>NW_019167838.1:9472550-9980987 GCF_002303985.1 Durio zibethinus
ATTTTTGATTTTGAAATTTATTGGGAATTTTGGGTTTTGATTTGGATTTCTGGGGTTATGATTGAAATTATGGGAGGTTTTTGAAGGGATCTGAAAAATTTTAGGAAAATCTGAAAATTTCTGGGATTTTTTGGGAAAACTGAGTTTTTTGGTTGAACATTTGAATTTTTCAACGAGTTTTCCAACGAGGTTTGAATTTTTCAATGGGATTCCGATAATTTTTCTAGAAACCAACAAACTTTTCTAATTTTCAATGATGTTCTTAAAGGGATTTTAGAGAGAATAAAAAGAGAATTGGGGTTGGAAAGAGAGCAAAAGGCTTCTGAAGAAAAACAAAGGAAGTTGGCTTTTATAAGGTGCCAAACGACATCGTTTTGAAGGATCGAGACCCGTACGTAGACTTGTTGACCCACGTACCGACCCATATGCTGACCTGACCCGATCACAAATTTTTTTTCTATTTTAATTTTAATTTTAATTTATTTTATATTTTAAGTTTTTTATTTTATTTTTATTTTTAGTTTTTTTATTCATTTTATTTTATCATTTATTTACTTCCATTGAGTAACTTATTATTTATTAAATATTTTGCAAAAATTCCTTTTTGTTTCTAAAAAAATAATAATAAATAAATAAATAAATAAAATATTTTCAAATTAATTTATGAATTCTATCAAACTATTGGAGAATTTTCATGGATTTAAATAGAATCCACTAAACTAGTGAGAAATTTCATAAATAAGTTTAAAAAAATAACAAAAATAATTTTTATTTTTTAAACTATTAGAGGATTACTTTCTAAATTAAATCTTACCAAATTATTGAAAAATTTAATGAACTTTCTAAAAAAAAAAAGTTTATAAATATCTTTCAAATAAAATCTCACAAAATTATTAAAAAAAATCTACCTCAAATTAAATCCTACCAAAATATTGAAGAGCTTCACTAATTTTCCTAAATAAAATGCGTTAATAAATTCAATGACGTAACCTCTTCAGAATGGGATATTAGTCTCCATAAATACTCTTAAAGTAAGAAAATTATCTAAAATTACTATCTAGAAAAATTATCTAAAATTACTATCAAACTATTAGTATAATTTTAAGATTGATTTTTAATATTAAATATTATGGTAAATTATAAACATGTTTAAGGCTTAGATCGAAATCAAACTGATATCATCTTTTGGATGGGCATTGTGAGAATGCTATAACCTTCCTTACATGTAACCGTATTCCGAACCTAAAATTTGGTTTTGTAAATCAAAATATACTATTTAAAGATACCTAAATTAATCTTAAGACTTCCTTTTAAATATGATAAATTTAATCAAGTGATCAATCATACATTAACAAAAGAAATTAATAATGATTCTTTTAATTTATATCTAACGGTAAATCTACGTATTTATACATTATAACAAGAAAGAATATGTACAAATCTCCAACACAACAACAAAATACAAGACTTCAGAATTTTACACTTAATTTAAACCTCAAAATTTGTTATCATAGATTAGCGTAAAGAAGTTGACCTTATGCTCTTATGGTATCCACCAATAATGGTTTCAATAACAGAAGTTACTTCAGTTGATCTTGAATTTTTCACCATTCAAGGAATTACGCACAAACCAACGATTTTTCAAATGAATAACCAAAGAAAAGGTAGTCAATCAAAGCATACACATATGCCTTGGGAACATATCCAGGAGCCGATTTTCCTTTTTATGGAGGGAAGGAAGACATTGATTTATATATGATGTCAGTTTTATATGAAAACTTGTTATCAATAATTACTAGCAAGATCTGAACTCCACGGTAAACACAGTTATTTGAACTTACTACTGTCATAGCTCAATTAAGATAGCAAGGATTCAAGGCAACAGGGATTTTTTTGCAAAAGACTATTCAATAGTAGTTTACCTTAGAAAATTTTATTTGTAGCTCAGGGTCCATAAAATATATTAATCTGTTGATAGCTATAAAATATTTACAGAAGAGCTAATCACGTTCAGAACATACAGCTGCTGACCATATGAGGGGATGCTGCTTCCAAGTTTGTGCTGATACTAAGTGCAGAAATCATGCAAGTATGGTGCTTCCAGGAGACTCGCCCAGCCCAAGTAAGTTCCCACTCGTGAAGGATAACCATCACCTGCTTGATATAACCTAGATGATGTATATTAAATAAAAGAAAGGTTTAAGGAAATAAAAAGTAGCTCAAATAAAGTTTTTTTTTTTTTTAAAAAAAAGGTATAAAGCAATTGGCCAAAGTCTCAAAAACAAATCAGCTGTATTTAGCATGACCAAAAGCCTTTCAATTGTGACATTATGAATGATAAAAAGAATTCTAGCAAGTATTCCGAGAAACGGAATTTCAAGTAGCCAATATAAAAGTGACAGTGTAATAAAAACTATAAAGTCATTAAATTTAACTACAATGCAAAAGGGAAAAAGAGGTCCATATGGACAGTTAACAAATTCCAGACTACTAACTGATTTTTTTGAAATTTAGTCCAAAAATAGGGCACTAACTTGTTACAGCTCAAATACTTTTGAGACAATCTTAAAATTAGTAAGAGACAGTTTTTCAAACTTACCATGCACAAATATAAAGTCTTTTATGTGCTTCATGTCCAAATCTCGTAAATTGATAATGTAAGATGATTCAACATAAGCAGAAACTGCACCTCCAGATCCAAAAGCATCATCCTCTCCAACAAACCCAGAAACAGCCTGATAAATAAAGATCCAATATCAAAATTTGAAAAAAGACAACTACTGAAGGCTTCTCAAGGATGCTTTACACCTGTAACATCAGCAAACACAAGGATCCTCCCATTTCTCGAGAATTTAAATTTAAAATGTTGATTTTTGTGATTTTAAATGTACAAGTGTGCGATTTCCAAACAATTTAAATAACCTGTGCACAGAATTTGCTAAGAATATAATCTTTTAACAGAAACCTTTTTTTCGAAAAACAAGATGCTAGTTTTTTTTGTCCAGGCGAGCCAACAATTCATGAGTTATTCTGTTTTTTGTATTATGGGAATAAATTCTCGTTAAAGCATGATGATGAGAACCGATACTCCCAATCCACAGAAATACTAGTTTGAATATACAGAATTTCTCAGAATATAGGGTTTGTAGCAATTACTATTCTCAAGATGCTGTCAAACAAACAGCAGAACTTTTTCTATCATTTATAAATCAACAATCCACATTGTAAAGACTAACATTAATAAATGCACTAACTGAAAAAAAAAAAAAACAACACCTAGCATTTTCTCCCTTCACATGAATGCTTTTTCATAGCATTATTAGACATAGAGAAAGTAAATATAAAATAGTCAAAAATACAGAAAGCAAAAAGAGACCTGAACAGCTTTAAGTATTATCATTTGCAAATCATAAACAAGAACGCTGCCACACCTGCCTTGAGGATCAACCTTTACCAACGGACTTCTTGCAAATGATTCTCTCGCTCTTTTCAAATGTAGCCACTCTAGGGCCTCAAAACAATGCATTGAGCTGGAAAAGAAGTCACCATCATCAATGAGTGAGTGTCAGCATCCAATATAGGAAAACAGACCATAGAACGGATAAATATGTCCTAAGATAAGATATTTAGAAACTAGGAGCATGACAAAGCTTCCACACATCAGTATGGGTATGAATAGCCTTTTTCAAGATATATCCTTATGTTGTTCGAAGTCCATGGATTGAATCATTGAAATCCATGACCAAAATTGTGGCATCTTGGAAGGCTAAGATAATCGAATCTCTTTTACTAAAGCCATTTGTGAAAAAAACTAAAAAATAAAATTGTGTGAAAAACTAAGAGTAAAATTGAATGTATATTGAAAAACTACTCATAAAAAATTATACAAGCACCTTAGGTTTGTATACAACTAACTAGTGGGTAAACTAGGAAATTAAATTTTCCTAAAATTGATCTTATAATTGAGAGATTATCTATGCTAATTTTCTATTCTTAATTGTAGGGATACAAATACTTAATTCTAAAGATACAAATATAAATTTATAGATTACAAGATTACAACCAGCTGTAAATAAGTGTTTTCTCACACTCCCTCTTAAGCTGGTGAATAGGTGTTTTTCATTTCCAGCTTGGAAATAATTTCTTGAAACGTTGCACTATTGAGATCTTTAGTCAACACATCTGCAAATTGACCCTTGGTTGATACATATGATGTACAAATCAACCTACTGTCTAGTTTCTCCTTTATGAAATGTCGGTCTATTTTAATGTGTTTTGTTTTGTCATGCTGTATAAGATTGTGTGCAATGTTTATTGCAGACTCGTTATCACAATAGAGTCTCATTGGTCCATCTTACTTAATCTTCAAGTCTTCTAGGATAATCTTTAACCATAGTAGTTCACAATTCTTTGAGCCATTGCTCTAAACTCTACTTCAGCACTTGATCTTGCCACCACATTCTGTTTTTTACTCTTCCAAGTCACGAGATTACCACCTAGGAAAGTGTAGTAGCGTAAGATAGATCTTCTATCAGTTACTAAACCTGTATAATCTGCATCTGTATATGCCTCTAAGACCAACCCCGAATTTCTTTTGAATAAGATACCTTTCTCAAGATTAGCCTTCAAATAGTGTAATACATAGTAGACAGCCTGTAGGTGCACTTTTTTAGGACTATGCATAAATTGACTTGTTACACCCACAACATATGTTATATCAGGTCTTGCATGTGAGAGATAAATGAGTTTTCCAACTAATCTCCGGTACATCTCTTTATCTACAATAGCATCTTCATTAGCTTCTCCAAGTTCCCATGTCTTAATTTTCTCTAAGGCCTTCATTTCTATTTTCATGGCTTGGCTCTATTTTTCGCTGGATAATGCCTCGAATAATATAGTTGGAATAGAAATAGTGTTTAGGCTCACAAGAAAATTTTTGTGGGATGGTGAGAATTTTTCAAATGACACAACATTAGAGATTGGGAATAGTGGATGCTTAATTAATTCTTTGATTCCTTTCTTAATGGCAATAGGTAGATTATAATCATTAGTTATAGTTTTAAGATATTCATGCTTATTTTGAGAAACAGAGTCAAAGACTGTAGTTACCTCATTTTCAAAGTTAGGATCAAGTTCTTGAACTTGTACTGGTTCAAGATTTGAAACTTTCCTTCTTTATTACACTTGTAATTCCTTCATAGAATCAAGAACAATATTATCTTTTGTCACATCTTCTGTATTTAGAATGGATTCAGACTCAAATTCAGTGTTTGATTTGGACTCAAAAGAAACAGGTTTAGATTCAAAAAAATTAACGGATGAAAATATTGAAGAGGATAACAAGTCAAGCAAAAAAAAAATCTTTATCCTTATCTTCCATGAATGACGTCTTCCCCTAAAGATAAGGTTAAGTTAAAAATGGTTTACTTTCTTCATAAGTGATATCTATGAACACATAGAATTTTTTGGTAGAAGGATGATAGCACGTACACCTTTTCTGAGTTGATGAATATCCCACAAAAATGCACTTAATTGCTCTAGGATCTAACTTTCCCCTATTATGACTATGAACATGAACAAATGATGTACAATCAAATATCCTAGGTGTGAGGTTGATTGTGGTATTAACGTTAGGATATAATTGTGAGAGTAGTTACATAGTAGTTTTAAATCCCAAAACCCTTGAAGGTAACCTATTTATAATGTGTGTGGTAGTGAGAATAGCTTCCCCCCAATAGGATTTAGGTATGTTTTTTTGAAAAAGTAAAGCTCAGGTTAAGGCTATAAATGGTTATTTTTTCTCTCTGCTACTCCATTTTGCTATGGAGTATTAACATAAGATAACTCATAGATAATCCTTTCATTTTGGAAATAGGTAGATAGACTCTTGTTGAAATAGTCTCTTATATTATTAGACCTAAATCTCTTGATTTTCACTCCAAATTAATTTTGGATCATGTTTTGGAAGTTTAAAAATACACTATTGACATCTAGTTTGGATTTAAGTAACAATATCAAGAGACCTTGCTATAATCATCTATGAAAAAACCAAACCACATTGCACCAAAAATATTAAAAATTGTAGAAGGACCTTATATGTCACTATAAATCAAGTAAAAAGGAGCAGGGATTCAAATAGTGGTGCTATAGTGGAATAGCGATCATGAAATTACGGTAGTGCCACCACCCGCCACCGTTATCAAGAAAAATACTGTTGAAAAATTTAATCACGCTCAAAACGATGTGTAACGGTCGCTAAAAAATAGTGTAACAAAGAATAGCGGCCATAACAGACCATTATTACTGCTATCTCATTTTTTCATCAATACAAATTAAAAAAAAAAACTTTCAAGTTTTAACCTAATATGTCAAGATTCTCAAAAATCAGAATAAAACAACTAAGATTGCAAAAGCAAAAGTAAAAACAAAAGTCAAAAGAAAAAATAACTCAATTAGTCAATCTGATTCTCATATTCTAAGTTGCAAAATTTATCTGAGAAAATAATATCAATTATCAACCATTCAATTGATAGCTACCCAAATTCAAATCAACCTCAAACCCTCAATCAACAACCAAAATCAAAGAGGGTATGAAAAAATTAAATTACGTATTTTTTTTATAAATTTTTTGTAGAATAATATTAATCTTTATGTTTGCGAGAATCTAAGTGAGAAAGATTAAGGTATATGAGAGAGATGTAGAAAAAAAGAGGAATTGATTGAGTTGATTTGAGGGAATGACGCCATAAAAAAGATTGAAGATGAACAAGGGAAATTTTAAGGAAAATTTAGGGACTGTTTGAAAGAAATCAGGGACTAAGGTGGGGTGTTGGGTCTTGTCTCAGATAGGGCAGTGGGTGAGGATGTGGGATTGGGGGTGGGGTGCGTTGGGGGTAGGGTGAGGGGTGGGGTGCATTGGTGGCATGGTGGGGAATGGTGGTTTTTATTTAATTTTATAATTAATTTTATTAAAATACAAATTTAAAATTTTGTAATTTTTAAAATTTTTTTAGATAAAATTTAGTTAGAAGGATTGATATTTTATAAATAAAAAAATTAAGAGATTAATAATTTAATATGATATATATAAAGATTTTAGATGAAAAATTTTAATAAATTTTTTTGTATAAGTTAAACGAAAAATAATTAAAATTAAACATTATATTTTGATTTTGTTATTTATTAATTTATAAATTTATATTTGAAATTTAATAATTTTTTTATTGTTTTGGTATTTATATTGTTATCAATTCTTTTGCTATTAAATTAATTCTTATTAATTTATTTTTATTTTTGTGTAATTATTGAATATTCTATTTATTATAATCTAACTAAAATTGTGAATAATTTTTTTTAGAAAATAAAAATATAGTATCATAAACTATTTTAAAAATCATTAAATAAGAGTTTTTATGATTATAATTATAATTATTATATTTTATAACAAATTGTACAAAATTAAAAAAAAAAATCACAATCGCGATGACCTCGATGATCGCAATGATATTTGTTATATCCGAAAATGTGATAAACGCGAAAGATCGAAAATGTGATCGCAACCGCTATTAAATCCTTGAAAAATAGTAGAACTTCTTTTATTGCTAACTGAAAAAGACACACATCTATGCTTTGCAAGTTCACAAATATCACAATGAAAATTTTCAGCATTTAATCCTTTGAACAAAGAAGGAAACATATTTTTCAAATTTCAAAAGAAGAATGTCTAAGACGAAAATAATAAAGCCAGATTTTATCTTTATTGAGAGATTTTTCAGAAATAAATGACAAAGGTAAAGTATTCTTGATATAACTTGTGTTATTTGATGTCCTAAGATAATATAGTCCATCATTCCCCTTAGCAAATCCAATTCTCTTTCCTGAACTCTGGTCTTGAAATTCATAATAGGAGAGATAAAAAATCACTTTACAATTTATGTCTCTGGTAAATTTTTGTATATATATCAAATTAGTAGACAATCCAAGAACATGAAAAACATTTAAAGTACAAACGAGAGATTAATTTGAACATCTCCTAATTCTACCATTGTAGTAAGTAAACCATTTGCAATAATAATTTTCTTATTACTAGGATAAAGGGTATATATACTAAACTTTTATGAAGAATGTGTCTTGGTCTGTGATCATTTAGTCAATGACCCAAGAACTCGTAATAGGCTTAATTGAGACATTTAATCCATGAGATCCAAAAGCTTTACTTGAATTAGTGATCTTACCCAAAGAACATATTTCAATAGGTTTTTCAAGAGTTTTCAATAGACTTCTTAGTTTCTCAATCATTTCTCTATCCAAGTCTCTTTGCTCCCAAGACTTCTATAGTACTCCAGTGGTTTTACCAGTTGTCACTTCCTCAAATTGGGTAATAGCAGCAGATTCTCTTATCTCTGGCATGGTTATCTTTCTTAGGACTAAAATAAGTCTTAGTAGTAAAGGTTTAACCAAAGACGATTCTAAGCAATGAAGGCCAAAGAAGGAAAAAATAAGACTAGAAAATTTAACAAGATTTGGCTATGAAAAAGCCTAAAATAGAATTCAACAATGAAGGCTGAAAAAATTTTCTTCCCAAGAAAAGCCTAAAGCTTTGAAACCATGTGGAAAAAACTAAGAAATAAAACTATATGAAAAATTCAAAGTAAAATTGAATGTATATTGAAAAACTGCTCATAAAAAAATTATACAAGCACTTAGGTTTATATGCAACTAATTAGTGGGTAAACAAAAAAAAATTAAATCTTCCTAAAACTGATTCTATAATTAAAGGATTATTTATCCTAATTTTATATCCTTAATTCTAGATATACAAATACTTAATATTAGAAATACAAATATAAATATATAATATTACAATATTATAACTAACTATAAATAAGTATTTTCTCACACCATTACCACCTCCTGAAGATAAAACCTCCATGAATTCAACATTACCGTGCAATCTGCAACGGAATTTTAAACAAAAAAAATCGCAAAGTGAAGTACAGCAAGTCAGCAACCACACAACCAGACATGACCTTAAAAACAACACAAAAAGAGAAAGAAGGGAAAATTTTTCATGCTCCGTTGTTTGGTACTCTCATCAATTATATTTTGCTGTAAGGTAAAAGCAAATCGTGAAAAAGCAAAACCATGTTGATTAAAATGCATATGATATGGTAAACAAGTAACAGCAATTCAAACATGACAGTTCCATAGAGAAGTAAAGTCACATGCGTCTTGACTATCCATGAAAGTCAAATTTTTTAATATTTTTATTCATACAAAATTGCTTTTACATCCTAAAGCCTGTTTTGTTTTAGCTTTTGAAACCAAAAGATAGAGCAGCAAATATAATAACCAGACACAATATAAGGGATCTGCTACTTATCCAATTCATTCTAAATACTCCCTGAGCAACCAGCATCTACACTATAAAAAACATGAGAGAGGGAACAAATGAGTACTACTTAGAAAAAGAAAAGGCTGATCTTATAGATATAGCATTAGTACATATTTTTAAAGGTTTTATGGATTTGGAACCAAACCTATAACTGCAAACAAGCTCGAGAGAAACCCTGAAGACTCCCCATCCATAACTCCGCCAGGCTTGACTTTCGTAGAGTTTATGGCTTCCCTGCTGCCCTCTTCTTGAACCCTGACCGCATAGATTTTGAGAATGTTAGCAGCGGTGACGATGAGATTCGAAACGGTACCAATGCCGCGCCTTGAGGGCCATTCGGATTCAAGATGTTCGGTCTGGTTGAGAGGAATTTGGGACGTGAAATCCACAATGCAATGGGTGACGAAGCCGGAGGCGTAGTACTCGATTCCGTTGGGCCAGTGCATCATCTTGTAGGTCGCGTAGCTCATTGTCGATGTCGAGGAGATGTAGGGTTTTGGGAACAAAGAAAGAAGAGGGATGGAGATTGAAAAATAGAGAAGGGATTATGATTTTTGGGAAGTGAGAAGGGAAGAGTAGAGTGAACTACAAGTCTTAAACCCTTTTGTTGGTTTAGTGTGGGTTTGGCCGGAGAAGGGATGGACGGATGGTCTCAGTCACGGAATTTTACATTTCATATTTTACATTTACTAGCTATGTTATTATCTCTAAATAATATTAAAACTATGCATTTGCGTATCTATTGTAACATAATTATATTTGATTTTCAGCACAATAATATTTAATTATTATGGATCAAATAAAATGATTTAAAATCATGAATAATAAAATTATTTTAATAATTAAATTATCACGATCATTTTTTGTTAATAATTAAATTATCACGATCATCTTTAAAATATATAAAATGCTACCTAAATTAGATTAAGAAAATGGATTAAACTTTATCGTTTTTTTTACAGCCTCTAATTTGTAAGAATCCAAGAACTTGAGCAACCATGACCAAACTAAGGGGATTATTCACAAACATCCAGTGGATAAGAATTTAAAAAAAAAAAAAAATTGGAAAAATTCTGACGGTTCAATAATATTTTCACTTCATTTGGAGATTTTAGTTATTTGGACAGGATGAATCTTAATGATGAAATAATATAATTAGATGATTGCATCATTAACCATTTCTCTATTCTGGTGAGAGGAACCGATATTGATTGACCTACTAACCGGAGAGTCGAGAGACAGTGACAGACCAACCAACTAAATAAGAGATCGCCGGGGTACAGCTAACCAGCCAGCAGGAAGGCAAGGCATAGAGTCAATCATGATAGCCAGGAATTGGCTATCGGCTACAGACATGGGAAGTTACTGCACGCCCTTTATTTAGAGATGGGAAAAGATTCGCCAGGGTAAGAAAGGCACCTTAGGCACTTTAGAAAGATTATTGGGTAGGAAGGTTTCTCAATTCGGCATCGCCTGCACCCTATCCCGATTCATGAGAAGCTTTTTCTTTCATAAGGGATTCTGTTCTGTCCGTCTGGTTATCTTAAATACTGATGAAAAGGATCTTCACCTCCCTCCCAGCTTTCATTCTATGCCATCTTCTTTGACTATTTCGGCTATTGGATTAAGTCCATCCATCTTGGAGGAGAGATTGCCTTCCTTCCTAGGATATTCCCAAGACCAAGAGCAGTTCTTTCAACAGCTAGGAACATTTTTTTTCCTCCGCCAAGTCATTCAGATTAATTAAGGAAAAAAAAGGTTGTGAATACAATCCGCTATTGATGCAAAGATGAACATCTAGCTTAAACAAATTGGATAAGCAGCTTGAAAATGCCTCGTCAACAGTTATGCACACATTCCTGAGAAAAGTTTAAAGCTCTGAACATTTTCAGTTAATTCCCAAAAAAACAATAAGTATTCATGTTTAAACTTTGAACCACTAACAAGGGCAGAAGACCCTCATAAGTTGCATTACTTGCTCCCTCAAGAAGCATCTAGCATTTGGAAGATGCATCAAAAAGATGGTACAAACTTCGAAAACGCAGAAAATTTTTTACCTCCTACTTATGATTCAAAACAATTTCCTCATTAATCTGCACGAAAGAAAATAATAACATGTCAATGACAAAGCCACTAAGGCTATTGCTCTATGATGTTAAAGAGAAGCATTTTGACTTACATATTTCGCAATTTCTTTGGCTTTCTCATCGTTAAAACCTAATTTGGCCAAGATCTTGTGGCCTGCTGATTGTTTTTCTGACCAAATACCAAGAAGCAAGTAAGTTGTGGTTATTTCCCCACTTTCACCTGAAATTGGCACAATTATCTTGATTAAATATAGGAATTACAGTTCAAAGATGATGAGATAATGGCACGATAAGGAATAACATATAAAAAAAAAAAACTACATTATTCGCAAAAGCCTGCTCAGTTCATACCAAATCTCAAACATTTAGAAACATGTAGAAAGGAGGAGAACGAAGCTGTTGAAGAAGTGTGGAGTTTGTCACAGGTAAATATTACCTCCTTTAGAGATCTTATTGTGGCAGATAGGATGGTTCGGGTCAGTGTTAACTGTTAATTGCATAATTTTATAAAACAAGTACATCATGAACTTCAAAATTATCATAAGCCAACCCTGTTGTACACATCATGCAAAAAGGATACACAATTGCAAGTTCCATCCTTAAATTTTAATATTAGAACAGTTATCCTTAAGAATCATAATCTGCTTTCTTTAGAGACTTAGATTCCACTCAACTGTCAGGAAATTAGTAAACATGAAGCGCAGGCGCGCGGGTCATTTCTCTAGCTTGACAATAAATTTTTGCAATCTGTAACTTCTTTAAAAAGAAACTAAATATTTTATTGCAACCTCCTCGTTTCTCCTGAAAATGTCAAAAACCATAATTGTGAAGGCAAACTGACTCCTATGGAACCCAAGATCTATAATTTCCACAAATCACCTCCATAGGTCAGTAGCAGCGACTAATATTCCACTTATTCACATGACATTTGTTGATTTAATACTTATGTATTAGTTTTAATTTTCAAATCAGTCTTACAATCTTCCATCAGTTCAATATAATTCCCTTTTAAACCAATTCCAGTTGAAAGTTGAAAAATAAAACCTATAAGAATTAGATCAACTCCACACCACAATATTGTGGGGCCCTTAACCATACTTAATTTGCATTTATCATGCTACACCATGTTTCCATATCTATCCTTACATATATGATGTAACCAACTCTATGTCTAAACTTCTGTATGGCATGATAAATATAACAAATGAAGAATCAGAAATTTTCTTTTACCTGACTTTAGTTTTTCATCAACAACCCAATCAAGGACCCTTTGAGCTTGTATAGTTAATGGAGGACGTACAGGGCCGGGATAAAGCATATCTGACTTTCCAAGTAAGTCCACTGTTTCCTCTCGCACCTTGAAATGTGTGATTCCATTAGCCCTCAAAAATTTTGCAGCTTGGCTTGTTCCTGTACATAAAATAAAGGCATTACAGACACATTACCAGGAAAAAGAGTGTCACACAAACATTTGAAAAGTTTTCAACCATCAAAGAGATTAAAAGGGCAACGGTAATACAGTACGACTTCCTTGCATTGACAACATCTTTTAAGTTCACAGATAATACACGTTTTTTGTCCATTTTAACTCATTTAAGATATCTTTTTCCATTTCTCTGGATGAGGGCTGAGGAGGTGGGTTTACCCTCATCAAATTAAAATTCCTAAGCAGAAGATTTTCACACTTCTTACATACCTCTACAGCATTAAGAGCACCTACTTATTACTACATTTCTGTTTCAAAATGCATACTGTGATAATCCCAAACAAATTAACGATGGACACTGCAGTAGTGAAAAACTGAGAATAATTGTTTGCCACCATTGCTAATTGAATTGAGGGAGTAATTGCTAAATTTATTCAAAATAGAGTCCCCCTTGAATATACACTAACTCACCTTCGGAATTATGTAATTTCTTAGGGGAATCAATCACAAATAAGGCTGCTACCAAGCAACACTTCTTCACCATAAGTCCCCAACAAAAACAGGTTTTCATAGAATTCCGCAAGAAAATTTTCAAAATTACTTTTTGAAGCAAGACATACGATGATGGCATACAGCAGCACGTAGTGAGTTGAAATACTAAAAGAAATCACTAACCCTCAACCAGAATTCCCATAAGAAGTGATTCAGTCCCCGTATTTGGATACTTGAGCTTCCTTGCCTCCACTTCCCCCATTGCGAAGGACTTTATAGATCTGGCAGACCATCTAACCATCGGAATCACCCAATTCCAAACAATTAATTACTCGTAAACAAAACCTCAACCATTAATACGAAATAAAATCTACGCGAATATTTACACGTACAATACGTAAACAGACAGATATGAGCATATCTTTATTCAATAGTATTAACTCACTTAGGGGATTTCTCGGAAGATGTCCTCTCTGGTTTCCTGCAAAAGAAAATCAAGAAAAAAAAAAAAAAAGGTTCAAAATAATCGGTAATTATCAAATATAATAACAAGTAATTTGCAGAAGTTGGTTGGAACATACGCTGGGAGGCTAAACGACACCGTTGCAGTGGTTGAGGGATGGTATTTGGCGACGAAACGGCTCAAATTGGAGGTTTCAAGTAAAAGCTTGTTGCCATAGAGAGAGCTCGAAGGAAGAGAGAGACAATAACCGTGGCGTTTGGAAGGTAGAGATTGGCTAGTAGAAATCGCAATTGGGAAAAAAGAGAGCCTCTGGGTAGCCATTTAAAACTTTAAAAAAAAATGATATTCAAGATTTTGAGAGGAATGGTGAAAGTAGTATGAATTTGGTTTTGAGTGGCGCCTCAGATTATCGGACTCTCGGCGGAGACAAGCGAGCACTCACTTTCTCGGTGCGTATAGATAGAGCCGAGGAAATGGACGTTGAGTTTGGATATTAGGCTTCCGGGGGCTATTAAAGGGAAAGAAAGCGTTTGAAGGCCTTGGCGGCTGATGTTGGAATGGACTAAAATAGTTTTTATGACCCACTGGAGTAAGATGGTGTGAAATTCCTGAGTTTGTCTGGGATTATTTGATGCAAATTTTTTATTTTCTCAATCTTAAAATAGAAAATAAGTTGTTTTATTTTTAATTACTTACATAAATAACATTTTAAATTAATAAAACTTTTATTTCTTCTCATTTTCAACTATTTTAGATTTTATTTTTTAAATAATATAAACCATCTTAATTTTTCAAATCTAAACATCCTAATCTCCACTTAGAAATAAAAAGAAATTGTGGAATATCAAAAATGATTTTAGGTAATATTTGATATCATTTTTAAGATTATTATGATAATATAATCATTGAAAAATTAAAAATTATTGTATTTGGTACTATTAAAAATTTGAAAGTAACTATTAATATTGTAATATTTACATAAGTTAATGATTTTAATGTTATTTAAAAATACTAATTTGTAAAATATAGCAATATTTTATTTATTTTATAATAAAATATAATAAATTATTAAATCAATAAATATGTTTATTTATAAGGTAAATTAATTTTTATAATACAAATTGTGTAAAAATATTTCAATTAAAAAACAACTAATATATTAAAATCATAACAAAAAAAATTATATTGTAAATATTAAAAAAGTAAAATACACAAACTATTTTTGAACTTGTTATAATGAATATTAATTTCAAAATATAAAAATTTATGATATAATATAATTACAATTTTAAAAAGAAACAAGTTTTTAATACACATATTAAATAGATAACATTGATTATTATTAATTTTACATATCACTTCACATTGATAATGAAAGTTTTTCATAATTTTACATGGAAATCAAATCATTATATAAAATCATCAAATGCTTACAAAATACAATAATATAATTATCATAAGCAAATCACTATAATTTTAAAAATAGTCACCCTATATCAAATATTAATTCAATAACCGACAAATATTTACTACATCTGGAGGTTAGCCCTTGGCCCACTTGGCATAGGCCCATAGAAATTTTGAACTTTGAAGGATTAGATATAAAAATAGCTCATATACTACACAATTTTTTGTTACTTTGTACCTAAAAAATAAAATTAACAGTTTGATATTTGACTTTTCATTTTTTCATCCATTTTGGCATTTCAAACAAATGTCGTTAGTCAAGTTATTGATATGACATAAATATTTAATAAGATATTGACATATTACAAAAAATCTAATTAGTGTCATATCATTAATAGCTATATTAGTATTAAAAGAAAATTTTAAAAAGTTTTAAAAAATTTTCTAAAAAAAATTAAAATATTTAAAAACATTTAAAAATGTGAAATATTTTAAAATTATAAAAAATATAAAATATTTTTAGAAATTATAAAACTTAAAAAAAATGGAAGCTTAAAAAATTAAAAAAAAAACTCCAAATTTTAATAAAAAATCTAATAAAATCTAAAAACTCAAAAAAAAAAAAACTTTAATAAAAATAAAAATTTTTTAAAATTTGAAAACAGATTTAAAAAAACATAAAAAATTAAAAATAAAAATAATTTTTTTTGGAAATTTTGAAAATTAGAAAATTTTAATTTTTTAAACAAATCTAAAATTTTTTGAAAAATTAGAAAATTTCAAAAATCTAAAATATTCTTAAAAATAATATAAAAATAAAAATTTTTGAAAAATAAAAAATAAAAATAACTTAAAATTTTAATAAAAATCCAAATTTTGTTAAAATTTTGAAAATTGCATAAAATATATAAAAAAAATTAAAATTGTAGGATTCAAAAAAATGAAAATTTTTCATAATTTATAAAAAAATTTATAATTTTTTTCAAAATTTTAGATTTTTTCAAAAAATTTTAGATTTTTTTAAGTTTTAGCGAATCTTTTTTTGGAATTTAGGAAATTTTATTTTATAAAAATTTTCTTTTTTATGAATGTTTCAAAAAAGATTTTTGGATTTTATTAAAATTTTAAGATTTTTATAAATTTTTAATTTTTTATAATTTTTTAATTATATAAATATTTATAATTTTTTTAAATATGTCAAAATTTTAACAATTTTTTAAAATTTTTGAAAATTTTTTTTGAATTTTTGTGATTTTTTTAGAATTTTTTAAAATTTTCTTTTAATATTGAAGTGGTAATTGATGATGATATGGTACTGATTAAACTTTTTTTACTCATATTATTGGATATTTATGCAACATTAATAAGTTGGATAATGGCGTTAGTCTTAGTATCAAAGTAGATGACATCATGAAAGTCGGAGTACCAAATTGAAAATTTTATTTATTTAGATAATAAATTGACAGAAAGTTTATGTTACATTGGTCATTTTTATATTTTACCCAACTTTGAAGCTTAAAATTAGACTTGGGTGTATTTATATCATATAAGATATTAAAATTCATGTATTTGTATCATATTTATGTCATAACGTATAGATCTGTTGACCTACCGCTAAACATGAACTAGAAGAGTCGTCACCGATCTTTTTTGTTTAGGTGTGATTAGTCACCTGATTGAAACTGTCATATTTAAAGAGGAGTCTCAAGATTGACTTAGGTATCTTTAAATAGTATATTATAATCTACGAAACCAGAGTTTAGATTCGAAAGTATGATTATGCGTGAGAAAGGTTATAGCACCTCCACAGTACCTATCCAAAGATGATACCAGTTGATTCTAAATTATCAAGCCTTAAAAAGGTTTATGCTTTTATCAAAATATTAATTATTAAAAATTAGTCTTAAAATTATCCTAATAGTTTGGTAGTAATTTAAGTTAATTTTCGCACATCAGGAGTATTCATGGAGACTAGTGTTTTACTCTGAAGAAGCTTCATCATCAGCTTTATTAATTCATTTTATTTAAGAAAATTAGTAAAGTCTCTTAATAGTTTGGTAGAACTTACTTTGAAGTAGATCTTTCAATAGTTTGGTGAGATTTTATTATAAAAATTATTTGTAAAGATTTTTGAGAATTTCATTAAATCTCCCAATAGTTTGGTGAGACTTAATTTAGAAAGCAATCATCCAATAGTTTAAAGGATTAAAATTATTTTTATTCTTCTCTTATTATTATTTTTTTAAAAGAAAATGATTTATGGAATTTTCCAATAGTTTGATGAATTCCATTTTAAAAATTAAATCCATAAAAATTCTTCAATCATTTTGTAAAATAAATAAACAAATAAATAATCATATCAGAAGAAAAGAATAAATTCGGATCAAACTATATAGAAAAAGGAAAAAAAAACAAAATCCATTTAGCATCTTAAAAAGTAAAAAAAATAATAATAAAGCATCATGATAAAAAAATTATAAAATCTAAAAGTAAAGCACGTGATGATGTATACCAAGTTAGTGGAATAAGATTTTTCCATTTATTAATTTTGTTCCTCCATCACTTTAAGCTTTAATGCTGCTGATTCAATTTCATATTTCCTAAATGCAGTTTTTAGTTCTCTTTCTAGTCTTGGTTATTTGTCAAAATTGCCATTGACTCTATCTTATTTTTATTATTGTATGGAGCTCCTTTCTGAATTGTTTACATTTCACCACTTTGACAAAGTCAATATTCCAAGCTTTAAGTTCATCATCGGTGTTCTTGTCTTTGCGACGGAGGTGGCATCAACGTGCTTCAATACTCGAAACCTTTAGATAAGATTTTGTTGGTGATGTTGGGGAGAGGGACCTCATTGTCGACAAGCTTGGGTCTTGATAGTTCAAGGGTTTAGACAAAATGAGGTGGGTGATAGTGGTTTTGGGACTGAATTATGGGGATGGATGAGATGGTATTGGGTTCAACCATAGAGGCTTGGTGAGGGCTCCCTTAGCTGGTGGGCATTTGGGATTTTGTATTGAATATTTGTTTTGTTGTAAATTGCTACCTGGGAATTGGATTTTTCGTATTTACTGTTTGGGAGTTGCTAAAATGTTTTCTCCTACATATGCCTAAAATTACCTTGTGGAATTCCTAGGAATCACTTGGCAATTGTTTTTTGTCTGTTGATCCTTGTTTGCCCCCTTTCTGCTTTCGATTAGTTTTTTATATGATTCAATCCTTCTTTATTTTAGCCAATAAATTGAATGTGAATTAATTGCATAAATCAAGCATTGAAATTTCCTGAAAAATCTTCAACGTAATTGCATAAATCAAGACCAAATTTTATACAAAATCTTTAACGTTTTTTTTTTTCAAACTTCCCCATTTGTCTTGTTTTTAGACAAGTAAAATTAAACAAAAATAAAAAAATAAATTAAATCAAATTAAAATTAAAACTTTTCTTATTGGGCTCAAAGTTTCCCAATTGAGCTCAATTCATAACTGAAAGTCTATTTCCAATCTTAAAAAAAAATTGGACAAAATAGGGTACTACAATTATCCCTCTTTATGCATTTTTTATGAAACAAAAACTATGTAAAGATAAAAGATATCCATTTTGTTCGAGTTTGAAAGTCAAGATTTAAAAAGTAATCGAAGTATACTAGAATAGGAAAATGATTAAGACTGGACTACAAAACAATAAATGAAATGATTTGGATTGAGCCAAAATCAAAATAGGTAATCGAGATTGAACTACGAGTCAAAAAAAATATAAAGTTTAAAATTTCAACTCAAATCCCAAGATTCACAATTTGGACATTTAAAAATTTGTAAGGTTTCATAACAGGAGTTGAAAGATCCCAATATTTCAAGTTTAACAAAATCACAAAGATTTAAGATTTACAAAGGTGTTCAAATTCGTAAGAATGGGAGATTCGCAAGATTCCAAATTTCACAAAGGTTCTAGATTTGCAAAGATCTCAGGTTTGCAAGGACTTTCAGATTCACAGAAAAGAAAGATTCACAAGATTCCAAGTTTCACAAAGGTTCTAGATTTGCAAGGATTTTAAGTTCGCAAGGACTTTTAGATTTGCAAGAAAAAAAGATTTGCAAGATTCCAAGTTTTGCAAGGGTTCTAAATTCACAAAGATTTTAGGTTTACAAGAAAGAAAGATTCGTAAGATTCAAGTTTTGCAAAGGTCAAAAAAATGATCTAGACCAAGTCGAGATTGAAATGAGTGAACGGGATTAAACTGCAAGTTAGGAAATGAAGTGATCAGGACTGAGTCGAGGTAAAAATAAATGACTGGGATGATGCTGCGAGTTTTAAAGTAACCTAGACTGAGTCAAGGTCATAGATGAATGACCAAGATAATGTCGAAAGTTAGAAAAATGAACCAACCAGGATCGAATCAAAGTAAAAAATGAATGACTGAGACAATGCTATGAGTTAAGAAAATGAACTAAATTGAGCTGAGATCGGATGACTAGGACGATGTTACAAGTCTGAAAACAAACAAAATCGAATTGAGGCCATAGATGAATGATCAAGACAATGCCATAGTCTAAAGATAAAACGATCATGACAGAGTCGAAGTCAAAAATGAATGATTGAAATAATGTTGTGAGTCAAAAAAATGATCTGGATAGAACCAAGATCGAAAATGAGTGATGATGATATTTCAATGATACAAATACATGTCTTATCTAGGATGCAAATGTGAACACAATGTATATAATGCTGATGTCATAAAATTTCAATTATGGTGACAAGGTTCTTAAGACTCCACCAGTCCTTAGCTTCTCAGTATTAATAATCTCAAGATAAATTTTGTCAACTAATCTATGTTAATTTTCTTATCTAGTTATAACTGACAGGTCGTATCACTTAATTTATTACCAAATTCATCACTGAGTCATTTGTTTACCCCCTTATAAATCATTTTCTCATACTTCTTTCATTTATCTCATCTTGGATTTCTTTCAAAAGAATAGAGAACTCTTTATGACAATGTCATTCATTTACTTGCCATCATTCAAACCAATTACAGACATGATACATTTCTTTGGTTCATTCAAGAAATGTTCATTTAGTGAAAAATAAGAAAAATATGTCTTTATTATTGAAAGAACAAAAGGTAAGGTCAAGAACAACTCAATAATGTACCAAGGCAAAATGCTATGATTTATTCAAATAGGATATTAACATCCAAAATAATGATCATTCAAATAATTTTAAACTTCAATTCAGAATTCTCCTTAAAACATATGATTCCATTAACATCATCTTTGTTTTTGGGATCTTCACATGAAGTTTTTTTTTAGTTTTTATCTTTACTTAAACTGTCCTTTCAAATTTTTAATTTAAGTATTCTTTTTTTTTTTCACATTTTTTTTTATTTTTTTCATTTCATTTCTCTTTCATCTTTTATTCATCAATGACACTTTGATCAAAGTCTTAATTCAATAACAAATCTACCTTAATTCAACTTATGATTCTTTAAATCGAGCATTCACATTTGATCAAAATGAACTTTTAATGAACGTAATATAGGTCAGGGTAAAAGGTGCCAAAAAAAATGATTAAACAAGCCTAAATTGTATTTGAAGAGAATCAAACTAAAGATCATTTCTTTATGTGAATCATATTGACATTTTGCCCTAGCAAATTCTCTTCATTTTCTTTGTTTTCCCTTTTTTTTCTTTTGTTTTTCTTTTTTTTGGGTCCATCATTTAAAAAAAAAATTAGCATAAAAGGCCTTTACCTTTGAAATTGCTAAGGATAAACAAACTTTTTTACTTTTGGTCCCTAATGTGAGAGTGATCCTTGGTTAGAGTTCCTTGAAAGAAATTTTTAACAAGCTCAAATAGGGTAGTAAAAGATAATTTTACTCATTTTTTTAATGATAAAAGAAATATAGTCATTTTTTATTTCGAATATGAATACTCTCAATGAAGAATATTTATTGACTAAGAGCAAATTCGTGAATGGACAATTGCAAAGATCATGTGTTGCATTACTTTTAAAATTTTTTCTAAGATTTGTCTTTTTTATTCAGCAATTCTAATGAATCAACAATTTTCATCTATCAATCAAATGACGTTTTCAAATGAGTGACCCACATTCTCATTATAGTACTCACATGTGGTATTAACATTATACAATTTAGGATAAAATGGCTTCAATGGTTTCAAAAAGACTAGGGATACTAGGTCATTCTTGACCAATTCTAAAAATAGCTCAGTATAGGTTATGAAAATAAGATCAATGCGAGCTTTCTCTTAATTACCCCAAGATCTTTTCAAACCACTCGCTTGATTGTTAAACCTCAAAACTGATGTAGTAATAGGATTAGGCCCATATACAGGTGCTTGAAAAGCTTATTGATGAAGACTTTGAGTGATGTTGTTCACGGTTGAAAAATAAGGCTGGTAAGAAACTTATGCAACATTATTGACTATTGGATAGTAAGTAGGATAAACATATGATGAATATAAAGCATAACTTATGGGTTGTTGCCCCTTAAGACTCATCGGTTAGGCTTTATCCTCTTTTCTCTTAGGCATCTCACCTTTCTTGGCACTATTAGTTTTTCTCTCCTCAAGCTTGTCACTCTTGATGACATTTTTCAATAATCTCCCATGAGATCACTATATCAATAAAGTTTTTTGTTGTGTTTCCTATCATTTTTTCATAATAAGGTGACTTCAAAGTGCTTATAAACAAAACCATCATTTTTTTTTTGGTTAAGAGTGGTAGACCTGAATAGTTATATCTCATTACCTTTGAGTATATTCTTTGAAAGACTCAGATGTTTTCTTCTCCATTCCTTATAATGAAAGGTGATTCGAGGTCATATCTATAATGTGACGATATTGGTTGATGAAAAATGAGTTAAATTTTTTCACGACTTAATACGGGTTTTGTATAACTAAACATACCACCTTGCAATAAACCTGGTTAAGCTATCCCAAAATACATGTACTAGCAATTTCTCATTATTGGTATATGCTATCATTTTATGATAATACATTATAATATGTGTAATGAGGCATTTAGTATCGTCGTACTTCTCAAATTTTGGTACTTTAAATTTTAAAGAAATCACAATATTTGAAATCAACCAAGGTTTATAGCATCTATGGATCCATAAAAATCAATGCCTTCTACAACCTATAATCTATCTTCAATCATATTTATAGCTTGATCGATCTTAGAGTCTTTCGAGGACACAACCATCTGTAATTTTACTTTTTCTTAATTTCATCTATTTTGAAAATTTGCATGGGCTCACCTATTTTTTTAGCAAAGACATGATTGGTATAGCTCTGAACATTCCTTTGGTTGTAATTTGGTAATGTGGTTTGTTGTTGTTAAAAGCTTGGAATGGTTTGGGCCTGATGCGGAGTGAAACCTAAAGATATAATGGCTCAGTATCTTTATGTGAGATATATTTTTTATTGCCTTTCTTGTGTTTATCTTTTTCAAAGCTTCAAGGATTTTGCTTAGCTTCCCTTCAATTACTTTTTGGGTCTTTTCTAACCTTTCAAACTAGTCCACATTGTCTTACTCCATCTTTCTAGCTCTAGCCAGAGTGTAGTATTAGTATTGAGCTATCCTCTAACCTTAATTTCCTATAATTATAGTGCAAATTTAGAATAATGTTTATGGACCTATCAGATTATGCGTGAGAATGAATGTAGTGATGCATGAATGCATGCATACACAATAAAAAAAAAGGGTTAGTAAGCATAATATGTAATTTGCATGTATGTTTATGAATATACATAAAAAAGAAATAAAAAAAAGATAACAAAATCGATTAACCACCTCACTAAAAAAAATAATAAAGAATAAATACTACAAAGCAAGTAAATTAACAACATGACCCTAAATTTTGGTTAACTAGAAAGGGTGGAAGGAAATAGCTCTATCTATGGTTAGGCTCTTAAAGTTAACTATATGCTATTTGAATTACTTCTAAAAGGTTTTTAAATTGTTCCTTATATCATAGTCCATCATAGACTAGTAAAGCACTCCGATCTTCACCCATCATAGGCTACAAGTGAAAAGGGTTCAATCTAAGTGAGAGTATTTCGTAGTCCCATACGAAGATAAAAAATCTTACGAGGGCATATTTACTTCACTCTCTTTTATAGGTAAAGCTCGGGTATAGAGCTGTATGTTATGTATACGCAAATAAATGATACATATATACAGGTGAATAACTAACATAATATAAGCAATGAAAAAACAGAAATAGGAAAGAAAAAAAATAGTTTCAAATTTATTAAGTAAGGCTTAGATAATAAGAAATAATTTATTGGCTTGACTCTCAATATCCCTATTGGAGTCACCAAACTATCATAATGTATAGACTATAGACTTATTGTTAGACATGGATTGGAGAAGTCACCACCAATCTTTTTTGTTTAGGTACGATTGGTCACCTAATTGAATCTGTTCTATTTAAAGAGGAGTTTCAAGATTGACTTTGGTATATTTAACTAGTAGATTCTAATTTATGAAACTAAAGTTTAGATTTGGGAGTATGGTTATGCATGGAAAAGTTACAGTACCTCTATAGCACCCATCCAAAAATGGTATCAGTTGATTCTGAATTATCCAAGCCTTAAAAAGGTTTATACTTTTACCAAAATATTAAATATTGAAAATTAGTCTTAAAACTATCCTAATAGTTGAGTAGCAATTTAAGATAATTCTTGCACATCAAGAATATTCATAAAGATTAGTGTCTCACTCTAAAAAAGGTTTTGTTGTCAAATTTATTAATTCATTTTATTTAAAAAATTAGTAAAATCTCTCAATAGTTTGGTATGACTTATTTTGAGGAAGATCTCCCAATAGTTTGATGAGATTTTATTACAAAAATTATTTGTAAAGATTTTTGAGAATTTCATTAAGTTTCACAATAGTTTGGTGGGACTTAATTTGGAAAACAATCCTTTAATAGTTTAGAGGATAAAAATTATTTTTTTCTCTTATTATTATTTTTTTGAAAGAAAATGATTTATGAAATTTTTCAATAGTTTGGTAGATTCCATTTTAAAAATTAAATCCATAAAAATTCTCCAATCATTTTGTAGAATAAATAAATAAATAAATAATCATATTAGAAAAAAAGAATAAATTCAGATCAAACTATATAGAAAAAAGAAAAAAAAATCCATTTAGCATCTTATAAAGTAAAAATAATAATAATAAAGCATCATGATAAAAAAAATTATAAAATCTAAAAGTAAAGCACACGATGATATATACCAAATTAGGGGAAGAAGATTTTTCCATTTATTAATTATGTTCCTCCATCACTTCAAGCTTTAATACTGTTGATTCAATTTCGTATTTCTCACATGTAGTTTTCAGACCAACTTTCTCTTAATTCTTTTTCTAGTCTTGGTTCTTTGTCAAAATTGCCACTAATTCTATCTTATCTTTATTGTAGTATGGAGCTTTTCTCTGAATTGTTTACATTTAACCACTTTGACAAAATCAATATTCCAAGCTTTAAGTTCATCGTCAGTGTTTTTGTCCTTATTGGTGGATGTGGCATTAACGTGCTTCTTGTAATACTTAAAACCCTTGGATAAGATTTTGTTGGTGACTTTGGGGAGAGGGACCTCATTATCGACAAGCTTCGGTTTCGATAGTTCAAAGGTTTAGACAAAATGAGATGGGTGATGGTGGTTTTAGGACTGGATTATGATGATGAAAGAAATGGTATTAGGTTCAACAATAGAGGATTAGTGAGGGCTCCACTAGCTAATGGGCACTTGGGATTTTTTCTTGAATTTTTTTAGGTTGCAAATCGCTACTTGGGAATTGGATTTTCTTTATTTACTGTTTTGGAGTTATTTAAGTGCTTTCTCCCGCGTATGCCTGAAATTATCCTATGGAATTCTTGGGAATCACTTGACAATGGTTTCTTATTTGTTGATCCTTACTTCCCCTCTTTCTGCTTTCAATCGGTTCTTTATAGGATTCAATCCTTTTTTATTTTAGCCAATAAATTGCATGTGAATTAATTGCATAAATCAAGCACCAAAATTTAATGCAAAATCTTCTATTTTTTTTTCAAACTCCCCATTTTTTTTTTGTTTTTAGACAAGTAAAATTAAACAAAAATAAATTAAATGAAATTAAAATTAAAACTTTTTTTATTTGGCTCAAAGTTTCTCAATTGAGCTCAATTCGCAACCAAAAACCTATTTCCAATCTTTAAAAAAAAATTTTTAGACAAAATAGGGTGTTTACATTTTACATTGAAATTACATATCATAATTTATATCAACAAGAAAACATTAAATATATTTTTATTTTAATAAAATTATATATTGTTATTACTAAAATTTTAAACTGTATTATTTTTATGTTTTTTTATTGTATTTGTGTCATATTACTGTATAATTTTTAAATTAATAGTTTTATTTTTTAAAAAATAAGATTTTAACAACTAGGACCATTATCGACTAGCCATGTTGGTCCCATATCAATATATTACTAGAATTGCTCACATTATAAGATCCCTTGAAAGAGACAAAAAGAGTGGGAATTGATGAAATTCGGGTTGATTTTTACTAACGGAATGAACAGTGGGTAAAAAGGAAATTTCAAACAATTAAATGGCATTTGGTTTAGGGAAAAGTTAGATTACCTCCCAGAATCTTGCTTTTCATAATTCAATTCTTACGTTTGGTTCATGGTATCTAATTCTTAAGGTATTCTAAGATTCTCAATAGTATTCAAATATCTCAAAATCAAAAACTACATCTCTTTGTGATTTTTTAAGATTTCGAGAGAAAAATTAATTTATTCCATATTTGACCTCAATAATAATTTTTTTCAATCTATTTTACCATTTAAAAATCAACATAATTGCTTGATAAATAAAAACTCATTTTGACACAAAAATGGGCATTCATGGCCACAAGATTGGGCAAATGTGCAATCTTAGCTATAGGATTGGACACTTGACACATGATTAGACACATAGTATATTTATATTAATAAAAATAACGTTTAAAAAAAACAAACATAGTATATAACTAAAATTTTATGTTTTTGAAATTTCTTTTATTTTAGAAAACACAACATTTTTTTTTTATATATGAATCATTGTAGATTAATTAAAATAATAACAAAATAAAATAAATATTTTCATATCAATGACATTTGTTATGTTGTAAATGTATTAATTGATATAATATTATAAAATAATATTATATCATATTTTTAACTACTTTTCTAATAACAAAAACATAATATTTGCTAACAAAAACCATGTTTCTTATTATGAAAATGTGATTGATAATCTATCAAAAATCACATTTTTTGTTTCAAAACGTGATTGATAATGAATAAAGAATAACATAATTAATTAAGTATTTTAATTACATTTCTTATATCAGAAAACATAGTTGATATTATCAACTATTATCAACTATTATCAACTATGTTTTCTGATATAAGAAATGTAATTAAAATACTTAATTAATTATGTTATTCTTTATTCATTATCAATCACGTTTTGAAACAAAAAAAGTGATTTTTGATAGATTATCAATCACATTTTCATAATAAGAAACATGGCTTTTGTTAGCAAATATTATGTTTTTGTTATTAGAAAAGTAGTTAAAAATATGAAATAATATTATTTTATACTATTATATTAATTAATACATTTTCAATATAACAGACGTAGTCTTTAAATGTCATGTTACAATAAAAATGTTAGAGAGACAAACTGGCTTTTACTAAACAATAACATGATAGTTTACAAGAATTAGGCACTAAAAGTGTGATTATTTCCAAAAAAGAGTATCACTATTAATCCTCAAATAAAGTACAATTAAGTTAACTCACAATTTATTAATTAGTAAAAACTGAAGTTTATCCAAAATCACCACAACCATCAGTCAAATGGCATTTGATTCAACTACAACTTGTGTAAGGTTTCTTAACATCATAAAAGCAAAGTAAAGACTTTATTTGTACTTTCATAAACATAGTGCTTGTTTTTAATTAAATGCAGTCATTTATTAAAGAAGCATAATCTTTACTTATTAAAACATAATGTTTATTATAAATATAGTGTTTATTTTCTTAGAAACGTGGTGTTTAATATAAATATTACGCTTATATAAGAAAAATGTAGTTTTTACTTATTAAAACATAGTCTTTGAATTTATATTTGATTTTATATTTTTGATTAAATACTGGATTTAAATTAAAAAAAAAGTAGTCTTTGACTTTATTTTATATATTTTTGCTTATAATAAATTACCTTATTTTTAATATTATAAAAATGTAAACCTTTTATATTTTTGTTGTTTAATGGTTGTCATAAGTTTAATTATAATAACATAATTAATAGTTGAAATGTTGGTTATGTGTTATTTATATGTAATGAAAGACATTATAATAAAAAATATTTATTACATAATATGAGATTCTATGAACCAAACATTAAAATCTAACATTTATATAGTAGAAAGAATATTCTATTGTCAAGAATCCACACTTTCTCAAGAATTATTTTCCTCCCAAAATCTAAAATTTCGTGACCAAACACCTTTTAAAGATAGCTCATATTCTCATAGCTTACAAATAATTTAGAAAGATAAATAATCTAAACACACTATAACTAGCAATTTGAATAATAAGTATTCTACTACTAGGGTCTAAGGAGAATATTTATTTTATATATATATATATATATATCTTGCTAATGAGATAAAAATAAATTCAGTATATTAACAGGGTTAAACCTTTAATTTTAGTAATCAAAGTTTAAATTTTAATAGTTTCAATTATTAAAAAATAAATTCAATTTTATTTTTTATTTTTAAAAACATAATCTCTAGAGATTATTATTAAATCTTAAAAAAATTTTCAGAAAGCAATAAAAATATTAGGAAAAAAAAACAAGGCTAAAATCTAAAACACCCTTGAATTATTTAATTTTATTTAAATAACTTTTTATATTTTTATTGTATCTAAATAAGTCTTTATGTTTTTATATTTATTCATATAAGCTTTTACTTCAAATAAAATATTAATTTATATTAAGAACTTATTTATGTAAAAATTAACAAATTAAGAATTTGTTTTGATATAAATTAAAGGTTAAGAGCTTATTTAAATATAATAAAAATATAAAAAAATTATTTAAATAAAATAACAAAATTCAAAGATTTTTTTGATTATTTTAGCCAAAAAAGCAATTAAGCCTTCATTTGTGTTGCTAACATATCAGAAAAGTTTTTTTTTTTTTTTTTGTACTTAATATCTATGTATAAACTAAGGATAACTTTTGAAATGATGAAAATGAATTTTATTATTTATTTATATTTTTAAATTATAATTTCTTTTTACAATTCATTAATTTATTCAATTTATAAATAAGAAGTCTAATATCATTAAAACTCTTTTTTAATAGATTTTTTGTGATAAATGAAAAATTAAAATCCACATTAAATTATTTTATCTTTGTAGTTTGGATTTTTCATTGAATAAACAATTTTAGATGTTAATTTGAATATTGATTAATATGCACTTATTAATTTTGATTATTTATATGATATTTAATTTTATGTTCATTATATAATTTTTTTATAAATAAGTACAATTTTATGTGTAATGCATTTGACAATAAATACTAATATATATATAAAAGTACATATATAAAAACCATTTAAATTAAAAAAAAAAGTTTTGTTGTTTATTTTATTTTCTAAATGTCACTGTAAGTATTTTTATTAAAATTAAAATTTATCCAATTTATAAGTAAAAATTTTAATTTAATTTAAAATTTTCACTAAATGAATTTATTTGATAATAAATAAAAATATTTAAAATTTACTTTGAATCGCTTTTATTTTTAGAGTTTTAATTTTTCATTCATTTTAAAAAATAAATAAATTTATTTGATGAATAAAAAAATTAAAGTTTTCATTAAATTTCTTTATCTTCATATTTTTAATTTTATATTAACATTAAAAATAATAAATTTTATATTAATTTAATAAAATTTATATATAGAATAAATTTTGCGTGTTGATGCAAATTTTGGATAAAGTACATTTTATTAATATTTACTATAAAATGTATTTTTAAAATAGATAAAAATAATAAATATACAAGTATAACATACGGAACAATAAATACTAATAATCTTAAAAGAATTCCTTAAAAACACTATTAACCAAATCCTTTCTTTTTCTTCCCAGAATCTAAGTGAAGAATTTTTTTTTTTCAGACGCGAAGTATTTTTTTTTTTTTTGGGCCATCAGATGTGAAGACTTTAATAATTACACATTATTTTTTTAGCCAAATAATAATTAAACATTCGCAAATCACAGCAATGTTGAGACCTTGAAAACCGGAACCGTGGGCACTCCGGTAATTTAACAGCTTTACCTTCTTTCTGGCTGAGAAATACTGAAATACAAGGCAACTGGCGAGTTGCAGGGAACAATGGAAATACGGTGCAGCATAAAATCCACCGCATTTTTATTTTAAACTCCCTCAATATAATAAAATTCCTCATATTTTCCCTTAATTACCCCCTCTTATTCAGTGCCAATTTCTCTCTCTCTCTCTCTCTCTCTCTCTCTCTAAGATCGCGCCAAAAAATTCACCATTTCATCACCGAATCCTCTCCATTCTACAGCATTGTAAGTTATGAGTTCAATTTCTTATTTTTTTCTTTTTAAATTCCTCATTTCGGCGTTCAAATCCTTTTTTTTTTTTTTGGATTTTCATTAATGCGAAGATTCCTTTAGATATTCAATTAATGATTAATAATGTGTTTATCTTCAAACATAGAAGTTTCTATTTTAAAAGGATCTTGAAAGATTTCTACTATTTCCTTAATAATTGAAGATTTTCCCTTTTTTTTTTTAAATGTGAATTTCCAAGTTTAAGTAATGACCATCTGAATCACGCAACCTTGTTTTCTCTTTTTGTTTTTTCCTCTAATGTTTGAGATTTATCTTGTTTTCTCAGGAAAGAACGAGGAATTCAAGTCTCTACAAGCATGTGCCGTTCTGAGATTCGCGAACAGGATTTACCAGAAGGTCTCAATCAGGGAAGAAGATCCAATAAGCTTTAGAAAACTTTTCTTCCTTCTTGCATAGAAAAAGAAAAGTCGGGTTAGGCCATGTGAAACCGATTCGCATTCATTTAATTACCAATTTGGAAGTCTTTTTGTTAGTGGGTCATTTTCAGAAACAACAATTATCTGATAAGGAAACCATGACATTGGCTTCCCCAAAGGGCTCTCATAAAATGGCTGTGTTCCCTCGGAGCCTTTCCTCCATTGCATCCTTAGTGGCAGTACTAGCATTGTTCTTGATTTTTGCTTCTTGGCTTCTAGTTTCGTATCCGATCGGTTCAACTGTTAGAGTTTATTTTTATGGTGTTGATAGGAAAATAGTTTTGCCTGCTTCTACCTTTGATAAAAGTGCTGATAAGGATGTAGATTACAATTATAAGAATTCATCATCTGGGTCAAATTTAGAACTGCCCATGATGAGTTCAAATAGTTCTTCTGTTGTTGATAAAAATGTAAATGCACAAGTACCCATTACATCTTCTGTTGATAAGGATTCGATACCATCTGAGTCTAATCTAGAACTGCCTACTAGTCCCAAAGATTCATTTGATTCAAACGATAATGAGATGCTGAAGAAACCTGTAGAGCTTTCAGAACCATCGCCTAGAGCAACAGAAAAGAAGGTGGACACTTCCAGTTCTGCGCCTAGCAATGCATCTGAGAGCAATTCAGTTGATTCAGGTAGTATTCCCTTTACGCTTGTTTTGATATAACATCTGATTTTAGATCAATTATTACCTGCCATACTTATTTGTTTGGTTGTTTTTGTTATAGTAGAGGTGGATTCTGCATCTTTTACTGGAAATATATAGGAGCTTGTTGATGCTGGTTTATTCTGTTTTCTCACAAGGTTTATGCTAGGTCTCTAACATGGTAGCTTGCTGTTACATGGTTTATTTATCAAGAATAGAGTAAAATTTGTTCAAGTCTTATGTCTTGCTTGCATTTTTGTCCCCCAGATTATGGTACAAAGCAGAGGGAAGAAATGCAAAATATAATTACTGAAATGTTTTGTGGCCAATGATCTATTTTACGTAGCAATGTCCAGAAATGGATGCATCTGAATATTTAAGTCGCAAATCAGTAATCTACTTTTAGAACTATTTGATAATAGTTTTTTAATTTAATCATAATTCTCTTGATGTGCTGATAAACTGCTATTGGAAATATCTGATAATTTACAAAGAAAAAGGAGAGAGAATTGTCATTATACACTCTATCAGCTATATTGATCCCTATTTGATCTCTTGTCTGTGTAAGAAACAATGTTTGCTTGGAAGTGTTACTTAACCCTTCCATGTATTTGCATCTTACCTTTTTTCTCCTCTCTGTCATTGAGATTCTGATTCTCATTTGGCATTTTGATTGGTTACTCTCTAGGCTGTGACCTGTACCAAGGAAAGTGGTTCTATGATCCACTAGGGCCATTATACTCCAACAACTCTTGCCCTGTCCTTACACAGATGCAGAATTGCCAGGGTAATGGGAGGCCTGACAAGGAATATGAGAATTGGCGTTGGAAACCCTCTCAATGTGACCTCCCCAGATTTGATGCCAAGAAGTTCCTAGAGTTGATGAGAGGAAAGACACTTGCTTTCATTGGTGACTCTGTTGCTAGAAATCAGATGGAATCAATGCTGTGTCTTCTCTGGCAGGCAAGTATCTGCATTTCTTAAACTGCCAGTTATTTCTGAACAAAAAATTGTCCCACAGTAAACTCTGAGATTGGTGCAAGTTTGCACCATAATTTTTCTAGCAAGGATATTGTAGCAAGGATGCTGTAGCATTCTTGATTCTCCTAATCCCTTGTTTCACTTTCAGCAGTTTCTTTCTGGCTTTGAAATATTGGAACAATGGTATGTTCAGGAATAGGTTGGTTTCTCATCTGGCTAGAGGTTTTATGTGCTATGACCTTTAGTAAATATTTTAGTAATTTTCTAGCACTCCGTACTCTGAAGTGTGAGAAACTAGTTATGTACTTTGTGCATCCTTTTTTTCAAGATAGATTGATCTTTCGACTCCTTTCTACCTTAGGACTGGTTTCTCATGAAAAATATTATGGAAAAACTTCAGGTTGAAGTTCCAAAAAATCGAGGAAACCGAAGAATGCAACGATGGTTTTTCAGGTCAACATCTGTAATGATTGTCCGGATATGGTCCTCTTGGCTTGTCCATCAAACTTCTGAAAAATTCGACTTTGCTCCAGAGGGTGTTACCAAGCTGCATCTTGATGCTCCTGATAATAGCTTCATGGAATTCATCCCAAACTTTGATGTGATTGTTATTTCTTCTGGCCACTGGTTTGCCAAACAGTCTGTCTATATCTTTAACAATGAGATTGTTGGAGGACAATTATGGTGGCCAGATCGTTCTCATCCTATGAAGGTTAATAATATTGAAGCATTTGGAATATCTGTGGAGACAATTCTGTCAGCAATTGTTACATATCCTAATTACACAGGCTTGACTATCCTACGTTCCTTTTCTCCTGATCATTATGAGGGTGGGGCTTGGAATACAGGTGGATCATGCACCGGAAAGGTAAAGCCACTTGCAGCTGGTGAATTAGCGGAGAATGGCTTTACAAATATAATGCACAAGAAACAGGTAATGGGTTTTGAACGTGCTGTTAAGACGGCGAGAAATAAGTCCAAGTTGAGGTTGATGGATATTACCCAAGTCTTTGGGTATCGCCATGATGGGCATCCAGGCCCTTATAGGAACCCCGATCCAAATAAGATCACAAAACGTGGTCCGGATGGAAAGCCTCCACCTCAAGATTGTCTGCACTGGTGCATGCCAGGTCCTGTTGATACCTGGAATGAACTTGTGCTCGAAATTATAAGAAGAGAATTTGAGGGCCATCAAAACTTTTCATCATAAGTTTGATGTGTTTCGGTCTGAAAGTCCCACATCATCGTGCTTTTGTAATTGAAACAGTAAGATATATTCCTTTTTTTTTTTCCTTAGAGAAAGGGCGTTTGGGAGAGAAATTACATGTTGTATCAGCAGATAGGAATATTGACAGCCATATGATACCTGATTGAGAAAGATAATATCAAATTTATAATTTAGAGAAATAAACTACTTTTATTGTTTGATTTATTGTATGAAAAAGAAAATTTTCAAATCGATTTTTACCTTAAATTTTTTTGGTATGTTTAAATTTATTTTTAATGAAACATCTCTAAATACAGTAATTAAGAGATAATTGGATGGGAGCCGCTTCTTCTGATGGTTTCATCTCAAAATCCTATTTATCCTCTAAGACTGCTTCGTAGGAATCACGGTAGGCAACAGAATTTAACTCGTCTTATATTTATATATATATATATATATCCAATCCCCTACAGAACAGCTTATCTTGTGAATGTAAGAAATTTGGACCGATGGATTACAAAGTCATAAACTAATCCAACGGTTCACCGTCATAAAGTCGGTGTAAACAGGCACATGAGATGGGGCCCCCTCCTCATGAGATTTGAAATTCAAATCGTCTTGGTTCCTACCAAATCCAATCCCTAGGCTATCATCATTAAAGGCAAATTCAATTACAACCGCTCTTCAACGGTCCTTTTTCCGTAAACGCCTACAATCCCTCTCTCTCTCGACCTTTGGTTCTTTTTTGTTGAAAATCGAAAATTCAAATCTTAATTTTCGCCCTTTGGTTTTTGGATAACCTACATTTTCTGAGGAAAAAGTTTCATTCTAAGAAAAACAAACCTTGGAAAGGAAAAACTGTTCGTTTCATTCCCTCTTTGTTAAGGTTTGTCTCCAACTCTATTTTTTTTCTTTTGTTTTTGCTCTGTTTTCTTCAATTTCTTGCTACTTTTGGCTGGCAATAAAATGTAGATAAAAAACAAGGGGAGATCTTAAAGCTTATATCCCCTGTTCTCTTTTTTTGGTCTAATATATTCCCTGTTCTTCATTTTCATGAAAATGGATGCCTATTCTTGTACTGTTCTATGTTAGTGTAATAGCTCATTCTGAAATTTTTGAAGATTAATAGCTAAAATTTTGCAACAAAATCATGATTTAGTGTGTTGTTGAGAGGAAATCAAGATTGTAAAACTGTTGCCATTGATCTTCACCTCAAAATTTAGGTCTAAGCTTTGGAACTTGCTATTGATTTTTTTTTTTTTATAGTAAGATTTTGATGGAATTAGGGTTACCTAATGATCATGGATCATATGCCATCTATAGTTTTCAAATGGTCATTTTCTCTTTTCTATGGCATTTTCATCCTAGGATTTTATTTACAATCAATTCCTAGTTTAAATTTCGTTTTATATTCAACTTAGAAAAACTTATGGGAATCCAGAGTCCTGTATACAGCATATTTGCCTAAAATATTAACAATTTTCAATGTCTAAGACTACTACTATATTGAATTTGGGTGCTGCAGTTATGAATTTGGAGAATGAATTTGTGCAGTTGGAAAATAAAAAAATAAGTATCCATTTTCATGTCCCAATGCGAGCATAGCTTCATCTTTTCTACTTAGCGACTGCAACATTGTTTTCCCAGTTTCATTGTTCTCACTTCTCAATCTTTCAGCTAAAATTGATCCAAATCAGTGTTGGCCATTCCTTTACAATTATATTTACCATCTGGAACTTCAGTTTTTTTTTTGGTCCTCCTTGCTTTCTCTATTGTTTGTAATTTTGGGTATCCTTTGATTTCTGAAGATATTGGTTTTGGTAGGAATTATTCAACATGTCTACTCCGCATAGTGATCCACTTCTTCAAGTGGAAACAACTTGTGGAACCCTTCTATACGAACTTCAGGTATTGATAAAAATTCCACACAATGGGTACCTAAAAATCCCCTTTTCCCCCCTTGGGCGAGATTATGCCTTCCAGCTGTCCTGTTTTTATTAATTTTTTTACGCTTTCATGATTCCTTAAAAAAATTTAGATAATCTGGGATGAAGTCGGGGAAACAGATGCTGACAGGGATAAAATGCTGCTTGAGCTCGAACGAGAGTGCCTGGAAGTATACAGAAGAAAGGTGGATCAGGCAAATCGCTGTAGAGCTCAGCTAAGACGGACAATTGCTGATTCTGAAGCCGAACTTGCTGCCATCTGTTCAGCAATGGGCGAGAGGCCAGTGCATATTAGGCAGGTCAGGAATGAAAAGATAACAAATTCAGATTAAACTTTTTCCGATTAGATTGAACCATTTCCTTATATTATGGTTCAAACTTTTTTCAGCCTGAACAAAACGTTGGAAGCTTGAAGGAGGAGCTCAGCAAAATTCTTCCACAATTGGAGGAAATGAAGAAAAAGAAGATCGAAAGAAGAAATCAATTCCTGGAAGTTTTAGAGCAAATAGAAAAGATCACAAATGAGATTTATGGATCCACCGAATCAGTTTCTTCCAAAACTGTTGTGGATGAAACTGACTTATCCTTAAGGAAGCTTGAAGAATTGCACAGTCAGCTCCATGAACTTCAGATAGAGAAGGTCAACTTTCTTTTTTTCAATTCTTTATTGTTTCCACCTCATGAAAACAAATGCTTATCTTTTGCTCACTGACTGATCTCTCTCTTGTGCAGAGTGATCGTCTGAAGCAGGTTCAGGATCGCCTTTACAGGTTGAACTCACTCTGCTTGGTGATGGGTATGGATTTCAAGCTTACGGTTACTGCAGTCCATCCTAGTTTAGGTGACTCCGAAGGATTTTGGAGTATTAGCAATAATACAATTGAGCAGTTGGCTACATTGATAAAAAGGTTACGGGAAGTTAAGTTGCAGAGGATGCAAAGGGTAAAATGTTAATTTCAGCTTTTTGTATATTGCAAAATTCGCCTCCCCCCCTTCCTCTCGCTTCTCTATGACTATACTAATGATTCTTTGACCCTTGGCAGCTACAAGATCTTGCAACTACCATGTTGGAGTTATGGAATCTGATGGATACACCTATTGAGGAGCAACAGATGTTTCAGAATGTTACCTGTAATATAGCTGCTTCAGAACATGAAATTACTGAACCCAACACTCTCTCTGTGGATTTCATCAACTACGTAAGTGATGCATGTTTAAACGTCAGTTTACTGATCTTCTCTAGGTCCTACAATTTCTAAAGGTAGTAACTGCTTTCCTCCAGACTAATAGAGAAGTAAATATGATATGCCGTGCAGGTTGAGGCCGAAGTTACTCGGTTGGAAGAGTTGAAGTCAAGCAAAATGAAAGAGCTTGTCCTCAAGAAAAGATCAGAGCTAGAGGAGATCTGTAGAAAGATGCACCTGGTTCCAGATTCAGAAAGTACAATACAAGATGCCATTGAAGCTATCGAGTCTGGTACATGCGAATGCTATATTATTGTCTTCATACTATAAGTTATATCTCACTTTCCCTCTCTTCCTACTGAATGTCACTCTTACTTTTTTTATCCAGGGGCTATTGATGCTGCTACTATTCTAGAACAAATTGAACTTCAAATTGCTAAGGTAAAAGAGGAAGCTTTAAGCAGGAAAGAAATACTTGAAAAGGTGGAGAAATGGTTGATGGCATGTGACGAGGAGTGCTGGCTTGAGGAATATAACAGGGTGGGAGCTTTTGTCATCTCTTAAGAGTATAATTTTTTGTTCTTCTATTATGATTTCCTTGCTTAATTGTCTGTTATTCAACAGGATGAAAACCGATATAATGCAGGAAAAGGTGCTCATCTAACACTCAAGCGTGCTGAGAAAGCTCGTTCCTTGGTTAATAAACTTCCAGGTGATTAAAACATTGAAGATAAAAGGTTGAGAAATGTAAACTTCACGTTACTAAGCATGGTTTTGTCATAATGATTTCACATCATGCAGCCCAATTTTTAGGTTCCTTTCAATCAGTTTCTATTTTCTACCTCTTTTGAGTAGAATCAGTTAACACAGTACTGAAGTTGTTTTTATCATATTAACTAACCTAGGAATGATGGAGGCACTGACTTCAAAGACCATGGCATGGGAGAAGGAGAGAGGGATTGAATTTTTATATGATGGTGTAAGTACTCTAATAACTTTCACCCTGAACCTTTATGTTCTATATCCGGATTCGTCTGCTGACCCTTTTACATTATCCAGATTCGTCTGCTTTCTATGCTTGAAGAGTATACTATTTTACGACAAGAGAAAGAGCAAGAACGGCGTAGGTTGCGGGTATGATTCTAACCTTATTCTCCAATTAAGGGTGAGCTCGATTCGATTGTTTGAATTTTAAAATTCAAAAACCAACTTAACCAATTAATGTAAAAAAATAATCAAATCATTGACCTAAACTAAAAACTCATTGACTTGGGTTGGTCTATTCGGTTGGTCGAGACAGTTTTAATTATTTAAAAAATAAATTATTTATATTATATAAAAATTATTTTATAGTTAAATAATACATAAATATATTATATATAAGGTAAATTATATAATATATGTTTTCAAACTTGGTTATATTTATATTATATAAATTAGTTTTAAAAAATAAATTAATTCCTTCGGTGATTATTAATTTTGGACACCAAAAGCCAATTGAGCTAATCGAATTAATTACTTTCCCTAATCAATTAATACCCTAAACCAAATAAACTGAACTCGGTTGGTTCAGTCTTAAATTTTTTCTAACCTATTAATGCTCACTCTATGCCCCAATTGCAGTGCAGATGTTTATACTTACTACCGTTTAACCAAGTTATGAACCCAGGCTCTATGTAATCAGAGAGTATTCTTTTTGTGCTCCAGGACCAGAAGAAACTTCAGGGACAGCTAATAGCTGAGCAAGAGGCACTCTATGGGTCAAAACCAAGCCCATCAAAGCCCCAGAGTGTAAAAAAGGGTCCTAGGTATTCAAGTGGAGGTGCAAGCAATAGAAGAGTCTCCTTGGGAGGAGCAATGCTTCCCACCCATAAACCTGATTCACTTCACCCCGCAAAGGCTACTCCCCAAACACGTCCTAGTAAGAAAACGGAGCGAATATTCCAAAATGACCTTTTAAATCATCGCCAGGATGAAGCCATTACATTCTCAGGTGGTAAGTTCTCTGTCTCTGCTTGTTACAACCAAGAAATATCTCAACTGCTTTCTGGGGTAACTAACAATAAAGCATCTTGGATATTTGTTCATGCTATTTTCTTTGGGCAGTCATTAGGCAAAAGTTACTGGATTGTCGTGATAAATTTATCTCCTTATACTCTCACCATTTTGCAGTTAGGAGAGGCCTGGACATTGCTGACATTCCTGTACGAAAGCACTCTTCTAGTGCTATAAATGCCAATGAACTAGAGTCACCATTGGTGGTTCGTAAGCCATTCTCGTCCATCTCTTCCACAGTATCATCAAAAGCCAATATGACAAACATGCTTGAAGATGATGTTGAAGCCATTCAAAAGACTAATGACCTGTCCTACACTACTCCCTTGAAGACAACTTCCTTGGTTGACGAAGAGAATAGAACACCAAAGGCAATGCCTATTCCGGTACCTTCTACACCTTCAACAGTGTCAGTTCCGATGCAGACAGCCATGACCCCAGCTCCACCGATACTTTTCAAAACCAAGCCAGACATCGAAGAAATTCCTGAAGAGATTGAACATTCGTTCGAGGAAAGAAGGCTTGCTTTTCTTCTTTCCAAAACACAAATAACATCACTTATACAAGTATGATGTCTAAACCTTAGTTGAAACTGAATCAAATTGGTTTTATTCATATTTTTTGTTTCCTATCCTGTTTGTAATGGCAAGGGTCAATTATAATTGGCTGTTTTGCTGTGTATGTAGTCTGTGAGCCTGAACCGGACGAAAATGTTTCAACAATCCGTCTGACTAATGTGAGCTTAAGTTCTTTATTATATTAAATAGTGGCATTAACGGTAGATTCCTAAATGAAAGGATTTTTGAACCGGACGAAATGTTTCAACGATTTTTCTGACTAATCTAATAAGGGTTTAGTTCTAACATTTAAAGCTGTTAATTCCTATATAAAAATCAAAATTTTTGACCTAAAAAAGAAAAAATTTAAGGTGGATAATTTATTATTTTGACGTATAGATGATCTTAAAAAATGTCAAATGTCCTTTAATAAATATATTTTATTTAATTTGATACATTTTTAATTTAAAAAACTAAATTAATTATATTTATTATTTATTATTTATCTTAAATCACACTCATTAAATTCGTATTAAAGGTATTAAAGTTTTGATTGCCAATCTTTTGTAAATAAAATAAATTTGTCTCTTTTTAATTATAAATATTCAAATTTTGAATTATATTTATTAAAAAAATACACTTTCCAATTTTTTAAAATATTACTTATTGGCTCCACTTTTAAAACTATATATGTATATATGTTTAATATATTAATTTTAAAATGATTAACGATAATCAAATCAATTCAAATTAATTTTAGTATATCAAATTAAATTAATTTTATTGTCATTATTACATTAATTTTAAAATTTCTCTTTTTATTTCTTCCAAATACATTGAATACATATTATATATTTGATTATTCTAATTGACAAATATAAATCTTATATAAATATTTAAAAATCAAAACCTTCAAAAGATAAAAGGTAATTGTCACAATCTATTTTTTTTGACGTGTGAAATGTTTTGGACAAGTTCCACATATTCTCTAAATAATAAATTTGATTTGATTTGGTTTCAAGCAAAATTTCAATTCCATTTAATTTAATTTCAAGTCAAAATCTATTTTATTATATCTTAAATCATGCTCAAATCTTATTGCTAATATTTTTGGAAAAAAGAACAGTACAAATGTGATTAACTCTCATTTATTTAAAAAATAATATTAAAAAAAAGTTTTACTATCACTTAATTGAACATTTCTAAGCATAAATTATTCTAAAATTGATATTACTATTACCTTAATTTGATTCTTATTAATAATTTTATTTTTAATCAATTAACCATTAAAAAATTTTGAATTATTTTTCGTAATTATTTACAACCTCCCATATATATATATAAGCTTGGTATTTTGGAAATCTATAATGCATTAGGGCAAAGTTTTATTTTTGCATGCTTAATCTCCACAATTTTTCCTAAGAGTGCGACTACTTAGAATGCTTTTTCTTTTGTGTTTAGTTATTACTTTGTGTAATTGTAAAAAATTTGCAAAGTGACTTAGATGCTTTTAGGTTTCGTATTTTTGTATTTTTTTTAAATTTTTTTTTTATTAATGGAACAATCATTCTTTTTAAAAAGTCTATTTTTTAGAAGAGTTTCACTTTTGAATATGATTTGATATATTTTATATTAAAATTATTTAATTTAAATTCATTATATTTATTCTCTTTTATATATTCAATATTCTTATCTTTTACCGTTATTTTGCCCACTAAAATAAGAATCTACTAAATGATTTAAAAATTAGAATGTGAGTTTGAAGATACATACTTCACTATTTCTTCTTGATTTCGTTTCTCTTTCTTTTTTTTTTTTTTTAAATGCTCCTTTTATTTTTTTCAGCTTTATATTTGGATTCAATTTATCTTTTTTTTTTCATTTAATTATGCTAGATATTGCTATGAAAATATGCAACAGATTTATTTTATTAGATCATATATGCAAAATTTTTACCTTCAAATTTTATTTTATTAGATGTTACTCGGATGTATGTTTATGAAAAATTTGTATTTTATTAAGAATACCATTCTGTATATAATTATATACAAAATGCATTGAATGACTCACAAATTAGCATAAATATGAATTTTTTATTTTTTATTAAAAATAATTATATATTTATATATAATTATATGTATAAAAAAATTAATGTATTGCTCAAATCATAAATTAATTATTATTTCATATTAAACATACGTAAAATATAAAAAATTATGATATTAAATTAATATCAATTTTTAAATATAAATATATATTTATTTTTTAATTTCATTTATAAATTTCGAACAAAATTAAAATAATATTGGTTTCTTATTTGTTTACATTATTTTTATGTTTAATTATTATGTTGCGTCTAAAATTTTCAAATCTATTAACAGTTCCGTCTCTCTTTGTGTGTTTTTGGTGAAAAAAAGAAAAGGTGGGGAGTTAAGGTTTGTTAGAATAGTCAACAATAGTTTAACTGAAAAGACAAGGAAGATGGCATCCATTAGCTTTACAGCTTTAAAAATATATTTTTTAAAGCATTAAATAATTAAAAGAGCGGCAATTTAAAATGGAAAAAGCCATTTTCTTTTCCCAAATATTAGCTCCCAAATTTTTATATCTTTGCCATTTATTAAATCACTTCTATTAAATTTCTAAGACGGACGTGAACCATTTTATTAACCAAAATTCATATTGTGAATGTTGCAATTAAAATAATAATTAGTAATTAATTCTCAATATTAAATCATTTATTATATTTTTTATTTTTATATTTTTTTAATTTTTAGAATTTTTTCTACTTTATTTATTTCTCTTTCTTTTTCTGCAAAACCCTAAATTCTCGTTTGCTGAACAAATTCTTGCCTCACTCCAAAAAGTTTGCATTTTTCTTCTCTGTAATTCTTGATGATTTTTTGTAGAATTTTTTGTCAGCATTTTAAAGCTCTGTGCGTCCTATCCAATGTTGAAGATTTAAGCCACAAAATTATGTTTATAAAAAAAGTAAACCTAATTTCATGCTCATAAAACCTGGTTTCTGTTGATGTTTGAAATTTTAATCAAGTTTCTTGTCTTTTTTTTCTCTCTGTAATTGAGCTGAAGTTTTGATTTTGATTTTGATTTTTGTTTTTTTTGATAATTTGTTTTCTAATTTAACTTTTTTGAAGCATCTGATCACTCAAAATTTACAAACTCTTTAATGCGTAGGTTACAGGGGTTTTAGGCAGCTTGGGGTTTTTTTTTCCTATTTTTTCTTGATCTAAAACATATATGAATGGATGACAAGGAGGGACCAAAGCCCGGGGTTGCAGTGAAAGGAGATGAGGCTCCAGAGGGCTACCACTTTGCGCCCAGAACGGAAATCCCCACTACATATGCGGGGCCCACAATGCAGGCCGCTTCTGCACCTCCGGCGACCGTAGCTTCGCCGCCGGGACCTAGCACCGGTTCAGAAATGAAGAAAAAAAGAGGCAGACCAAGAAAATACGCACCAGATGGATCTTTGGCAATGGCAATTTCACCGATACCGATATCGTCGTCGATTCCGCTGATGGGAGAGTTTTCCCTTTGGAAACGGGGAAGAGGGCGGTCAGTTGACACCATAAAAAATTCACATAAGTATGAGCTCGAGAGCGGCCCAGGTATTTTTCTTTTGTTCCTTTTTTATTTTGCTTTGGAATCTCGGAAGATGTTTCTATCTGATGTTTTTACTGTTACAATGGTTGGTAGTGTGAAAAGCTAAAGGTATTATATTTTTTGAGTTTTGGGAGAGGGATAAATGGATAATTCATTGATTTCAGTTTTTGAGTTAAAATCGGATGTTGTTTTTGTGGGGTTTGAAATGAGGGTGGGACCATTATATCTGATTCTAGCCCATATCTGGAATTAATGGTAGTTATTGAAAGACAAGCGGATTTGATGATTGTGTTGCAAAACGAGGAGAATCTCTATCTTGTCCGGAGTACTGTACTTGTCTTTCCACAGGGAAAAATGGCAAGGTACCAGAATAATTGTCAAGGTGCCAGTGCCACCTTCCTTTGTGCTTTATTAAGGTAAAATATAGTTAGATACTGAAGCTGATTAAGTCCACATTTCTTTAACCTGGCAATTAATTTTAACTGACCTGCTGACTGTGGAGATGAATGGTGGAAATCATCATTTTTAATAATAGTATTAGGAAATCACAAAAGGAAGCAATAATGGAGAAGTGAATTAGCTTCAGTGCATGAAATTTCTAGCATAGTAGGGAAATTCCCGGGGGGGGGGGGGGGGAGGGTAAAAATAAAAAGACCCTACAGAAATTTTATCTTGGTTTGGAGCTTGAATTGTTTGGTTGGGAATCAGGGTTCAGCTACAAGCCCAGGGTCAGTTGACCTTAAACATGAACCTCTAGGCGATACTTCTGAAAATTGAATTGACCTTTCCAAAGTTTTTCGTTTTAATTTTCTTACTATGCAGAATATTTGTCAGGTTCTGTGGTGCAGTTACTGCTGACTTCTAGTTTCTTTCCAAGTCAATTAGTAGATGACCCTAATTACTGTCTTTAATCCATAGTTGAGCACCATAATTAATGTATATATTTACTTGACTCACACCTCTTCCAGTGTTCCACCTTGTTACCTAAGTGGGGTGGTAAATACAATTAAGGCCAATGATTCTGATTTTTTTCGCATCCTCTCTTTGGACTTAGGCACCTAGCTAGAGCATCAAGTTCTACTATGCTCTCTGCTATTTTTTATCCGTAAGTAGTTGTTTAGTTGTAGATCAGACAAACTTTTATTTTGAGATGTGATCTACATGCTTAAAAAATGTGCTGCTTCTATTTTATTTACTAATTTGAATTCCTTATATAGGTGACAGAATCGCATATTTTGTGGGGGCAAATTTCACACCTCATGTGATCACTGTTAATGCTGGTGAGGTATGCCCTGGTAACATATCTTGTCTCTACAAGTTACATTTGGCATTCTTATTGTGAGTGTTCCTTCTGTTTTTAAGCAGAGAAAAACTTTCTCTGAACTGTTTATTTCTGCTTCCCACCCTGTTATTCATCTGGCTCTAGAGAGGAAATAATTTCTCATAATGGAGGAAGGAGTTGCTTTTGCACAGTTATATAATGATTAAAAAACGTTCAAATTGGTATTTTCCTAAGCACATTCCACTCCTGATTTCTACTAAGTCTTCACCTTTTTCTCCCTCTTTGTATTAAGGTTTATTAATCTGACACCCTTCCAAGAGTCTATGGTTCTAAGAATGGAAAAAATTTGTTAAGAAACCCCCCTCCAACACAACATTTATAATTGTCCTGGTTTGTTACAAAATCTTGCTGTAAATTTTTTTTTTTTTTTTGTGTATAGAAACAATGGGATAAATAAGTGCATATCTGTAATCAAGCAAATATAGAAACATAGACATGCATTTATGTTACATTAAGTGGTATTTTTCTTTATCTTTGTTATTTCTTTGGTGAGTATTAATTGCACAAGAATCATATATATAAACTCAATCATGATGTTTGGGGGTGAATGATAGACGGAAATTGATTGAGCAGTTTTTAATTCTAAAAGGTGATTTTTTCTACACCTCTTAGACTTTTTTTTAATGCTTTCTGTATCTCATGCTTTCCTTATGATTTTTATAGGATGTTACGATGAAAGTGATGTCTTTATCTCAGCAAGGAGCTCGTGCTATCTGCATTCTTTCTGCCAATGGCACTATTTCAAATGTTACCCTTCGTCAGCCGACCTCATCTGGTGGTACTCTGACATATGAGGTGTGTCCTTCATCCCCCTCTAATACGAGTTAAACTGCGTCAGGATGTATAAAATATTAGGCACTAAGCTCCCTTATTTTATTGAGGCCCACTAAGCCAATTAAGAAGACTGGTTCTTGTTTACATCTCAGGCAAAGGGACAACTCGTGAGTGGGTGTTAGTTTCCTTAGAAGGTCAATATGTGATATCTTTGATGCTTTTAATTTTTAATTAAATCTGGAAGAAGCACAGAACACATGTGGCATTCTCCGTAGAACTCAATTACACATATTAACATGGCTACATTTATGAGGCTACTTCGTGTCTTCATATGAACCCAAAAAGTAACTCATGATGCAACCTAGATTCCCTCAAACTTGCTTTTGCCTTTGTATTACAAGGATGCTTCCGGGCTTGGACAGTTAGTGATTATCAAGTTTTTTTTTTTTTTTTTTCTCGTCACTGTCAAGTAATAATCCAGCTTCCTTATTATTTCTCCAGGGACGTTTTGAGATCCTTTCCTTGTCTGGTTCATTTATGCCTACTGAAAATGGTGGAACAAAGAGTAGATCTGGTGGGATGAGTGTTTCTTTGGCAGGAACAGACGGTCGCGTTCTAGGAGGGGGACTTGCTGGTCTGTTGGTAGCTGCTGGTCCAGTGCAGGTAAAACCATATAATCTATAAAAGATGCTAAAAAATAGTACAAAACAAGGCAAAGAACAAAGAAGTTGAGGGTCAATAAGTTGTTAAAAAACGTTCTAATTTTGCATACAAGGTTTCCTTATGCTTTTGATGATATCTCATTTCCAAAACAAAATTCTGACATTTGATATTGACATAAAATATTAACAAAAAGTCGATGGTATATGTTATAGCAAAAGATGAAGAATGCTGCCACCTGACCAGTGGACAACGCTAGCTATGTACAAAGATCGTTGTCACATCACTGTCACTGTCTAATACCTTCTTTCTTAATCCTTTTGAGAGAACAGGTTGTTGTGGGCAGTTTCCTCCCAGGTCACCAGCAGGAGCAGAAGCACAAGAAACAGAGAACTGAACCTGCGGCAGCTGTTGTGAGCCCTACAGAAGAAATTAAGGTGTCCCATGCTGGAGTAAAGCAAATTATCACCTCCCCATCATTTCATGGAGACAGTTCAGGTAACCCTATCCAGGGCTTTAGAAATTCTTCTATCGACGATAAATCATCTTCTGCTGAGGAGGAATCGAGGGGCCACAGTCTATCGCAGTGTGAGGTTTCCAGTTGATAGCATATGCATGCTGGAAGCTGGTTATGTTCTTTAATGCGGACACGACACCATTTAAGCTCCCAAGTCAACCTTGTCCAAAACCAATATAAGCTCATTCGCTTCTTACCAACGGAAATGTAGGTTTAAAGCCAAGATGGTTTTAACCCATAATTGTACTCTCTTGTTAGGTTTAGGTAGAATTTCTAGTTGTTAGGATCAGTCTCTGGCTTTCATAATGGTGTATGGTGTATTTTTTTAGTGTGGTGTTACTCATTGATGTAAAATTTTATGAATGATTGAAACCTGTGCTATTCATCTGATTGTGTGTCGTGTATCGAAATGATTTGACGTTTAAATGCATGTTTTATTCATTTATTTTTTGGTGTTCGACGAAAAGAAAAACAATATGCCAGGCCTTCATCAAATTACAGCATCATGATAACAAAGTTTCCATTATTAATCTGGCCATTTTACTAATGACTGAATTTGGATTAAGGATCGTTCGAAAGACAGCCCTATCCTAACCATTTTTTTAATTGACTTATTAGTTTAGTGGTCAAGAATGCATCAGTTGGCCAGCATAGAGAGAAAAAAGAAGGAAAAAAGATTTCCTGTAGCCATGGCCCATCAATTAAATGGAAGGATTCAGGCATGACCGCCAGCTGATAACTGGAAATTTTCATATTTATGTATATAGAGTACAAGGCTTAGACAATTGACAGTCAGATGCATCTCTAAGCTTAAATGGACATTCCTATCATTTCTGCGCTCCATTCTCTGTTGACCTTGGCAATAAATTCTTCAACTCTTCTCCTTTGCTCATCATCCCTTTCATCATCTTTATCGGTATCGTCGATATTGTTAGCATTGCAATAATTTCTGTTCCCTTTCTTATCCTCCATAGCTGTCTCCTATGCACTTGACGCTCTACTGGTATTCCTTGCTTGTTCTTTTCTGTGGACTAACTGCTTAACCTCTATATCCTGCTTATCATATGTTGGTGTTGATAGAAGAATTTCATATTCTTGATCGAAGTTGGAACCATGCTTTGAACCCACGAGGATCATGACAATGATCAAATTGCAAAAACCAAGGGACAAGAAAATGAAGTGAAGGAGAATGGCAACAGTTAATCCAGTGTTGGTAATGCCAGGAGTTTGATTAAGCTATTTATAGCGCTCCACAGTTGAAGAAAAAAAGAGTGGATGAGAAGCTTTTGTAGCAGAAGTGTAGAGCGAAAGCTATAATTTAATTAGAAATAACAAATTATATAATGTTTTTGATTTATTATTAATGGGTTGTTTTACTCAAAAAAAAAAAAAAATCATTAATCTATTGATGGACTTTTGGACAACTGCGAAGTGGGGCCACCTTCAATTTACTAATGCCGAATTCTAATGTAATCTCACAAAGACACATGGACTGCACATGGAATGGAACCTTCTCCGTTCCCTATACATTTTAAAAAATAAAAAAATTTATAGATATTAAAATTTAAATTCTAAATCCGTTAGATGTTAGATAAATTAAACTTTAGATTTTTTTCTTCTACTCTCTTGTGTCATCAATAGTGTTGGGGTATTTGATGGTAAAAAATATATATTGATCCTCTTTTCTCTTAAAATCTTTAGCAGATAATTAAAAGTATCTTTATCATATATATCAACTTAACATATTTGGTTGATCTGACATGATCAGTACTATCTTAATTCAGTTTTATCCTAATTTTTTTCTTATGATCTTTTTTAGCTTACATATAAATATGAAGGCTAAGGCCTCATGAAGGCAAGTTCATCCTATTCATTTTTTCTCTTTCTCCTTCCTACTTTTTTGTTGACTTGATATTAGTGACTTGCGTGTTAGAGTACAAATGCAAAGGACACCGTTTGTTTTTGCCTCTAATCGTACTTCTCTTATGTATTTATAGGAATACCTTCAGGTCAAAACTCGACACCAATATTTGGCGTGCCATGTAGGGGATATTTCGTATTTGTCGAGCACAAAACAATGCCACCAAAAAAAAGAACTCAAGAGAAAAGAGAGATAGCTGCCCTAACTAGAACAGAAACTCACCTTAGCCAGCATTTTATCCTTCCAGCTAAACTGCAGACGGGATCGACCATGGAATAGTTTCAAGTCCTAACAGAACAAATATAAGCTCTCAAGCAGATGTTGCAAACTATAACCCCTCTGCAAGTTTCAAAAGTGCTAGACTTAGTTACACATAGCCAAGAAGTCATTGTCAAACAATCAAGCTATGAAGAGATAGAAGCTTACTCGACCTTCAGAGAAGAAGAACACACAAACCCAACTCATCACTACCTCAGCCATAAATCTACACATGCCACAACCTAAAAATTCAAACAAACAGACTATGTATTTCAACTGAACAGAGATTTGAAAGCTTGGATGCAAGTAGGCAAAAAGAACTGAAAATGAAGGCAGTGGCATTTGAGGATAAGCTCAAGTTCTAGGAGACCTTACATTTTACTGAAGAAATTAATAGAGCCATGCCTCTCAAAGGATTTAAAATTTCAACCTTGGAGACATACGATGGTACTTTTAACTCATTTGATCATTTAAAACTTTATAGAACTAACATAATAATACAAGAGGTAGACAATGCTCTAATGTGTAAAGGTCTAGCCACTACGTTAAAAGGCACAGCTTGGTCCTGGTACAACAGCTTGGAGCCAAGGTCAATCATTATATTTAAAAAGCTCAGCCACTTATTCCTGTCTAGATTTGTGAGTAGCCAAAAAATAAAAAAAATGAACCTAAGATTGATGTCAATTCACCAAGGGCGAAATGAAACATTGAAAAGCTATGTCATGCATTTTAACGTAAAAACCTACAGGTTAAAGACCTAGAACAGACGATCACTATTATTATACTAACAAGTGGACTCAATGATAAAAAGTACCATTTAAAACTGACATTATCACTAAAACTGCCAAAAACTCTGGCTGACATTTTATTAATAGCAAAAAAATTCATAAATGCTGAAGTTACAATAAAAACAAATTGAGATGAGAGAAGCTTATCCCCCCTTCTTAGCGGCCTAAGTGAGAGAGGTTCATTCTTTCTCATCGATCATAAAAAAGGTAAAGATGTTTATGATCTTCTTCTAAGAGGGAGACGATATAAGGCTAGAAGCCTTAGTGAAAAAAGAAGCTACATTATACTAAATACCTCTCATGAGAGAATTTTGATGTAAATTGAAAGAAATCTCGACCTTACATGGTTTAAACCATTGAGACAAAACACAAGGAGGGATTTGACAAAAAAATATACCCTTCATAAAGATATCAATCATAATATCGAAGATTGTGTCAACCTAAAAAATGAGATTAAAACTCTAATAAGACAAGGTCAATTGAAGAGATTTATGGGATAACAAAGATAAGACTAACCTAGAATAAACTACAGATAAGACCATAGAATGCCCATCTGGGGTAAAGAGGGAAGAGCACAGTAGGGAAGAAAGGATACCCAAGAAGAAGAGCTAAAACAAGAAGAGGTTCGAGTTGATAATAGTAGGCCAATTGTCGGGGTGATTAATGTGATCATAAGAGGTAACTCTCGATCATGATAATGATAGTAGGCACTTCAGCCAAAAAAAACTTGAGAGATGAGCTGATTTCATTTAGCTCAAAAGATCTGAAGGGAATCCAACACCCACATGATGATGCCATAGTGATTACAATCTTGGTGTATAACTATGTGGTCAAAAAAATCCTATTTAATAATGGGAGTTTAACTGACATCATGTACAATAGTTGTTTGAAGAAAATGGGGTTTGACGAAGATCAGTTGACACTGATCACCACCACATTAGTGAGGTTTAGGAATAAGCAGGAGCTTGTAATAAGGACTATCAAGCTTCCAATCTCTTTAAGGACTAAACCATGGACAATTACTTTAGTCATAAAATTCATGATAGTGGATGTCCCATCTATTTATAACATGTATTAGGCCGACTTAGCTAGTTTGTTATGTAACTTATAGGCTCAGCTTTTTATTTGAAAGTGAAGATTTCAACACTTAGAGGGATTGAAAAAGTTCAAGGAGAATAGTTTATGGTATGATAATGTTACGTCATAACGATGAAGGGTAAGACTGAGAAGTATGCAGGTAGCTCAATTGATATTGAGGTTAAAAGTAAAGAAAAACCAACACAGAGAACATACAAAAAGCAAGAAATCACCAACAAAAGCATAAAATGTAAGACTGACTTAGGAGAAGCTCACTTTTAAGTCGCTTTGAGCTCATAAGCTCTGAAAATGTTTAATCTTGTTCTATTTTTTGAGACAACATTAGAAACAACTGAGCTTTTAAGTAGGTGTGAACACTTTGATGTTACTTAGATCAAGCTAATATGTTGGCCAAAATATAGCATGAAATAAAGAATGTACTTCACTTTTATTGATATGTTCAATAAATTTTTCAATATACTAATCATCATGTCAGGATCTATTTTTATAGAAAATGATCTCGACCTAATTGAACAAAAAATGATAATTGATCAAAGACCAAAGTCGAATGTAAATCGACCCCAATCGATTGAAAATCTCATGACAATCCCATTCTGAAACAATATTCCTAAAAAATACATACGATCAAAACTAAGCTCCAATATAAAGACCAACTAATCTAACTCATAAAAGATAATGCCAACCTATTTGCTTAGACACCGTTTGATATGCTCGAAATTGATACCAAACTGATGGTCCATAGACTATACACTAATCCCAAGATAAAACCAGTTCAATAAAAGAAAAGAACTTTTACCCTCAAAATACAATAAGCCATTGAGGAAAAAGTTGACAAATTATTGTAAGTTGACTTTATTAGAGAGTTCTACTACCCTGAGTGGATAGCCAACATGGTCATGGCCAAAAAGCATAGTAAAAAATGGAAAATATGTGTAGACTTTACTGACTTGAATAAAATTTGCCTAAAAAATAATTTTTTTCTCTCTAACATAGGTCGGCTAATAGATAATAGTGCCCAGCATGACCTCTTCAGCTTCATAGATACCTATTTTTGCTACAATCAAATAAAAAAAAAAAGAATAAAATAGTCTTTATTACTGATAAAAGCCTTTACTATTATAAGTTCATACCCTTTGAATTGAAAAATGCAGGGACAACCTACCAAAGATTGGTGAATAAGTTATTTAAAGACCAGATCGAGCACAATATGAAAATATATATAGATGACATGATAGTCAAGAGTAAAAGTTTAACTAAGCATTTAAAAGAGCTCAGAGAAACTTTCAACACTTTGAGATAATATAATATAAGACTTAACCCGAGTGAAAGTGCTTTTGGGGTTACATTAGGTAGGTTATTTCGTTAAATGATTAATCAAAAAAGGATAGAAGCGAAACTTGAAAAGGTTCAGGCGATCTTAGAAATAAAGGCACCAATTGTAGTAAAGAAATCATAAAAGTTAATAGAGAGAATAGCTGCATTTAGCTGATTCATGTCCAGATCGATAGAATGATGTCTACCATTCTTCAAAATGTTTAGAAATGTCTCTGACTTCATTTAACTCTTCAATGCTAAAAAGCTTTTGATGAACTTAAAAAGTTCTTATCCTCTCCACTTGTCCTATTTAAATCAAAGACTAACGAGACATTATACTTATACTTAACTAGCATAGATCAGGGTATTTGCTTGACCATAATCCAAAAAGAAGAAGAAAAATAACGATCGATTTATTTTGTAAGTAAAGTATTGACAGGACCTGAAGTTAACTACTGCGATATAGAAAAATTGGCCTATGACATTATCATTTTGGCCAGGAAACTTAGGTCATACTTCTAAGCCCACATGATCTACATCCTGACTAATTAACCACTAAAGTAAGTTTTACAAAAGCCTGAAATGTCAAAAAGGCTAATCAAATGGGCAATGGAGCCCAGTAAATTTGACCTATACATTTCACTTTTATCGACATTAAAATCATAGGTGTTGGCAGACTTCATCGTAGAATGTACTTCAATACAACTTGAAGGACAGTTTGAGAAAAAAAACCTAGATAAGGATGATTGGAAGCTTTATGTCGATGGAACTACTAAAAGTTAGGATAAAAAAGTCGACTTCATTTTGATCAACCTAAAAGGGCTACAGTACTTATACATCTTGATATTCAAGTTTAAGACATCTAACAATAAAGCAAAGTAGAAGGCATTGATAACCGACCTTAGGTTGACAACCGAGCTGAATGTTTAATACATAACCACTTATAGTGACTCCCAATTGGTGATTAGTTAGATAAATGGAGAGTTCAAAGCTCAAAAAGATGGAATTCAAAAGTATTTCAACAAAGCACTAACCTTGGTAGTTGACTTCAAGAAAGTCAAGGTGAAAAAGATACCAAGGTCAAAAAATTCAATAACAGACTTTCTATCTGAGATGATTTTAGGAGTAGAATGAAAAGTCTATACTGAGTTCTAATAGAAGAACTAGTGCATAAAAGTATCAAAAATAAGCTTGTGAGATAGGTCACAAAGAAAAAAACCTGTATGACAGTAATTAAAGCATACTTAATCATGAAAGTATTACCTGATGAAAGAGTCCAGACTAAAGCATTGATGAAAAAGGCCTTTTAGTACATAATGATCCAAAAAAATATACAAAAGATCCTTTAGCCTACCCTATTTAAGATGTGTTGATGAAGAAGAGGCAAATTATGTCTTACCAAAAATCCATGAAGAAATACATCAAAGTCACCTCAGACCTTGGTTTTTGGCTTATAAAGTGCTAAAGTAAAGCTATTATTGGCCCATCATCAGGAGGGATATAATCAAACTAGTGAAGAAATATAACAACTATTAGAGATTTATCCACATGCAACATCTTCCTTCAACTAAGCTCACTCTTATCATTAGCCTGTGGTAATTTATGTAGTGGGAAATTGATGTCTTTAGACCATTCACCCTAGCCATAGGTCAAAGGAAATTCATCTCAGTAATAGTAGATTATTTCACAAAATGGTTGAAGCTAAAGCCCTAGCCACCACCACAGAAGCATAAGTCAAAAAATTTATGTGAAAAAATATAGTCTGTAGATTTGGATTACCTTAGTCTATAATAATAGACAATAACAAATAATTCGAAAATCCAAAGTTCAGGGAATAGTGCTCAAATCTTCACATTAACCTTAGGTTCACATCAGTTGCCTACCTTAGCCCAACGGGTAGGTTGAAACTGTAAATAAGACAATATTAGAAGCTCTAAAAAAGAGACTTAACATGACAAAAAGAAAATGCACCGACAAACTACCAAGAGTTTTATGGACCTTGAGGATAACCATGAAGGTGCCTACTAGTGAAACCCCTTTTTACTGAACATTTGGAATAGAGGCTGTAGTGTGATTGAGATTGGCCTACCAAGTTTAAAAGTTGAATTGAAGTAAAAAAAAAAATGAAATGTGCTTAGGGTCGACCTTGACCTCGTCGAAGAACAAAGAGACATAGCCCTAATATGGATTATAGCCTACCAATACAAAATAGCCAACTATTATAATAAAAAGTCTGGTATAAGCACATTAGGAAGGGTAACCAGGTGTTTAAAAAAGTTAAAGCTTTAGGGGTATATGATTGAGGTGGCAAATTGGCCTCGACGTGGAAAGGACCATATATTATTAAAGAGGTTGTTCACGATGCAACCTATAAATTACAGGATTTGAATGTCGATGTTATTCTAAGGATATGGAATGTAGATAACTTAAAGATTTATTATCAGTAACTCGATATAAACTAAGCTTACACTTGTATTATTTTGTAAATGGGATGTGAAATGCAAACCATTCTATTACCAGTAAATCGATTAAAATCGAGCTCACACTTACATTATTTTACATGCAAACACATGAATTAAATTATCTTCGGTAAGCTTGTTTTTAAGTGATTTAAAGAAATGTGACCTAGAAGTTGTAATTATGTTCATCTGATCTAAGCAATTGTGCAAGTCTTCAGTCTAATTATCTATTTTTAGATCTATTACTTGATCTCAAACTTATGCAAATAAAAAAGAAATAATGGTAAATCCAAGCTGAAACTTAAGAAAATTTTTCTTTTTATTTTGTTGTGACAAAATACATAAGTTGAAGTATGAGAGGTCATTACAGAAAGATGACCTCAAAGTAAAAAATTTACAAAGTCAAAAACAAAAAAATTATAGAATTTATTTGTCAATAGTAACAGGGGTAGAGGGAGCACTCTCATCAGTAGGAGTAGGAAGGACACTTTACTTTTGATGACCTCCATATCTTTCTCCTTGATCTCTAAGGTGGGCACCTGTACATCCATAAAAAAGCTTGGTGTACTTCTTATTTTTAGGCCTCAACTTCAGGCTCACTATTTTTATTTACTTTTTTCTTTTTAAGGAATAGGAAGAGTAGCTTCTAATTTTTTATTGAACTTAGGTAATCAACGAGAAGTTTTTTATTTGATCGAGCTATGATATAAAACCACCTGCTATCATTAGGATGTTTTTTTAAGATAGAAGAACTCCTTGAATAAAGGGAGAGAATGAAAAATATTTAGTTGTTGATAAGTAATAATAAAAGCAACTATATACCAAATATAATTTAGGGTGAGATGAATGATGATCAAATTGTAAGAATTAAAAATTAAAATAAATAAAAGATGATGTGAAAACCTCAAATTGGCCATGAACGAATCCCAATATACATAAAGCCGATGTGACTTTAATTTATCAATGACTTAGTCTGAGGAGTTTGACGTTATTATACTGTACATCTCTTTGGAAAAAAAAGAAAATGGTACCCAGAGCACGAATGTGATGTGTCGAGCACATGTTAGGTCAATCTTTTGGATTTACCCTACCTTTTAGCTTGTTTATCATGTCATTGGAGATCATACTGAGGTTACACGGAGTATATATAGAGACTTCGATAAGTTCATCCTACTTTAGAAAACTTTTCCCTTCATCATCACTTTCTTTAGCCAAGGTGATCCCTTTCTCTTATTCCTCTTCAGAACTATCCTCGTTAGAAGAATTTATCTGTTAGATAGGAGATAGATCCCAAAAAAGAATAGTGGATGAAAATAACTCGATCTCAAAAAAAGAAAGACAAGGTGGAGACCCCTCAAGAGAAGATAAAATGTTTAAAAAAATTGATTGAGGAGGGATAATAGAAGTGGCAAAAGATGAAAGAGATCGAACCCTAAAAGAAGAATGATCGAAGAAGAAGAGAGATCGGCCATAGAAGATGAACTGACCTGAACGACAGAGAAAAATGAATGGATGTTGAAGTTTGAAGTTGATATGAGCACATAGCTCTTACGTGCTCAAAACTTGCTCATCTTTTGCTCAAGCATTTTTTTCATTACACTACTACCCTTTTTTAGACATTGGGTTAAACCAATAAGCCTTTCTTTCATAGTTGTGACCCCCAATAATAGGGGGAATCAGGTCGTCATCTTGCTGCCCTCACTAACTTTTCCTTGGCTCTACCCTATAAGTTTTAGCTTTTTCAAAACTTGTACTAGATGACATGGTTAAAAATACATACTGAAATAGGTGAAGAAAAAACTTTAAAGGTTAGGAAGTTGTTGAGATAAAAAATTTTAGGTCGAATTGATAGCAAAAAAAAATAAAAAGTGAAAAGCTAAAGCCCTACCAACTTTTTATATAGATGCATTGCAGACCAGATGGATGACATATTCTGTGCCACGTGTCAAAAAATAGGTTGGTAGACATCTTTTTATCTTTTTACTTTAAATTTTTTTCACTCAAACCACTTCTCTCTTCATTTAATGCTGTTAGATCAACCTAACTGGATGAAACCCAGGACAGGCCATCTAAATTAGACAGTCATCAAGGGTAAACCAAGAGTTTGGTTTACTTTCAGGGTTCAAAATAGAGTCTCAGATCCAAATTTAAAAAAAAAAACATGCAAGTCTCATCACAACCAGATGAACTCTAACATTAATCTCAAATCACCTCAGATAATTATGATCTTGGTAACCTTTAAATTGATTATACACTCAATCCAAAACACATACAATTGAATAATCGTCAGGTCAAATCGTGACTCAAAGCTAGTCATCGTCCAAAATTGATTTTCCATGCAACATTGACCTTCAATAAGCCAAGTTGCCAATTTGTTCATTAAGCCAATCTATCCCACATCAAGGACATCGATAATAAATTTGGTGATCTGATATTCGATTGCCTGATGTGGAGACAGAGTGTTAGGGGAATTCGATGGTTAAAGGGCTATAGTGATCTTTTCTCTTCTCAAAACCTTCAGTAGATAACCATAGGCATCTTTGTCATTTGTGTCGACCTGACTTGACATGGTTAGTGTCATCTCAACTCAGTTCTATCCTAATTGTCCCCTTATAGTCCTCTTTAGCTTACCTATAAATATGAAGACTCAGGCACCGTAAAGGCAAGTTCATCCCATTCACTATATTTTTCTTTTCTTTCTATTTTATTACCATTTGATCTTTATTGACTTATGCGTCGAGTACAAAAGCAGAGAACACCTTCTGCTTTTACCTCTACTGTATTTTTCTTTTATATTTACATGAATACTCTGACGTCGAAACTCGGCACCAACAAATAGCTTAGCTTGGGTATTTTTTGTATCCAAACTTGGCAATTTCAACGAAGCAAGTCTAGTTGAAACTTTTTTTTTTTTTTATGAATGAAAAATTAAATAAGAAAGTGAAGGATGAAATCAAGCAAGAGTTACAGATCAAAATGAAAATTCTCATATTCATAATTGATGTTTCATTCTAAACTTTGACTTTTTATGTTTATAATCATGTTAATTGAACATGTTGAGTTCAGAATTCCAATACAGTGTACTAATAAGGTAAATGGAACTATGGAAGAATCTATAATTAAGAATGTGGTAGAACAGAATTTAGAAGCAAAAGATATACAATGAAACACCAACTACCTTGCATTATTGGTACTTTTTTCCTTTTCGAATAACATATTGACATTATTTTTTGGAAAAACTTAAATTTTTTGAGGGAAAAAAATCATAAAATCTAGTTGATGAGTTTGTACCTGGGGCCTGAGTAGCATTGGCTAAACTTACCTTGATGCAATTCTTATGCTTCAAATGTCATTTTTCTCATAAGTGATGAAAGGCTGGATCAAGCATCAATTGATAGTTTCATTGCAAACTAATGGTCTTAGTTTACATGATGTAACTTATGTTATATAAGATGGTTTCTTTGTAAATTCAACCTGAAAAATAGTGATTTCTGTCATGACTTCAAACTACTATTACTCAATTAGGATATCAAAAGTATGCTTAAAGATGAAATAATAGCTTATTTCTAAGATCGTTTGTATATACATCAGTGTTTTGTTTTTTTAAACCCTTTTTCTTTTCAAATCCAAACTTAGAATTCCTGAACTCCTTGTTTTTCATATTCTTACCTTTTCCACCACCTTACTGTACCTTTTCTCCAGAGCGATCCCTTGGAGATACCCAAGCCTTTTCTTACTTGACCTTTCAAATGTTTTACCATCCTCAAAACCTAATTCCAACTTACTATTTTTGCTATCTGTAGGGAAGCTACTCCGTTGCCTTTGCTTCTTCCATGTCTTAACTGCCTCAATCTTTTTTTTTAATTTAGTTTTTTCTTTCAATTTCCCAACTTGAACCTTTTTAGTAATTTTTTTAGCCTTTTTAGTCTTTTTTCTCTCTTTAGACTCTTCAATCTGTCTCTTCTATGCCAAAAGCCTACTTTTCACCTTTCGCATGTATGTATCTATCTTTAACCATCTCTGCGTAATAGTCATATGGCCTAAGGAAATGTAGCCCTATTAACTGAAACTTGTCAAATGCCAACCTTGTCCCCTCCAATGCCTGTGTATAGAAAGCAAGCTTTTTTGCCAGGTCATCATTCACATCCACCTCTTTCTCTTGATCAATATCAAAGCACAGCTTGTGCATCCATTCAACATATTTTGGCTAGCTGATATCTTTCAGTTTCTCAATGAGGCCATCTCTATTATATATAGAATTTTTTGAAGGCTCAGCCAACTTCACATGTTCCTCATCTGATTCTAACCTAGATTCAAACTCTTCCCTACCAAGATCATCCATTACATCACTGTCCTTCAGTGCATTCTCAGCTAGTAAGGTTAATTCTTTACTTTTTAACCCTATTGTGTAAAACCTATTATAAAAAAAAAAAGGAAATTCAAAAGGTCGTTAGGATGCAAATAGGATTGGCTAATTTTTTCACACTATTTTTTATTCCCATATAAAGCAACCAAAATCATAGGCGACAAGGCAAAGAAAATAATAGATCAAAAGTATAAGACATCAAATATAAAGGAATATTTTCTAAAACAAACTATATGATAAGAAAAAGGTAAAAGCACAGTCCATAAACCTTCCTAAACTATGAGTAAGAACACATATCAGAACCTAGATTTACAAAAACTTCACTAGTTTTAAAAATGGGAAAAAAAATTACAAAAAACAAAAGGCAACTAAAACCTATTATTTGACATCAATATTTGTAATAGTATTTATGCTTTTTAGAATAAAAAAAAGAAATGCCAATACCTAAATAAAAATCATATTATTTCATACTCCAAGAATTTGGCACAATAAAAAGATGAAAACCAAGTAAATTTGAAAAGAAAATACCTGTTGTTGGTTCTCAAAACCTTGGCAAAACCCTGTCGCTCAGGTTTGGAGAGAAGTGCCAATTAGGGGTGTAAGTGATACATTAGTATTTCTAAGTTACTTAGGTTCAACTTAAATAAAATTTAAATTCGATTCGATTATTATCGAGTCGAGTTTGAGTTCAAGTAACGTGATTCATAGATTAAGTTGAGTTCAGGCATTTTTACACTTAACTTGAATAGTTTGCAAGCTTAATCGAGTTTTTATATTTTAATACATTTTAATTATTTTAATTAATAAAATATTTCAAACTTGAGTTTTTGTCAAATACAAAAATTGAACTTATTTCTACATGTTAATCGAACAAGTTCAAATAGTTTGATTTTTATCTTGAATCGAGTTTGAACTAAAAAAATAAAACTTGATTGAACTTGAGCCGAATTTCAAGTCTTAAATTTGGAATTGAATTTAAACTCAAATATAATATTATATCGATTTGAACTCAATCGATTACACCTCTAATACTAAGTGCTTTCATTTTAGGATTGAGTTTGGACCATTTTGAGTTTTTGATTGTGTGGGTTTGGGGTTAAAAAACAAAAGAGAAAAAAAAAAGAAAAAGAATGGATTGTTTCCATGATCCAACCCAAAAATCACCTTTTAGGGCCTAATTACTCTTGAAGAGGCCTATATTTAGAAATAGTTAGAAACCCAAAATCAATTTCAAAAAAAAAAAAAAAATCAGTTCAATATCCATGCTCTTTTTCTGTGTTTTTTTAAAAACTCTCTTAGACATGTGCTAGACAATTTTACAAACTTTTTTTTTGGATTATTAAAACGTGTAAAGGAAGTTGTTGGATGTAATTGCCCACTATTACAATTTGTTAGAATAAAATTTGAATTTGATATTTATATTATCTCAATTTTGTCTCTATTTCAATTTTAATAAATTTAATTTTTTTTTATTAAAAGTTAACTTAAAACAACTAACATTGGTAAGGTTTCACCTTTAATTTGAAAAATATGATATTTTGGTGATTATATTACATGTTACGATGGATTAATTTTTAAACTACGTTGGCACATATCAATAAAAAATATAATATTTTATTTTAATAAACTAAAAGTATTTTTATTATACATAATTCTTTGTATTGATCTATGTGTCACTTGATAAAAAAAAAAAAAAAAGCAAAATATGAAACATCATTACCTGAGAAAACAAGCTTTGATTTAAATTACAACCAAACCCAAAGTGAGCAGCTACCATTTGGTTTGACTTCTTTTAATTTTCCTTTTCCTTTATTAGTTGAAAGATATCGACAGTTGTTAATTTGTAGATTTGTTTTTTTAATTTTCAAATCCAAAGACTAGTAGTACTTGAAATAACGTAGAGATTAAGCCATTCCAAAAGAAAAAGAAAAATCAGATTCAGTGGTTAGGTGGATTCCAGCACACAAAAAGAAAAATATACAATACAAGGTTGAGAAATAAAAACATGTGCGCACGTCTATCAAAAAATTAATCATTCTTCCTGGCTTGAAAAAACAATGATTGATAATGATGGAAAAGTATTTTTACCCTAACACTACCCAACTTTGAGACTTGAGAGGACAAAAACCAACAGTTGGTTGTTTTTCCCTCTTAATTCGCTAGTTGTATTTGGTAAACCTTTTCAGTTTTATAATTCTTTTAAATGTTATTTTAAATAAAATATGATATAAAATTATATAAAAATATAAAATGATACGATTTAAAATTTTAATAATAATTATATATAAATTTATTTAAAAATAAAAAAATTATATTTTATATTTAATGTATTAATATGAATTATAATATAATAATTTTTATATTTTATCATATTTGATGTAAAATAAATACAATATAAACAAATAAATTATCAATTTTATTAATTAGTTTGTTAATGATTTTTATGTTATTATATTCATATTCGATTTTAATAAACCAACTATGCATAATAATTAGATTATATAATTATAAAGTGTGAGAGGAAAAAGAAAAGAAAGGGGAGGAAGAGGGGCGAGGAACAAAGATGATTGCATACTTTATGAACATTATCAAGGATAGAGTAAAATTTACAAGGTAGAGGATGGAAAATTTTGCCTTCAAAATTAGGAATCTTAATAGCAATATATGATGAGAAAGCAAAGGTTCAAACTGAATGGGACCTTTTGTGTCCAAAGTGTATTCATTATCACTTGTAAAAACTCCCAATGAGGGAGCGACGAGGGTGGGGTGGGCTAAGACAACAGCATTGCTTTAAGGTGAAAATGAGCCATCACCCTTTCAAATATCCTAACCAAGAAGCTAATTTTTTGACTTTTTTTCTCATCCACATACCTACCATAGGTGTAGTTTTCTATCAATGTTGACTTCTCATGAAAAAAAGCTCTTGGATTCTTTATATTGATTGTTAAGGAAAAACTACAACTTAGAATATAATTACTTCATCCCCATTCCGCCTTTATGACTAAATTTGTTAATTGTTCCTATCATTTATATGTTTAAGTAAGCACGCATATAGTGTTCAATTCTTTGTCTTCCATTGTTGAAGCTCAACCAGAAAATAAAGTAGTTTAGGGTTTAACCAAACTCTCTTCAAAGTATCGTTTTGCTTTCACTATCAAGTAGTTTATTAAGGGTTTGCACAATTTATATTAAGGATTATGCAAGATATATGATTAAAGAAAAGACTGAAATAATGACAAATGGTGTAAATAATAAAAAAATTAAAAGTAAACATTTTATATGTTGTATTCAAACTCTTCGAACTAATATTGTTTTTGCATTCTTTATCATTTACCTTATTTGTTAATGAGCTACTTGAGCCCGAGCAGTTCGTTATAGCTCAAACTATTGGATGTAAGGTTTGATAAGTTATTTGATAATTACTTTTTATCTATGTAAATTGATTTAGGGTTGTTTTTAGGATGCTTATGAGTAGTTTAGGTTGAGGGTTAAGCGTGTTGTTGTGGGAGTTGCAACAAAAATTGGGTATGTGAGAGAGATAGAAAAAAAATTAATGATTGTAATCTTGAAAGTTTGTTAGTAAGATTTGTGGAATTTTTTATTGTTATTTTTTTTATACTTTTATTTACTTGATTGGGTATTTGTCCTAACACTTGACTATCGAGTTGAGTATTTTAATACATGATTTGAGACACTTGTAATTATAAAATTTAATATTTTTTTAATATATTTAATATTACATATAAATAAAAATATAATGTTTAATGCATATCTATAGTTTTATCGAGCCAAATTTGAGAGGCTTGGATAAATTACCAATGGAATTCAAACAAAAAATAAAAGCTTAAATTGAGCTTTAAGCCTTAAATTTTATAATCAAGTCAAACTCGAACATGACAATATATCGCTTTGACCTGTTCATTTATACCTTTGTCTTTTATACAATTAGGCTTTAATTGTGTGGCATAGCCCACATGTGCCTCCTCGGCATAGCTTATTTATATAAAATGTTATTTATAAAGAGTTAATGTTATAAATGATTTTTGAATTATAGTGAAATATTTAATTTGATACTTAAATTTTAAAAATCTCTAATGTGATACTTAAACTATTAATTTGTTAACTAATGTAGTATTCACTCCTAATATAGTTAGCTCTAAATGATGACACATGATACAAATAATTCTTCAAATACCATATTAGTTAACAAATTTATAGTTCAAGTACTACATTAAAAATTTTAAAATTTAGATACCACAATGAATATTTCAATATAATTTAAGAATCATTTGTAATATTAACCCTTTATAAAAGTGTTTGAATGTGTTTGTTTATAAACATGGTCGTTGTTAAAATACACTTCATTTGCAAAAGAATATATTGTTTGTTTCTAATCCTCTAGCATGATTAAAGTATGAGAAGAAAAACAAATTAGTGGCAATGCATTACAATACATATATTTAAATTTTTTTTGAATAATCATAGATTAAAGAAAAATTGAATAATCATGGTTGAATTAAAAACAAAAGTCTCATTTCAAACCTCGATTAAGTCAATGGATACCAACTAGTAGAAATATTATTTAGTGTAAATTACATATAAATATCTTGTGATTTGAAATCAATTGAAAATGATTCCTAAAGTTTAAAAAATGATACTTAACTATTTTATGATTTCTTTTTATTTTTTTACTGAAAATCATTATTTTTTTCCTTTTTTTAATTAAAAATTTTTTTTCTTCTTCTTCATCAATTCATCTTTTCTCTCTCTAAAACCAAATAATGAGAAGTTCTCAATTTTTTTCCATCTTTTTCTTCATTGTTTCCAACTTCCATAATCGTTTATTACTCTTTCTACCTCCAAACCTTTGCAACTTGTTTTTTTTTTTTTTTTTTACAATTTAGGTGGATTCAAAATCATATTATATGAGTATGTCATGAAATTTTAAATTCTGATTATTTATTTATTTTTTACCTTTTTTTTATCTTTTCACCTTTGTACCAACAAAGTGCATATTAATCATACCTTATTATCTCAAAAAAAAAAAAAAAAAAAACCTCACATATCAAAATTTCAAAATATAGCAGCCCATTGAAAAATCAAAACAATTCAAAACTCACATATTAAAAATTTCAAGACCCAATTCAATAATCCATTGAACTCAAAATAATTGAGTTTTTTTTTTTTAAATAAAAATATCAGGACAATTGAGCAACTCACTACCGCTTCTTGATTTCCAGAGTCTATGGTAATATAATAAAAACCATTTCTCTTGATTTAGTTTTCTTTTTTAATTGAAAAATTATTAATTGATTGAGTTTAATTAAAAAGGGGAACTTTTAGTTTTTAGTTTGAATAAGAAAAAAATGGAAAAGAAAATAGAAAGAAAAGAGTAAGTAAGATAGTTAGAAGAATAAATTGGAAAAAATGAGATTTAATGGGCTATTCTTAGTTGTTGGCCATTATCGGATTTGTAGAAGGAAGGAGAAGGAAGTGAAAAAAAGTTATGAAAAAAAGATTTTACTCAATGTGCTTGGCATGATGGCAATTTTTTTTTCATATATTGTAAAAACTTTCATGAGTATGGAGGAGATTCAAATGAGTGGTGTCTTGGTGAGTAAATTAGGAGATGAAAAGAGATAAAACTTAAGGAGATGGTGATAAATGGTGGGTTGGTGTCATGACTTTGAGAGAAAAAGGAAAGGAAGGTTAGATCTAATAACATTAAAGGTAATGCTAACAGAGCAAAACACAAAGGGATTAAGTGTCACTCTTTAAATATCAAAAGTCAAATTTATTCGGCCTCTAATCGTAACGTATTTATATATAATTGACCCTATTATTTATTAAACTAACTGGCACTTTTAAATGTTATATGCCATGTAATAAATTGGACATATATACTTGCTTAAATTCTAGACAAGAAATTGAAATAAATAAATTGAGAACAACTTAAATAAAGTGTCATTGAATATGAATTTAGTTTAGTTTGTTTATATTGTCATTTTAAAAAAATGACATAATATTTCTAAAATTTGAATTTTAGCACTTGTAATATTTTTTTTATCTCAAATTATAATTTTTTACCAAACAAAAATAAGACTTAATAAGAAAAAATAAAATAAAAGAAAAAAGCCATTTTATGAGGATTGGCTATTATGCTTATGAACCTCAAGTGATACAATCGACCACCCAAACAAAACAAAAGAAATAGCTTCATAAGTGGAGGGCATTTTATTGATTCACAAGACACCAACAATCAAAAGTATTACTTGATTGAGTGAAATGTCAAAAATAAAGATAAAAAGCCTTTGGACAATACCAGTAAAATATAAGAATATATGCATGTATTTTTGTAATTTTGTAATTTTGTATATTATAATATATAAAAAAAGTCAAAGTTAAACACAGAGAGTTTACCGTAACCACTTGAGAAGAAAAAATAAATGCTCATGTAACTTTCACTTTGTAATATAGAAAGAAAAAAAAAAAAGGAATACATAAAAGTGGAGAATAATGACAAAAAAATCAAATTAATGTTAAGGAAGATGTTAAGGAATCATTTATAAATTATGAAGAGATTAAATTTGATCTTTTTAAATAATAAAAGATTATCATGAAATCTATTAAGATAAAACTACATTTGATATTTTTAAAATTTAAAACATATATATATCTAAATTATCAAAAAATTCACTTTAAAAATTCATTTTAAAAAAATTAATTTTAAAAGATAAAATTACATTAATCTATAAGTGTGCATATTTATCATGAAATTTTGATGAATGTTTTAAAAATAAATTATTTAATTTTTATGTTTGCTTTGACCTTAAGGTCATTTCTGTTTCTAGTCCAATAATTTCTATATTATGTTCATCTAATTTCCTTTTGTTTTCGTGACTCAATAAGAGCTCATGTATACTCTTAAAAGCTCATTTATACACTTTGGCTTAGATTAATAATAATAATAAAAATCTTTAATTAAATCTCATCTTGTGCAACTATAATTCAACTTAATTTATATTGCTTTTATTTGATTGGTTTATCTATTGCTAATTTTTACTGTGATTATATACTATGTTAAAAATATTTGACTATATTTATAAGTTTTACTTGTTATACAATCTTTAAGATATACCTAAAGGTATATTTGATAAATAAAGATGATTTTTTTCGGTAGAAAGAAAAACTTTGAATAATTAAAAAATTTTCAAATAAATATATCTTAAAAAGATTTGGACAACGAATGATTTTTTAAATATATTTATTTAATTCATAAATAAAAAATAAATTTACTTATTTAAATAAAATCTTACAAAAATAATAATTTTATCTATTTAATCATTTTATATCTAAATTGATTTTTCATTTAAATTTTGAAAATTTTAGATAATTTAATTATTTTTGAAATATAGTTTTTGATAAATCGTCTAAAATTATTAAATATCTTATGTGTCATTAGAAAAAGAAGTTTTAAGAATTTTTTTATTGTTGGGCTTGGTTTCCTCCATGTGAAGGTGGTTTAAAACTAAAACCCATTCACCAAGGATTTTTTAATCCTTTCATGCTTGGTTATAAGGTTTTAAACCCTTATATGACTGAAAAAAGAAACAAGAGAGTTTGGCTGCAAAATAAAAAAAAAAAAAAGGAAAGAAAAATGGGCTTTGTGCAGTTCTGGTCAAGTAGTTTCATGGAGATCAATTCGTTTTTTAATTGAGCTAAAGTTTTATCAGTGTGTTCATGACTCATTGTTTTTAAGTTTCAACAGTGAATATTGGGTTTCAAGTTTTTTATCTACTAATTTCATGGGTATTTGTTAATTCTTAAATTTATTGAGATTTTTCTAATTTTCTCTTGTAAAATTATTTCTTTACCAAGATTATTTAATCTTGAGATATTATAGTTGTATACCTTTAGTTGTAGTTAGAGAGAACTTTGTATTCTTATTATTTTGATAAGAAAGATTATTTGTTGTTGCTCACGATTTTTACTCCTTATTTTTGGAGAGATTTTTCACGTAAATTGCTTGTGTTATTGTGTTTGTGGTTTTATGATTTATTTACTAGCTCTATTTGTTTGATTCCTATTAAATTCACACAAAAGATGAATAATTTAATTTTTTCGCTGCGTAATATATTCAGTTTGAATATTATTTGAGGTTATTTTATTTCATCACTTATGTATAGAAAAGAAAAATTATCCACATATACATCCACATTAACAAATCTTATTTAGCAATTATATATGTTATAATATAATATATGATTTATTTTTTATTTTTAAATTTTTTTATTACATAAAATTTGTAAAAAAAGTCAACGAAAGTATGAATGATTAAATAATTCATATTCAATTGATTTAAGTTCACACTGATCCAACATAAATGTAATTTTTTTTTAAAAATCGAGATCGGATTCATTTTTTTTTAAAATGAAGTTGGATTGGAGATGAATTTAAGTGTTCTACCATTGTCTTAAGTGTCCATGCGACACCTTCCTTCTTTACTTTTCTTTTTTTTTTTTTTTGTATTTTAAAGCTTTTTCTTTTTTGGTTTTTTGTCTTCTTTTGAAATTTTTTATTTTTGTTTTTATTACATAAATTTTATAATAAAAAGTAAATTGAGATAGAGATATTAAAATAATTTATATTCGATAGATTTTGATTCGTTTTAATTCAATTGATATGTTTTCTTTTAATTGAGGATAATAAGGTTGAGTTTTTTAAATCGAGTTTTGTTCAGAACAAGGTTTTGAGTGTTATGCTACAATTTTGGTATATATAAATATATATATTGTTTATTTAATTTTATATTTATATATTATTAAAATATATTATAATTTAATAAATTCACATGTCACACTATTTAGCTTTTATAATTTTTTATATTTTTAAAAATTTTATTTATTAGATAAGTTTTGTAAAAAAAAAAAAAGATTTAGGAATAATATAACAATTTATATCCGATAAGTTTTGATTTGTCACGATGTAATAGACACAATTTTTTAAAAAAATAAATTGAGTTAAATTTTATCTTTTTGAATAACTTGAATATTGGATTTGAAACGTTTTGCTTCCGCGTTCCTCAAGATATATAACAAAAATATTTTATTATTTATTTAATTTAAATATATATTATGTTAATAAATATATTATTTAATATTTTAATTTAATAAAAAATTATATTTATATATAACTAAATTATATTTTATATTAAAAATACACTTATATATTATTAAAAATACACATATATTTCTTTATTGAAAATATAATTAAAAAAATTATCTCAAACAAAATACGGATCTGGCGACAAAATACGTATCTAATTCCAGTGGAATATAAAAGAGAGAAGCATTTTCGACGGGAAAAAAGGGAAGGGAACATTTTCCAGGTGCGACTTGATCGAGGGATGCACGCTAATGTGCTTATGTCTGTCAACAGTCGTATGTAATCCGGCCCTACAACTTGTAATGTGGCCGAGTGACAAGTTTTGTCCCCCTGTGAGTGACTCACTTCCTCCAAACAGCACCTGGAGTTCTTTTGGTTGCTCTTTATAATTTTAGAAAATTAAAGAAAAATCATCATTACTAGTTTTGTGCTACTAATAAATTTCCCGTAGCGTTAGTCACTGTCCTAGACTCATAGCAATAGGATGCATTCGAAAGCACTTTTTTTTTTACAACAAAAAGTTAATACTAGGGTTTAATCATTTATAAAATTGGTATTCGAAATTAAATTTTTTTATATAAAAAGATGACAATCTAAATATAATAAAAATAATAGTAAATATTAAAATTTAAAATTATTAAATATTTTTTTAAAAAATAATTATATAAATTAGTGTGTTAAATTATGAATTTTTTGAAATTAAAATTGGAAAATTACAAAAGATAATAAAAAATATTCTTTAATGTCAGACAAAAAAAAAAGGTATATCTTTATCAATAATTCAGTTTTTTTTTTATTAATAGTAATTCTTGCTGGGGGGAAGACAAAGTTCTTGAATGAACAATTTTTATATAGTTACATTAACTTACAATATTTAAGATTTGAATTTGACATAATTGTGACATCTTTAATTCTATTTTAATCTAATCAATGAATAGTTTGACATCACAACTATAATAATAGCCCCTCCCCCACTTCTTTTTCCCTATTATTCCTTTATTTATTTATTTATTTTTTTCTCTCGTCTCCCTTTCTCCTTCATTTATACCACTCCCTTGCCTTCTTCTATATCCGCATTCTCCGCCCTTTTTCAAACCTTTACATACTTTCCTTGTCACTTGTCACTCTCTCTTTCAAGCTATTTCGTCGGTCTTCACCATGAGTATAAAATAAACAAAAAACCATTTTTTTTCCTAGAAGCAAACACAGCCTTAAAACTAAAAATGGCTTCAACAAACTCTCTACCGCCAACAGACCCGTTTTATTCCACGGAAGACCTAGCTGCCAAAGCCCTGAACAAGCGATACGAGGGACTCATCACGGTTCGAACCAAGGCCACCAAGGGCAAAGGAGCCTGGTACTGGGCCCACCTGGAACCAATTCTCGTTCGAAACCCGGACACCAACCTCCCCAAAGCCGTTAAACTCAAGTGTTCATTGTGCGACGCTGTCTTCTCCGCCTCCAACCCTTCCAGAACGGCTTCCGAGCACTTAAAACGCGGCACTTGCCCCAATTTTAGCGCCGTTCTGAGACCCAATTCCTCGCTCTCTCCTTTACCTATATCATTGGCTTCCCCTTCTGTTTCTTATCATCATAATCATCGAAAGCGAAGTCCCTCAACTGCTATCTTCTCTCCTTTACAAAACCAAGTAAGTCACAACAACAACAACAATAATAATAATAATAATAACAACAACAACTCGTTGGCTATAGTTGAGTCGACTCGTTTTCTGGGTTACTCGAGCCATAGTAATAAAAATAATGCTGGGTTGACTCAGCAGCATTTGGTTTTATCTGGTGGGAAAGAAGATTTAGATGCCTTAGCAATGTTGGAAGATAGTGTTAAGAAGCTTAAGAGTCCTAAAACTTCTCCAGGTCCAGCTTTAAGCAATGGCCAAATAAATTCTGCATTCGATTTGTTAGCCGATTGGTTCTATGAGTGTTGTGGGTCGGTTTCCTTTTCTAGCCTCGAGCACCCAAATTTTCGGGCTTTCCTTAATCAGGTTGGGATGCCTGCTGTTTCAAGGAGGGGCCTCTCGGGTGAGCGGCTTGATAATAGGTTTCATGAGGCCAAGAGGGAATCCGAGGCTAGACTTAGGGATGCAATGTTCTTCCAGGTGGCTTCTGATGGGTGGGAGAGAAAAAGTTGTTGTTGTTGTTGTTGTTGCAGTAGTTATAGTAGCAGTAGTAGTAACAGTTCATGTTCTATGGAAAATTTGGTTAAATTTAGTGTTAATCTTCCGAATGGGAGCAGCTTGTACCAGAAGGCAGTCGTTACTGGTGGATCAGTGACTTCCAAGTACGCGGAGGAGGTTATGTGGGAGACAGTAACGGGGATTTGTGAAAGTAATGTGCAGAAGTGCGTCGGACTAGTTTCAGATAAGTATAAGGCCAAGGCATTGAGAAATTTGGAGATTCAGAATCATTGGATGGTAAATCTATCTTGTCAGCTGCAAGGCTTTGTTAGTTTGATAAAGGATTTTAGCAAAGAGCTTCTCCTTTTCAGGACTGTCACTGAGAATTCCTTTAAGCTTGCGAATTTTGTAAATAATAACTCGCAAGTTAGAAGCAGCTTTCAAAAGTATAGGATGCAGGAGCTTGAGTGTGCTGGGTTGATACGGGTTCCTTCCAGCAAATGTGATTGCAGCAGTAACATTGCACATGTTTTTGCAATTTTGGAGGACATACTGAGCTGTTCCCAAGTGCTTCAGATGGTTGTATTGGACGATTCTTACAAGGCGATCTGTGTTGAGGATCCAGTTGCCAGGGAAGTTGCTGGGTTTGTCCAAAATGAGGGGTTTTGGAATGATTTGGAGGCAGTTTATTCACTGGTGAAGTTGATCAGAGGTATGGCTCATGAAATTGAGGTGGATAGGCCATTGATTGGGCAGTGCCTCCCTCTCTGGGAGGAGTTGAGGGTAAAAGTGAAGGAATGGTGCACCAAGTTCCACCTTGCTGAAGCACCTGTTGAGAAAATTGTCGAAAAGAGATTTAGAAAGAATTACCACCCTGCATGGTCGGCTGCTTTTATACTTGATCCGGTTTACTTGACGCGGGACACCAGCGGAAAATACCTTCCACCATTCAAGTGTCTGACTCAAGAGCAGGAGAAGGATGTTGATAAGCTCATAACTCGTTTGGTTACCAGGGAAGAAGCACATGTTGCACTGATGGAGCTCATGAAATGGAGATCAGAAGGGTTAGAGCCACTCTATGCCCAAGCTGTTCAGGTTAAACAGCGAGACCCTGTGACTGGAAAAATGAAAATTGCTAACCCCCAGAGCAGTAGGCTAGTATGGGAAACTTGTCTTAGCGAATACAAGTCATTAGGAAAGGTTGCAGTGAGGCTTATCTTCCTACATGCAACATCATGCGGGTTTAAATGTAACTGGTCTATGATGAAGTGGATATGTGTCCACAGACACTCACGGATAGCCCTTGAAAGGGCTCAGAAGATGATATTCATTGCTGCTCATTCAAAGCTTGGCAGGAGGGATTTCTCCGATGAGGAAGAAAAGGATGCAGAGCTGTTTATGATCGGCAGTGAGGATGACATCATCAATGAAGTCTTTGCAGATGCACCATAAGTGTAATGCTTTTCTTTCACCACCTGCTGAATTGTAAACTTTAGGATTTGATCGAATTCTTTCTCCCTTGTCTGTCCATCTTTACTTCTGTTCAAATTGAAAATCAGGGAACATATATAGATAGTGATGTAGCCACAGAATATTCATTAGAATTTCAAAATTGCATGATTGGAATGAATAATCAATTTATTTACTTTGTAAATTATAAAATATTTCTGAATGAGTTTATTGCAGACCTAGTTGTCATGTATGAACCATTCTACTTTCATTTTAGTCTGTTCTGGATGTCTATCTATGGTGGCAAAATAAATATGCATCATCTTTTTCTAGAATATATAAAGTATTATTTTTTTAGTTTTATATTAGCATTTCTTTAGGTGTACCATATTCATAACCAGAAATGCCTAGTTTCGAAAAAATTATGATTTCAATGAAATCAAGAGCAACTAAAAATGGGTGTTAAATTGTACTAGAACGCGTTGCACATGTATCTATGTCAAATTTTTTTTTCGCTCTCATCTCATTTTATATCCTTGTAGGACAGTTGTTATCCCTACGTTCATTGAAGAAGCTTTATGTGAAAACTAAGTTGACCATACTGCGATTTAACAATTTAAGAGTTCTCATAAAGAAAATTTTAGCTACGGTTAAAACACCTGCTAATGAATGATTTTGCCTTCATACTTGATCCGCTCCCCAAGGTACACCTTTATTTAAACTAGAATTACACCACCGTTATGGGAGGGACATTTTTTTTTTTGTCAAAATTTTCATTGCTTGCAATATATTTATAGCTATTGTAGATAAAAATAATAAAATATTTAAAAAAAATTAAAAATTAAAAAAAGTATATAGTATTTCATTTATTGTGATAACATTTTTTTTAATATTTCATATTATGTTATAAGCGTTGTATTTTTTATTAATCATTTAATCAAATGTATGATTTTTTTAAATTTATTTTAAATTATAAATTTTTTTATAAAAATATTTAAAACAAAAAAAAGTAAATTAAATTCTGTATTTCTACCTTTTTATATTATTGTTATTATTATTAATATATTTTTTGATTTTATTTTATTATAAATAATAAATCATAAAAATTCAAAATCAATAAAAAAACACAACTAATTACAAATTCACATCATAAATGATAAAAACTCAAAACTCATAAAAAACATATCCAATTACAAACCCACATCATACAAACACCCACATTCCTTTTCTTAAATCCAATTAAGACTCAACTCATCATATCTCAATATAAATATAATTATACAAAATTACAAATTTATTTGACTAACCCATTTTTTTTTTTATGTTAGCAAATGAGTAAAATATGTTTCTAATCTAAAATTTTAAATATGTATGTAAATAAAGAATAAACCAATAAATAAGAAAATCAATAAATGAAAAATAAATAAAACAACAAAATAAAACTAAAATATGAAAAGAAAAAATCTCAAAGAAAAAATTATCATGTTGCAATCAATGGACAGCTCAATTTAAGAGTTGGCCATAAATTAAGAATATGGGTTAGACATAAATGGGGACAATTTTAATTATATGCGATAGATATGGTATGTTCTCTAAGTTGTTTTGGTCTAAAACTAAATTCTAGTCCTGTCATCCCAAATGTCTTACTCTTTCTCGGTATATAAGATAAACATGGTTAGTAATAGTATATGCCTTATGATTAAGTGTATTAGTTTGGAGCAACATGTCATGTTAAGCATTATTTTTATTTATAAGTTTATATAAAATTACTATTACTTTTTAATTAAAGTCTATCGAAAAAGACATGCTTTGCAAAAGAAATTACAAAGAAGGCTTAATTATGAGATTTTTATTGCATGAATCTATTATTCCTAAAATTGTTCCAATAATTGATACACTATCAAAAATTGGATATTGATAAAAGTTATTGAGAATGATACATGTTTATACTCTTAATTGTGAAGTAAGCAAAATATCTCATAAGTTGAAATATGAATACACTTGAACTAAACATATATGTGCTTGTTACAAGAAAAAGTGTATGCTGAACATGACTTAATAAGAGAATGTTATATATGATAAAATTCTTATATGATTGTTGCATAAATGGTCCTTTAATTTGAGTTCACTATCTACCTTGTATGACAAGGGTTATAATTTGATACCATTCCTATAGTTTCTAATCTAGGATGCTCAATATGATAGATATTGAGTATTGTGTGAATTATACGGAGATAGAAGAGTGATTGAGATAAAATTCATCACCTTGAGTGATCGGACAAAAATCTCATTATTTTGAAAATAATTAACTCATGAAATCTTTGGGTAGAGTGAAATGAATTTTTGAAAATGTTTCAAAATTCATTTGAAGAGTTAATAGTTTCGGTATGGTTGATGCATATAGAGTATTCATTAATCCATACTTTATCTACATAGATATAATGATGAAAGGAGCTAATTATGTTGAGAAACTAAACACTTATAGGTTAGACAAACCTTATTGAGTTTTTTTAATATTTGGATAGTCATGACACATTGCTAATTATCAATTTTAATCTAAAAATATGTATTGACTAATTAGAGAATTAATAATGAATGTAAAGGAATTTGATTAATCTAATCTTACATAAATAAAGTTTATAAAATTCACAGTTATTACCAACATATTAAGGGATCACATACAAAAGGAATAATCGAGTAAAAAATTCAAAAAGGAAAACTCAAGTTGTACATGATTGAAATAAAAGTTTGAAACTTTAAAAACTTAATTGAATAAGTTCAATAGTCCAAGGAATCAATTTCAAATGTCACAAAAAATAAAACATAATTGGAATAGGATATAGATTAGGGGTTGGCCAAATACTCTCCTTGTTAAAAGAGCCTTCGTTCTATGTAAGCGGAACAAGTTTCATTCCCATCGCTCTCATTTAAGTGTAGATTTGATTAAACGAGGTGCTTAGAGGCATAATTAGTGTTTAGAGGGCTAGGTCAAATAAAGGGGATGACTACTCTCTAGAGTCTTGGAGAGAAATTTTCTCAATTAAATGGAATCAAGACAAAATATCAAAATCTCAACATTTCCAAAACTAAATTTCTATATTAATTTTACTTATTTTTAAATTAAAATTTATTTATTAAAATCCAAATTTAGGGTAAAAATTTGATGCTTGTACCTTCCCTCTTAATGATATAATTACTATCTCATTTGTTAAAAAAATAAAAAAAAAACATTAGAAGTAAAATCTCTAGCTAGCACTAAGATACCACAATGTCTCTCTTTCTTACTCAATTGTTTGTTTAGATATCATTATTGGAGGCTGGATGTTTGGATAGCTCAAGATTTACTACATCTGAAGAAGTTTTCGGATAATTCAACCAACTCAGAATCTACAAAAAGCCCTATGTAAAATTCTGATTTCCTTTATGTGCAAGCAACTCGTGTAAAGCAATATAGCTTTGTGATCATATTGATTGGGAGTTACAATTTAAATTTTCAATGGCTATACTCTAACCTTGCATGATCTATCAACCCATTGAGCCAAAGGGTTTGTCTCAAAGCATATCATTAAAAAGAAAGTTTATATTAGAAAATGACAGTGAAAATAAAGTAAAACTTGAAATAATTTAAGAAATACAAACTAAAATATTCTTATGAAATAAGAGCCTATGACTAAGGCATTGGATGTGCAACCGAAAGCTCATAATATACAAGAATTCTAAAAGGTAGAGTAAGTTACATCAAGCCTCAGAGAAATAAAGATTTCTTATGTATAAAGATGTATTGTTCATAGATGATGAGTTTACTACATATAAAGAAATATTGTTGGACACTGATTCTTATAAATGATTTTATGCCCTGAAATTCAGAATTGGCTCAATCCAAATAAACCAAATATATACTTTGATGGACCCACCCAAATGGATAAAATTAAAACTCAGAGGTTGCGAGTGGATCTTCAAGAGAAAGACTACTATGGATGGGAATGCACACGTGTACAAAGTAACGCTTGTAACCAAAGGTTACAAACAAAGGGCAAAATGTTGATTTTGAAAAAACCTTTTCTTCTCTAGCTATGCTAAAGTTTACTGTGATTTTGCTTACTATTTTTGTACAATCATGACTCTGGAATTTGGAAAAGAATGTCAATACTGCATTGCTTAATAAGAATTTTTAAAGGGAAGTGTTCATGACATAAGTGACAAAAATGTGTCTGGGAATTTTTGCAGTTTACTTGATTTGAAGGCAGATAACCGCAAAAGAATGCAAATAGAGAATTTGTCAAGAATTTTTAAAAGTATCTGTGTTGCTGCAGATATGGGTTTACTTGGACCTGTTGAGCTTGAGGTGAACCGGATTTTGATTTCTACCCAAATGGGTCAACCTCAGAGGAACTTGGGAGCATATCTTTGTTGCCGAAGGGCACTTCTTGTTGATATGATTCAACTGTATAGATTGGGTTGCCTGGTTTTGCCAATGTGGAACCCCACTATGAGGAGTGGATGTCTGAATCAATGCTTTGGTCGTTAAAGTCAAGGAAAAGTAAGGAGGAAGGGGCTTTTTCCTTCTCTCTCTGGTTATCTGTAGGGGGTTAAGGCAGGCTTAATCCCATCATCTTCGGTAGCTTGTCTTTTAGACATTCCAAATATGGTGACATTCTTGCTCTCAGGCTGGGCCCCTTTTTTTTTTTCCAAACTTTTAATGTAAAGATTGAAAACTGAAGTTTTGCGGGGCTGCTACAAAGTTTTGAGCAAAGTGGAAGCAAAGAGACCGGTCGGCTTCAGGAGGCTACAAGATGGCTGATAGGAATATTGCAACGAACTTGACCTGATTTTGCAGGCTCTACATTTCTGTGAGCATTGTTGACTAACCCAGCAGGTTTCTGGTATTAGCGGCATACATGGTATTTGTCATGGGTGCATGTATCCCAATGAATCCTTTGTTATTTAGGACAATATTATTCTACTTGAAGATGTATATGTCAAAATTTCAAATTAATACATATACTGAATAAACATACGTATGCATATAAAAATTATGGTTGGCAGCATTGGCTGGCTAGTGCCACGCTCGACTCCTAATGAATAATGAATAACAAAAGTATTTGGCGAAGCATTCAAATGCACTATGGTTATTTTAATAGTAGCACTAGCAGTAAAAATTGCCTCATGCTTTTGTTTCTTATTATTCTATCACACTCCATGATACACCATTGATTGGCATTTCCAAAAAAGTTTTGTTAGGGGTATTTACTTGTCAAAAAGGTAATAGTAATCTTTTTTCATATTAGAAACCTTCAACAAATAATTAGAAGTAATTCTGTCATTTGAGTTGACCTGTCATGTCAGGTCAGTTTGACACGTCCAATGCTACATCAGCTCGGCATTATCCTTATTATCTCCCAATGGTCCCCCATTGCTTATCTATAAATATGAAAGTCTAGACACCATTAAGATAAGTCTCAACTACTCTTATTTCTACTCATTACTTTCCTTCCGACCTCACCTATTTTAACTTGCGTATTGTAGTGTAAATGCAAGGAACACCTTTTGCATTTGCCTTTAACCACCATTCTTTTTTATCTTTTCAGGAATATCCTAAGATCGAAGCTCGACACAAACATTTGGTGCACAAGGTAAGGGCTTTTTCATTCACTAGCTGAGCACGAAACAATACCATCAAGGAAGAGAACCCTAGAGGAAGGAAAGACGGCCGTTCTGGCTAGAACAGAAACACACAACAACTAGCACTCAAAACGACCTCCCCTACCATAGACAAGTTCGACCATAAAACAATTTTAGACTTTGACCGAGCAGATACAAGCCATTATATAGATGCTGCAAACTATAACCCCGTTACAAGCTTCGAAGGTGCCTAACCTAATCACCCCTGGTTGAGGAACTGTGGTAAGATAACTAAGCTATAAGGAGTTGGAAGCCTTTTCGGCTTCCAAAAAAGAGGAGCATAACACTTTAGTTCGCCATTACCCTAGTCACAATTTGACACATATCATAATCTAAAAATTCGAATAGACAAACCTTAAACCCCAATTGAATAAGGATCTGAAAGCTCGGATGCAGGTCATGGAGAAATAGCTAAAAACAAAAGTAGTGGCATTCGAGGATAAGCTTAAGTTCCTATAGATCTTGCCTTTCACTGAAAAAATCGATAAAGCCATGTCTCTCAAAGGGTTCAAAATGTCAACTTTAGAGACTTATGATGATACTTCCAACCTTTTTAATCATTTAAAACTTTATAGGACTAACATGATGATGCAAGACACAGATAAAGCCTTTATGTGCAAGGGCCTAGCCACCACTCTGAAAAACACAGATCGAATTTGTTACAGTAGCATGGAACCAAGGTCAATTACGACATTCAAAATGCTTATCCTTTTTTTTTCTCAATTTGTAAGTAGCGAAATAGCGAAGAAGACAACTCTGACTCTAATGTCAATCCATCAAGGTCGTAATGAATCGTTAAAGAGTTATGTTACATGTTTTAACGTGGAGGCTTTGCAGGTTAAAGACCTAGAATAAACAATCACTATGGTCACCTTGATAGTGGACACAATGATAAAAAGTACCACATGAAGTTTTTCTTATGCTCTTAGGTTAAGACAGCCATGTCATTCTCGACTTTGAGGAGGTGAGCCATAGTGAGGTAAGCATGGTAAAGGGCCTGGTTGGTGTTGTTCAGGGGCTCAATTGGAATTTTTGTTGGACTGCATAAAATGAACTCAAACTTAACAAAATGAAGAACAATGATAAAACCGAGTTGAAGTCTGGCAGTACTTACCAAGAACAAGGATCATAACCTTGCAGAACCTCCTCCCTACATCAAGGTTCTTGGTGGGATCATCAGTAGAGGCATACTCCAATCTCGTAGAGATCTTTTTCAAGTTAAGCCTTAGTACCCTAGCTTTAATGTTTTCTAAAGTGGAAAAAAAGACCTTCACCTTTGGTTTTTTGGTATGAGGGGGTACCTATGCTGATGAAAGGTCTTGACCAGCCCTGGCCTTCATCTTTCGAGCTGTTAGAGAGTGTTATATTGAAAGGTTGACAACATTGTCCCCCCACAAAATAGGGCTCCAAGTTGAATCTTCTTTTGGCTTGTCTTGTTTGGAGGCATGTAGGTATAGGATGAAGTCAAAGTCGTCATTGGTAGACATTTCTACAAAATCAAGCTAACAATTAGATAAAAATTAGGTCAAAATAGAATCTTACCAAGTTTCCTTAAACCTACTCTAGTACTTCATCTTGTTTATTACTTTGCAGGAGGTTAGCCTATGGGTATCAATAATGAGCTCTCCCTCATGGGTATACTCCATTATTTTATCTTGATTTGATAGATTTAAGACGAAAAAAGCCACCAATGCATCAAAGTGTTGGGCACAATTTTTATATCTCAAGCCTCGGTGATGACCTCGACCTTAGGTTGACCATCTTTATTTATTTTTTATTTCTAAAGACAAAAGAATAGTAGTTTTCAATTTTTTATTGAGCTCAGACAATAAGCAAACAATTTTTTATTGGGTCAAGCCGTCACATAATACCACTTATTTTAATAGAAAAAAATTTCTTGAATAAAGGAGGGAAGAAAGAATGTTTAAATTTTGACAAAGAATGATGAAAGCAACTATGTATCGAATAAAGTTGGGAGTGAGTTCGGTGATAGTCAAATTATAAGAATTAAAAATTGAAAAAACAAAGAGTGAAATGAAAACTTTAGATCAGCCACCAAGAAATCCTAATATACATGAAGCTGATATGCTCTAATCTATTAGTGACCCGATCTGAGGAGTTCAATATTATTATACTATACCCCTTCATGAGAAAAAGGAAAGTTATCGCCAAAGCTCGAATGTGATGAACTGAACATATGTAAGATAGTCTCTAGAATTTGTCTTACTTTTCAGTTCATTCATCACGTCCTTAAGGATCATACTGAGGTCACAGTGAGTATATATAGAGACCTCGGCTAGTTTCTTGTTGTCACTTTTCTCAGGTAAGGTAATCATTTTCTCTTGTTCCTCACTAGAACCCTTTTCATCGTCAAAATCTTTACTACCAGAAGACTTTAACTCTTAAGTAAGAGTAGGATTTTAAGGTTGAATCGTGGTTGAGAGCAACTCAACTTCAGGGGAAGATGGATGAGGTGACAACCTTTATGAGAGGAAGTGATCTCAATAACAACTGATCGAGAGGGAATAGAAGTGACAACGGGAGTATCAATAGGTGGAAGAGCAAAAGTAGAAGAAAATTGATGTGATTAAATCCCAAAAAAAATAATAATAAAAAATGAAAAAAAGTCAACCATAAAAAATGGATCGACTTGAGAGATGGGGAAAGGTGATGGATTTTGTAGGTCGAAATCTATCCGAGTACATAGTTTCTTTGTGCTTAAAACCCGTTTTTCTTTTGCCTGAGCATTTTTTTTATTTTGTCATTACCTTTCCTTGAACATTAGATTGAACCAAAACACCATCTTCTTATAATTATGGTTCTCAATGAATGGTGTAATCAAATCGTCGTCGTCTTGTCCGAGTTGACCTCTCTTATATTTTATCCTAAAATTTTCAGCCTCCCCAAAACTTGTACTAAAAGACATGATTAAGCGTATAGAAAAATGCAAAAAAGAAAAAAAAACTTCAAGGCCAAAAGGAAAGCTTTTGAGATAAAAAAATTTAGATCAGACTGAAAGCTAAGAAAGCAGAAAGATGAAAAATGAAAATCCTAATAACCTTTTATATAGTTGCGTCTTAGATCAAATGAGCGACACAGATCATGTTATATGTTAGATTGAAGAATGAAAGATGTATTTTTGTTTTCTCTTTTTAAATTTTTTTACTAAATTACCTCTTTTCTCATTTAATGTAGTCAAACTGGCCAAATCGAATGAATCCCAAGTTAGATCGACTAGACTGAACAATTCCTTGGGGTAGACTAGATGCTTGGTTCGTCATCAGGATTCAAAGTAGAGACTTGAATCCAAACTCTTAAAATAAAACATAAGTCTCATGTCAACCAGACAAACTCCCATGCTAACCTTGGAACATTCTGAACAATTATCACATTCACAACATTCAAGCTAGTTGTGCACTCAACCCAAGACACACATGCAAGATCAAAAAACCACAAGGTCGGACCATGGCTCAAATCTAGTTGTCCCATAATACTGATCCCCCTATATGACATTGGTTTCAAAGAATCAAATTTCACATCATTCCCTTTTGCCTACTTGCCTTATATCAAGTGCGTCGATCATACATTAAGCAGTTTGATACTCAGACTACTTAATGGGAGGACAGAGTGTTAAGATTATTTGGTGGTCAAAAGGGTATGGTAGTATTTTTTCATGTTATAAACCTTCAGTAGACAATCAGAGATAATTCTATCATTTATGTTGACTTGACATATTAGATCGATTTGACACATTCAATGTCACATCAATTTAGTACTGTTTTTGTTATCTCCTAATGATCCTCATTATTTATCTATAAATATAAAGATTCAGACATCACTAAAATAAATCTCCTCTATTTGTATTTCTCCTCATTACTCTTTTTCAAATCTATGTGTTAGAAATGCAAACATAAAAAATATCTCTTACTTTTATTTGTAATTGTTTTTTTTTTTTTTTTTGTGTTTTCAAAAATATCTTAAAATCAAAACTCGACATAAATAGTTTCCTAGAAAGTAGAAACCATTGCGGCAGAAGCTCGTCATTTTAACAGGAGTCAAACCCTGTAAAATAATTTGAACTTCGACCACTGGCAGTGGCACGCCTTCCCCCTCTCTCTTCAGGCATGGGGTTGGATTTGTCTACCGACCTTAGTTCGCAGTCAGCATGTCATAACAAAATGTTGAAATTACTTATTTTGGGTCAACTGAAGTCAGCAATGTAGATTTCTCTCCACCCTCACCTTTTTTTATTTGTTTGTTGTTGCTACTTGAATTTGGGGAGGGACAGGGGACCTGTCGGCAAGGCCAAGTAATTGCTGACCGCTCACCAACTAGAAGGAACTTTTTGAACCGTATGGTATTATGCATTATTGTCCGTTCCATTAATTTTCTTTGTTAAAAGGAGAAGAAAGGTATAATCATTAGTATAGGACAGGACCCTCATTCTACAAGAATCTTGACACTTTCAATGGTACCCCATGATGAGCGTTCTTTTCTATATCATCTTTTCTTCCCCCTTTTTCAATTATACACTTCTTGATAGTTTTTGAATTTAAAGGAAATTCAAGTAATTGTAATATAATGTAAGACATGTGAGATGATGTTTGATCTTATTTTCAAGGACTGCTATTATGGAAACCAACTTTTTCTATATAAAAGGTAATAAGTAAAAAAAAGAAAGAAAGCGTAGTGTGCATAGTGGTCAGAAATATAATGAGAACATGATGATCGCCATTTCTTGCATCTATGGGATGTAATCATGCAAAGAGCAAAAGAAATTGTGGTTGTGGGTACTTTTTTGATTGAAGCGGTGCCTCTAAGAAGATTTTGAGAATTAGGTTTTATTTCAAAGATTAATATTAATTTATAAAATTTAACTTTGATAATTTTAATACTGCTCTACCCTTTGCTTTTGCTTTGTCATTCACAGTTTATAAAATCCCTTTTCTCCATTCTTGGTAAAAGGAGAGGAAAAAGAAAGGGAAGGTTAAACTTAAAAAACACCCTTTGAGTTGAATTTGAGCGTAATTTGAAATTAACTTCCTAATTAACGGCAGATAGATGCTAGCCTAGGCCTAGGGCTCTTCAAGTCTCACCAGAGCTTAATAATTTGGATCGTTGCATGTGTGAGTTTTAACTTAGCTCTCACCAAAAAGAAAAAGAAATTAGAGGCACTCGTCCTACCTATCTCCCAACCATCTTTGCTATTAATAATCATGATTCATGCTTCATACTCATTACAAAAACTAATTATAATCTCCTAATATTCTCCTGATTTCATGATTCCAATTTTTTTTTCAAAGCTGAGCATCTAAAATTTTGAAAGTACTAGTAGTTTGGTACTAGTATCTTATTTATTTATTTATTTTTAATAAAAATTTACGATTTAAAAATAAAAAATTATCAATATTAAAATTTAAATTTATTAAATATTATTTTTACCACGTAAATCATCCGATTTAAATTTTAAAATTCATATTTTATTTAGTTAAAATTTGAAAGCAGACAGTTTTTCACAATGGTCCACATTTAATGGCCCAAACTTGTGCCCCTTTTATTTTGACTTACGCTGACGTTAAAAAGCTGTGATTGGACATGTAAATGTTGCTTTTGCCGGCTTAGTGGAAGTAATTTCCGCTTAATAGTTAACTGATTTGATTTCACCCAAACTTCTTTTAATACTTGATAAAATAAAGTAACTGATTCCTTTCCTCGGTTTTTTTTTTTTTTTTTTTAATAATAATAATAATAATATTATTATTATTATTGTCCCTAAAGCTAGTCAAATCTTACATAAAAATTTTAGGGTTTGGATTTGGGTTCGAAATTCTGATAACAGTTAGTTGGGAGGACACTGGGCTACCAGCTTCTTCTTCTTCAAAGCTATCCCTACCTCATTCTCTTCCCCTCTTCTCTCTCTAAATAATTAAACCACCTCATGGCTTGTCGTCTTCTTTGGAAGCTTGAGAAGAAATTTTATTTTTTAACTGTTGCACTGTTTGATATGAAAAAAAAAATGGTTTCTATCCCATTATTTGGTAATACTAAAACAATGAGGAAAATAAACTAAAATCATTTAAACATTAATTATATCAATGTAAGTAGAGATAAAAGATTTTTTAGAGGTTGTAAATATTATAAATTTTAATCATTTAGCTCATGCCTCTTATTTTCTCTCAAACATGTCATTACAAGAGAAATGATTTTTATTGTAGCATTTTGTGAATGGAAAATGACTAATTTTTCAAAGAGATCATAATTTAATAAAATATTGCAAATATAAAATTTTAATTTTAAATTTATTAAATATATATATTTTTAAAAGTAGTTACATTAATAAGAAAAAACTCCGTTACATGACATACGATTAATTGTAGTCCTGTGGACTACACTTCCCCCAAAAATGCATATTGTTGAATATGTCCAAATTAAGGGGCTCTGCTTTGTTTATCTTGAACATCCTGTATAGCCATAGGCCCAAACTGCTAGAGAGTGAAATTCACAAAACCGGCCTCTGTCTGTCAACCCATACCTAGAGGAATTGGGTCACCTCAGCCTGCAAAAAAACGGCCATAGGCCTATATAGAGCAAATGATCTTGGCGTGGTTTGGATTCCGAATGTTCGACCATCGGGAGTCTCTCTCCGCTCCGGTCTTTGTCTCCATCTTGCGTTGCCCTTCTGACCTTATCCAAGAGCTCGCCTGCCAATCCTCATAATTATAAAACTTGTTCTATTCCTTTTTTCCTTTACAAGAATATGAAGAAAAAAAAATTTTGGAGGAGTTTCGAAATTTAGTTTATCATGCGTCAGAAGAAGATCAGAGCCAAACGGCGAGTCGTCCGATTGAGCGTGCAAAACGCGGTGGAGGTTGAAATGAAGGATCCAAGATCTTCGAAGAATGTTGTGGAAGCTGCTAAGGCTGGTAACAAGATAGAGAGTTACATTGATTGGGAGTTTGATTACTCTAAAGAGGAGTTTGAATAAGGGTGTTCAAATTTTGATTAAAACCGAATTAATAGATGATATTGAATTAATTCAATTAATCAGTCCATCAAATAATTTGGATTGATTTTTGAAAATGATTTTGAATGAATTTTGATTTTAAATTAATTGGATTCGAAATATTTGAAACAACTGAATATTTAATCGAATTAAGCAATAATGAAACGCACCGTTTCATAGACTTTCTTTCATTTGTATTCACAAATGACAAAACCCTATCCTATTTTATTTCTGCAAATTTTTGCCGTAGCAGCCAACTTCAGTTCTTTTGTTCAGAATCGCGTTCGAATCCATATAATCTTAAATTTAAGTTTAAATTTGATTTAAAATCGAAGATCAAATTTTATTTTTTTAATTTAAATTTAATTAAATATAAAAATTAAATTATTTACATTCATTCGATTAAATTCGATTGATATATAAAAATAAATTTAATTTTTATATTTAATAAAATTTTAATTTTTATATTTAAATTTAAAATATTTTATTAATTAAGATAATAAAAATATATTTAAATATAAAATTTTGATTAATTTTATAAATTATTCAAATCGAATATAACATTATTTAAATTTAATTTAATCGATAAATAAAATTATTTAAATTTAAACTTCGATAAAATTAAATAAAATTAAAATTTTATTAAAATCAAACTTAAATAATTTACAAATACTAATATTTCATTTACATTTTATCTTTATCTCTCAATTTATTCATTCAACTTTCAATTTTTCTCTGTTTTACATCTTCCCGCTCTGGGTTTTGGGTCTTGGGTCTTGGGAGAGAGAAAGACGATGCAATCGGACAGTTGGCGATCTTCTGCTCAGTTTCATCTGTGATCGGGGCCTTATCTACGTCTGCTCTTCTCTCTTTGTCTAATCTTCTATTCTTCTTACCTTCGTTGATTTTGTCTCAATGAGAATAAAGTTTTACTTTTATTTAAAAGCATATTTCTTCTCAATTTTTTTATGACTTAGAATTTGTTAATTCTGTTTTGTATATGGAGAGTGATTCATTATTATTTTTCTATGAAATTTGCATTTGTTTTTAACAGGATTAAGGAATAAAAAATTAGGCGGAAATGAATGAAATTGGGTAGAATTATGGAATAATAAAATTAAGAAATAGAGTTGTATAGTTTATTTTCTCTCATAATTGAAGACTCCAGGAAGCATTTACTATCTACAGAGACATTTCTTACTAAATTCGGTTAATTTGATTAATTAATCAAATTTAAAGCCATCAGTTAAATTTTAAAATTAATAATTTAAATTTAATTAATAAATATAAAATTAATTAATTTAATTTTAAATAATTTAATTCAAAATTAATCCTACTAAGTGACAATGTGGGAAGTACCGTCATGGAAATGGACACAATAATTCAACAGAATCAGATAAAGGAAGTCGAATTTGTTGGCAAAAATAAATCAAATTTCAGTGACAGAAATATTGGTTAAGATAGATCGAATTTCGAAATAAATTCTGTAAATGGTTTGGAAGATAGTGAGAACTCGGATAATTTGGATGTTAGCTTGAAGTGTAGTAAATTTGAGGAGACAATGGAGAAAGGGAGTGTTCAGGGAAAAAATTTGAATTCGAACATTGAAGTTAGTGATGTGGATTCAGGGAATGAAATTGAGAATGGTGAGGAAGCCTACGTTCATGAAAATGCAGGTACTTGAGTAATTAATGTCTTGAAAAGTTTTCCATTTCTTGCTATTAACTAGAACCGGTAAAATTCGTCCGAACCCAAAAACTTGAATTATTAAATAATTAAACTGAGCTTCATCTGTTTTGACTCTCAAAATAGTTGCTGTTAGTCATTTTTTCTTTTATAGATAATAGATGTTTGATTGAAATTGAGTTTAGAATTTAGATTTTGAAAGAGTTTCACTAAGGTGTGAAGGAAGTTTATAACAGGAGTTTGATAAGTTTGGTCTTTTTGAATTGAAAGTGATGAGTTTTTGTATTTGTTGAAGAGTCAAATGATAATAACTTTTAATAGAGGTTTAGATTTGCAAGAGTAGATTTGGATTTGCATTTATTATAATTTGGTTTGGGTTTATAGACATATTGGTGTTCGAAACTATAGTTTTGGATTTGTAAATATAGTTTTAAGTTTGAAAGATTGATTGGATATGGGTTTTAAGAAGTTTGTAAAATTTTTTATTATTTTTTTATACAAAATTTAATTGATGATTAAAATATGTATTCTTGATATTTTATAATTTATTATTTTTAACTTTTTTATAATATTATGTTTTTTTTGAAATTAGGGATATATGGAATGATATATGTAGTCAGATTTATGGGAATTTTGTTGTTTTGGATTTTGTTTAATTTTATGATTTTAAAGTTAAGAGAAAAATATTAGTTAGGAGTGTGTAGAATTAAAAATATTAATAGTTTTTTGTATATAAGATCAAAATAAAATTTATATGTTTAGAATTTTTAATATTAAAAATGTGTTGAAAAGATAAAAGTTGAATAAATTTAAACAAAAATTACCAAAAAATATATGCTAAAATGAAATTCTTTTTTAAGTAAAGGAAATGGCTGTTCTAAGGATAAAGCAAGGATTGTGATGTTGGACAAAAGCCATGGAGGCAAAAATGTTAGTTTGTGTGTAATGATGTTATACCTTAAAGAGTTTAACAAAATAAATTGAAGTTTCAATTAATATGTGCTCAAAAGATAAAGTACTAGATAAATAAACTTTATACAATATGATTAATCTGCTATGTTTTCAATGTTAAAGTGTCACTATTTTTTTTTATTTTAGAGGAAGTGAATGAGTATTGGTTATGTTGAAAGTTAAAAAGTTGTAAAAACAATTAATAACATAATTAAAGTTATAAAAGCAATCTTTGTATACAAAAATGGTAACTACAATGCTTTTTAACAAAATATAGACAATAATAATTGTCTGACAAAGAGAGAGAACAAAAGATATTCTACATACAAGGATAAGCATTAGAGTGCATTTTAACAAAGTATAGATATTAACAACAGTTTGACAAAATGACATCGATAGCATTCACATAGTTGTTTACTCGTGTAGTATAATAGATGAAAACATTAAATTTATTTGGTGCAATCACGTGAAAAATACATTGATCTCTAAGGTTGAGCCTATTGTTAGTTGCAAAACGTTGCCAACCACTTAAGAAACATTTGCTTTTTTCATTGTAAATATAATGAACATGCCATTTTTTTCCTTGATGATTCATGTTAGTGCCAATATTTTGAACAAAGAAATCTGTTTGTTATTTTTGGATTGAAAAGGTTACATTTGTTGGGTGAGTTGGAAGGAACAGTTTGGCAAATATTGTAGGAACATGCTATATAAATAGTGCAAATTTTGTTAATCATGAGTACAACTATTTTTATTCAAATTATAAACTAAGGTAAAAATAAGATATCAATGTTACTTTGTTTAAACATGTATATTAATATAGTCATAATAAGGTATTAATGTTACTTTGTTTAAACAAATTGATTGTATAATTGATTGTATTGAACATCATTTTATTTGTAAAACATGTGTATTTGATTAGTAAATGCAGGATAGTTAATGTGTATAAATAGATAAAACAAAATGATAAAAATCAATGTTAAGAACACATTTATATTGTTTTAAGTAAGTAGAGAAAAGTATATTATGTAATTAAAGTGGCATAAAACATAGTTCTTTTTTACTAAAATATATGATATTCAAACATTTGTTGTGCTCATAATGCATTGAAAGAGAGGGAACTCATTGTCTGAGTCTATATCTGAAATGGAATCTTCTATTTCAATAACTTTAAGAGGATGTTGCTGTTAATTTTTTGCTTATTCATCTGTTAAAAAAAGTAATATCGAGTTAATTTATTATTTTTAACATAGTTCAGCATTTGAAAATAAGTTGTTACCTTTTTTCATTTAGAGAATAACATTTGTCATTAAAGTAGTGTTTCTGGCATAAGGGTAAACATCAAATGTGCCATTATGGTTGAATTTAAACATTAAGAAATCCTTGAATTCTATGTTATGGGTAAGCATGAAATTTTTTCAGCCATTCGAAAAATAGACTTTGTTGTTCACTTGTACCGAATCCATGTTGAATATATCTGGCAGTAGACTTCTAAGATATATAACTCTTAGTATTTGAACATCTGTCATATAGCTGTTAACAAATGCTCTTGGTTTGCATTGAAAATTTAGTTCAATTTTATTATGTTAGTGATAAGAGTATGGTAAAAGTTTATAACTTAATTTTTTGATGGTGATAACAATATATTCTAATAAAAAAAAAGATAGCCATTAATAAATTTATGAATTGTATTGAAAGTAGTTTCTTGCTTTCATATAATAGACAATATAATTAATTGCTACTTTCTTAGTAATTAAATTAAAAGCCTCAGTTAGAAAGTTTTGTGTAAACATTTTTCTTCTTTTTATTTTTTTGTTAAACAAAGTGAAAAATTGGTATTCAAGGTTGTTTTGTACATAGTTAATATTCTATTATATTTGCATTCAGAAATGTATAGCAATCCTTATAAAAAAAAAGTGCATTTGGAGCATATGTATATATAAATTAAAATTGAACATGCATGTGTTAAATGAGAAGTAAAACAATGAAAATAATTTTTATTATTAGCAGAGAATTTTCAGAATAAATAATTAAAGATTTTTGCTGATTTATGAATTTTTCACAGTGTTTGCTATACTTAATTCTAAAAAAATTGATATCGAAAAGAAAATTTATCAAAATTATTGAAATTTTCTTATTTTTCTATGTAATTGCATACCATTTATTCATAACATAATATGTTTATGGGTAGATTTTCTATATATTTTTCAATTGTTAAACATCTTTTGAAGACAAAGTTTTGCAACTGATAGTTTTTGTATTTGCATGTTTATTTTTTATTGTGTAATTTTTTTTAAAGAATAAATTATAAGAAATCTTTAAAATATTATGGAATTTATATTTTTTGATTTTGAATAACATTTAAATATAAGAATTAATACATGCATTAACTTTTTTTGAAAGAATGTTTAAATTTAGTAAAAGTTTACTAAACAATCTCTAGAGAAAGAGCCACGAATGATGACTTTGAAAAACTTTGTCATGTTCGTTCATCTGGGGAAAGCTAAAAATTCTTATTATTATTCATCAGACATTCTGGGTTTCAAGAGTTTTAAAGAGTTTTTTTTTTTTTTTTTTTTTTTGGTGAGAAGAAGTGAAGAGTTAAAAAAAAGATGCTTTCAAGTTTTTACTATAGTTAAAAGTTCAAAGGCTTTTTTTAATGGGTTAAGCAAAGTTGAGCCAATGAATGATCTTCGATTGTGTGTAAGTCTAGGCTTAGGATTGTCAAAAATAGTTTTAAATTGTTAAATAATGGGCTGATGCTATATGGAATTTTAATTTGTTCATTTTGTTTTGTAAAAGTTAAAGCAAATTTAAATATTTATGTTTTTGAGGAATGAAAATTTAACTATGAGTAAACAATTTATATATAATATGGTGTCGTAACGGTTTTAGGCCTGTTAAACAAATTTGAAAATAAAAAAGAAAGTGTCACAAATATTTTTTGGTTATGTGTGATTACTCATCTATTAAAACTTATCATTTTAATAAAATTTTAAAATTAATTAAAACTTATTAAAAAATTTTTTTGGTTTATGAAAATGGTTTAGGTTTGGGAGTCAGTTACGAATGGAAAAGGATTAGACCCCCACAGTGCCCTTTTAAAATGATACTAATTAATTATGTGTATCCTTTAATTTTGACTAAAATAGTGTTAATTTTGGTATTTAAAATTAATTTTCTTAATTTCTTTCTTGTAATAAGAAAACATATTTTTATTTTTATTTTATCTTGGTTGGAAAAATAAATAAAAACCTTGTTTATTAAAAAATTCCTGAAAATACTTTACTACTTTGGTAATATTAAAAAAAACTTTCTCACCTAAAGATCTCTTAAGAATCATTAATTGGACTTCTCAAGAATTCTAACTTTGACGGTTTATATTTATCTTCAATATTTATATTTATTATGCATATAGTAAAAAATGATGTCTGCAATTTAATCTAAATAATATTTTCTAAAAACCTATTTCTTATGCTATTAAAAAAAGACGAAAAATTTTTATCAAATATTATTCTAAATGCTTCAATGATTGGTTGTATTTAAATAAATTTTCTTATTTAGAGATTTCTAAAAAATTAGTACTTGAACTTCTTTAGGCTCTCATTATTGGAGATTTCATTTATTTTTATAATATGATGCATAAATGAAATGTGATGCACATAGATTAATTTGTAACATTGTTATACTGTATAAAAGTTTATTTCATTTTTTTTAATAAGAAAAAGTAAACGATTTTTTTATTGAAAATGATCCAAAATATCCCAATACTTTAGCAATAATTTAAAAACTTTTTCTCATATAGAGATTTTTTAAAAATTACTACTCGAATTTCTTTAAAATCTTATCATTAGAATTTTCATTATTTATTAATTTTTACTATTATTATTTCACCCTAAAGGTTATACCATGAAACAATTATCCATAAACGAATTTGTTTCTTAAAAACATATATTTTTATCGATAGTTTATATTTTATTTATATACTTTTTAAATTATTCAAATTAAATAACAAAATAAAAAATTTTGTATTGAAAAGACTTTCTTAATATTCCAATAATTTAATACCTTTTAAAATACTTTTCTTACTTAAAGAACTCTCGAAAATCGTTACTTGAACTTTTCAAAATCTCATAATAAAAAATTTATATTTTTTTATTCAAGTATTTAATAATAAAAATCTTCACCAATAATAATAATAATAATAATAAAATATTTATTTTTATGAGCATTATTAATTATTTTAAAGTATGCATATTTAATGAATATATTATTAACATGAATAATGTAAAAGTATTTTACTGAAAAGCCAAAAATATATATAAAAATTACTCAAATAAAACTTTATGTTGAAGCCCATAATCATCTACTCACCTAGCCCCAAGCAAATGGAATCCAGCAACCGAAACAGATCCAGACTGGTTGGGCTATTGGAATGGGTCATGGGCTACAGGTCTAGGTTGGACAGGTTATAGGCCATAATAACTAGGTTGGTTTTGGCCGGTCAACTTCTTTTTTTTTTTATTTTTAATTATTTTTTATTATAAAAATTAGATTTAATTATTATTATATAAAATATTAAAATTTATATATTTATATTTTATTTTATATAAAAATTATGTATTATAATTTATTTTAATATAAAAATATAAAATATAATTTTTTTTATTTTATTAAATTTATTTATAATTATTATTATAATTTTAAATTATATCATATTTATATCATAATATCATATTTTAAATTATTTTAAATTATTAGATTTAATAAAAACTTTGATTTATTTTTAAGAGAAACCTTTCTCTGAAAAAAAAAAAAAAAGCGCTTTCTCTAAACTTCTTTAATACAAAAACCACCCAGCCGCTGCTGCTGCCACTGCCAGCCACGCTGCACACCCTCGATGCTGCCTAAGCTGCTCACTTTGCCATGCCTCTGTTATGAACAGTGGCACTACCAAAGCCACTTGTTTCTCCCTTATAGCGTCGCCATCAGAAGCTCGTCGCCGTTAGTTAGAAGCTCAGTCTCTCCTCCCTAGCTCTAAAATCTCCTAAAACAAACCTAGCGAATCCCAGACTTGGTGTTATTTGTTTTTTATTTGATTTTTTTTCATTTTAGCTTTTGCTTACTTTTAATTTATTGAGGTTCCTCCTTGAGGGAAGATTGTGGCTGATTTATGATGTATTGTTTTGAGAAAAGAAAAACAAAGTTTTTTCTTTTTTTTTTAGTATGGCTTTCGGTTTCAGAAAAACAAAAGGGGGTTTTGTTGGGTGGTATGGCTAGTTTGAGTGGTGGTGGACTAGGGAGGCAGGATGGGTTGGTGGAAAGGGGAAGTCGTCTCGATGGTATTCGGTGGATGAAGGTAGGTTGTTTAGGGTTGGTTTGGTGATGGTGAGAGGCTGGGTAGTTTGGTGTGTGTAGGGGTGGACCTGGTTGTGGTGAAATTTTGCCTTTGATGGTGTTATGGTAGTCGATTGTATGGATTGGGGAGGTTGTAAATGGGGGTCGGTTAGTAGATGGTTTTTTGGTTTTGGGTAGTTTTTGGCTGGGGTGGGTATTGGATGGTTTTGTGCAAGCTAGGACTTGAGATACTGGAAATGGTGGGTGATGGGAGGGTGACCGAATGGAAATCTTGTTTTGTTTCTTCTAATTTCTCTAAAGGATTTTGCTTTGTTTTTGAGGCTGTAAATAGGGTGCGATTCAACTATGGTGGGAGTATTTTTTCATGGAAGGGATTAATGAAGCCAAATAGTAAAAGAAATTGATCTTTAGTGTTGAAAGCTCCCTCCTTCAAGGATGGTCAAATGGTTTTTGGGAAAGAATTTTGTTGTTTCCTTCCCTTTTCGCCTGTGTATCTTCATCCTTGTTTTTTATTTGGCAGTTTGTAACAATAGTCCAAAGTTTTTCAATATGGCTGGGTAGAGGAGGATTTTGGCTTGTTATGGCAGCAAATTGCCAGCCATTTCTTCCTATTTTGTGCGTTGTTTTTTTTTTGTTTTCTTGCATTTGCTTTTTTTTTTTTTTGTTATTTTATCATTTTTTTAATTAATTCAATAAATAAATAAAATAAGAACAATTACAGAAATAAAACAATAACAAAAAATAAAATAAAATTGGGTTTTTACATTTAATTTGGACGTAAAATTGAAGTTTGAGTATTTATTGGGCCTTCAAGCTTAAATAACTAAAATTTGAATTAATCTCGATTAAATTGAGCTTTGACTCAAATAAAATTAGATTTGATAATTAAATTAAAATTTGAATTAATCTCGATTAAATTGAGCTTTGACCCAAATAGAATTGGATTTGATAATTAATTTAAGATAAGCTTTAAATGAATCAATCTAATTAAAACATTTAAATTGATAATTATTTAAATCAAGTATAAAAATAGAATAAAATTAAATCAATATGGATAAAATTACATGTCTACATATGGTATTTAAATGTTTAAATGAATAATTATATTTTATACAAAGTTGATAAGTGTATATATGTTAGCATTAGAATCGTTAAAATGCTTATTATCGCAATTATAATTGAATAATATACTATGCACTCTATTTTATCAATGCTTCATAATGTATATCTAAATTGAATTATGTTGTTGTAAACATTTGTTAATACATTGTCTTTAATTGGTATTTTTATTTGATAATAATGATTTAGTAGAATAATTTAATATTGTAATTGAATTTTATGTATTGAAGATGTTATGAAAAATACATATATAGTAAATATGTAATGAAGTAATGTTATTTGCTTGTAAAATTATAACTTTAATGTAAGACAATAATATATGTATTTTTTTTATTGCTAGATATATGCAAAAGAAGAGTTTTCTTGTTTGTATAACCAAGATGGAATTACAAACTAATTTTCAAAAGTTAGTTTGTTTTTCCAGCACTGTTAAATATCTAAAATAGAAATGCAATTTTCTATTACATAAAAAGTGAATTGCTTTAGAATATATACAAGTTCACTTTACAATAACTTCTTTTTATATGGCAACATTGTCTTCGATTCAAAAAAGTTATATCTACATGTTAAAAAAAATGATATTTAATTATATTCATTCATCCTTTTTTCCTTCATGTAATAAAATGTCTTAACAAATTAGTCGTTTCTATAAATCAAAATGATATAATTTGCAATCTACAAAATGACTAACAAAGTTCAACGTTTATATGCAAAAGAAAATATTCAATAATATAATTGAATTGATGATTTAATATAAAAAAGATGAGTAAAAATAGTTACTTACTATTTTGTACAAAGTGTAGCAAAAACAAAGTAAGTTTCAAAAAGCATTTTCATGCTATGTATCAAACTTTTCTTCATGCTTTCTCGTTTTGTATAAAGCAATCAAAATTAGCATCATTACTTTTTTTTTTTGTTTTCTATTAAAAAGTTTATATATATATATATAGAGAGAGAGAAATTTAATGAGGTATACTTTAATTTTTTTACAAGTGAAACTTCAGGGAGGGTATAATGCTATACATTTTTCTTTGCAGGAGATTCTTTAGAGAATAAATCTTGTGGGATTTGAATTGCTGATGGTGAGTTTGGATGTTATGATTCTGCTAGAATGGTTGGTTGGTCTACATTTGGAATTGGTGGAAGAGATATGGAAACTAATTGTTTTTTTTTTTTTTTGGACTAATTGAGTTGAAGATATAGCTTCTTCATTTCTTCCAGTTATGGCAATAACTACATTATCTTATGTGTTGGTACAGTCAAACAGTTTGTAATCAAATATATCTTACGTAATATCTCTTTGAGTCAATCCCATTTCAAATATTTTTTTCTTTGTCAAGTAATTTAATGATAGGTGTTGGAAGAGTAAACCTGTCAACTTTCTCTCTGGAAGTTATTTTCTGAATTATTGAATCAATGAGTTTTTTAGCTGGTTTTTCAAATGCCAAAAGATTCATTTGCCTCGTAGAATCTTTTATAACCATGCTAAGCTTGGTTTTACTGAGAAAAACTTAAAATAAGCAAAATTTTCAATATGAACATTATCTAATAAATATAAACATGAAAAGCTTACGTAAGCATTGAAATTTTTTCTCTATATTCATTACAATACAATGAACCATGATCTGATTGCAAAGTTTTTAAACACTGATTACATGCATTATAAAGCCATCTATTAGATGATTCAAAATCTATAATTTATGCTGTATATAAGAATCTTCTATTCTATAAAAGAAGTAAAATAACAAATATAAGAATGAGATATGTATAGACAATAAAATCTAAACAAGAAAAAAATAGTGGATATAGAAAATTTTAAAAGAATGGTATAGCCAAGCTATACTTGTATGTTTAAAATAAAGTCATTGTATATATATCTTTTTCATATATGAATTAGTATTTTGGGTAATCTTCTAGAACATATGGATATGAAGCAATAAAAACACCAATTTTTCTATTAATCAGCAAATGGTCATATATCAGGGTAATGTACATTATTATGCTTAGAATAATTTTTTTGGAAACAACCATTGGTTGACTAAGGATTGAATCATTAGGGTTTAATTGATGGTTTTTTTTTTTTTTTTGATTCACTTTTTGATGAGATATTAAATAAACTTCAAATCCATATAGTTCATTTTATTGAATTTTAGGTATGTCAAAACAAATTAAAACATAGTTTATACACTAAATTAACAAACATTGAGTTTTAAGTATGTGAAAACAGATTAAAACAGAGTTTATACACTAAGCATTCCAATCAGTTTTCATATATTATATTATTCTGCAAACAATGAGAAAAGAATATTTTAACTATTATAAACTAAATCATTCAAATCTCATATTTTTATTTTGATGTTAAAATCTTGAAGCTATTATTAATTATCGAGCAAAAATACAGACAAAAATCTAATTAAAGCTGTTATCTAGTTAGCTAGTTAAGAATATAATAGATATTAGTATTAACAGATCCAACAGTAGCTAAACTTGGCAATGGTTTTGAAAATATGTTGACTAAAAATGACTTTGTCTTCTTTTTTCTAAAACATTTCAGAGGCATTTTCATTTGCATTTTATTTATTTCATCTTATCTTTTAGTTTGTAAAATTTTTAACCCTTTTTTAGGTTTTTTATATAATGTAATTCTCATGTGCAACTACTTAAACTTTTAGATTTAATTGTTTAAAACTACATGAATCCTCTTTTTATAGCCTTTCTCTCAAAGTAAATGTCATATATATCATGGTCATTCATCATCTTCTACAAAATTAGTCTAATGCTTATATTATTAATCTATTAAACAAAAAAAAATTGAAAAGGTTCTAATCTTCTAGAATTTATCACTTATCGAAAGCCATCATAGTTAAGTGTTGAACTTATTCTTAGTATCTTTCATATACTTGATGTAGGTAATTTGTTTTGGTTATGGAAATTTTAGCCATCATTTTTCTTTGCAACCACAAGTATAAAAAAAGATCTTTCCTTGTTGTTACAATATTAACGCAGGTAATGTTTTCTTTTTTTTTTTTTGTTTTGATGACTTATTGTCACAACAGATGAATAACAAGTATAATTGAAAAAATAACACTATGATAGGATAAATGAAAGTCAAGCTATAAAACAAATTTCACTCAATTGTTATTTTAAGAAAACAAAAGAACAATTATATATATTTTTGAGTTCAAACTTAGGTAATAAAAAAACAAGCGAGTAAGAAACAAAAAATATATGTTTAAAGAAAAGTTGTAAGTTATATTTACACAGTGTTACCTTGATTTCAGCTGGATTAAAACTGAGAAGATTCACAACAGAAACTTGTTTCATTTCTATTTTACTTATAATTGAATGTTGAATAGGATTTTCTTATACAAATAAATCAACTTTTGCTCTTTGATTTTCAAACATTTATTTATTAAGGTAATGAAGGTTAGAAAGAAGATATGACCAAATTGTATTAAAATTTTATATAAATAATTGAAAGGAGTAAACAACATACTTTTCTTTTAGTACTTTGCTTTCTGGAATATCAATATCCATATAAAGTTTTGTTGCAAAGCATGAAGAAATGTATGGTTCACCTGTTATAACAATTTTGTTCCTAGTTATAGTAATGTGAGTACAATATAATTATTCAAGTTAAATTATATTTGTAACTTTGAAAGAAAAAAAAGATTTTTTTCAGCTTACCTTTGTAACATCTAACAGTTGTTCCTGTAATAATGATGATCGGATTTTCAATAATTTCACAAAGTTGTTTTTCATCAATCAATGAGAGTTTTTCTTCTTAAATTGTTACTTTTAAAGTTTTTCCATTGTATGAGGAAAATCAAATCAATGTTTGTAACAAAAAATCAAACATAAGAAAAAAAATCTTGATGTATATTCATTACTATAAAACTTTTCTTAATTTGAGCTCTTAGATGATTAAATCTCGTTTACCAACAATTTGATTGTATGATTGCATCTCAACACCTTGAATAGGACCTATTGATCTCAACAGTCCAATGAAATTTGTGTACAGTTGGTTTAAGAGGTATTCAAATTAGTAAAAACAAAATACAGACTATGATGTAATAAGTATAATACACAAATATTAAAACTAAGTAGAGATTAAACAATTGTGATAAATGTAATAACCTAGCGTTAAAAGAAAGTAAATATTAAATAACATGTCATATATTTGTCTTCATTTACTCTTACATCAAGTGTATCATATGCTTGGAATGAGAAAAAGTATTGAGGATACACAGTTGAATCAATTTCTATTTGTTTGATTTGTGAATTTCTGATTAGTGTGATTGTATTCTGTCCAAGAACATAATTCAAAGATGTTTTCGGCTTGCTTATCAAGAATCTTGAAAATTCATGTACACCTCCTTCTTTTAGCATTGATTTAAATTTTTTTGCTTCTGAACTTCTGATGATACATGGCATTATACAAAAAAAAAACATATTAAAATATTATATAAAACAAATTATGTAAAATTATTTAGCTATTTAAATTGTATTCATACCTTAACATATATAGCAAGAAAATCTGGAGTCATAAATGATTTGTTTTAGGGTTTATAAAATCCTAAATACGTGCTATCTTAACTTTCATAATTAAGTTATCTCCTATTTGTGACAGTTGAAACAAAAGAAATGACTCATGACTCATCAACTATAACAAAAGTAACACTTTGTGAATACAAAACAGTAATATATAAACTAATACATGATATAAACAATAAAAAAAAAGTATAAAAAAAGTCTTATAGACATAAAAAGTTAACAATAGATTATACTTAGTTCAAACACATAAAAGAAAATAAAAGAAACAAAATTGGTCATTATTACAAACATATTGAAACTCATGTTATAGATATGTTACATACAGGTTAAATATTTTGAATATAGATATAACAAAGATCGAAAAATAAGTAATACAATTATAATCATTATAACAATCATGGTTCCAACTATTAACCATTTCTAACAAAGAAGTAAAAAGAGAAAATTATGTACAAAACATAAACCAACAATGAAATTTAATGTGTAACAACCTGGATCTAAGTTGTCAAATATTTCTCTATATGTTATGTTCTTTGTTTTAAAATTTTTTATGCTATGTTCATTTTGAATCAAAACTTTTAAACCACAGAGAGATGTCACTCTTGAAAGTGCAATATATAATTGGCCATGTGTAAATATAAGTTTGGGCAAGTATAAACCAACTATATATAATATTTGCCATTGACTTTTGTTTATTGTTATAGCATAAGATATTATCATAGGAAACTATTTTCTATTAAAGATAAAAACCAGTTTTTCATCCTTAACTATCATGATAATTCTATTTATAAAAACTTTTTCACTAGTATAAACACCAATTATAATTCTAGCTTCTATGACATGAAAAGCTAATTAAGTGACTAAAAGTCTTAATCCATTACATAAACTAGAAGTTTGATTTAAGTTTCTCAGAAGCATTATAACACAGCTAACTTTTAAATTTAAATCATGGTTTGCAATAACTAGAAATTTAAGACAGTTCAAAAATTCAAGAAGGTATAATAACTGCGTATCTGATAAAGAATTATATGCTTTTGAAATTATGTCAGAACTATAATAACACTTGTTAAACCCTGAAACTAACTCAAGCATACATGTATTAACAAAATCAATGGTGCCCTTGTATAGTGTAACAATTGCTTTTTGACTTAAATAAAATGAGTCTACAAAACTTGATTGAAAATCATTGTAAACTACTAAACATATAGCATCAACAAGATCATCCAAACTAGGAATCAATAAGTCATTTGGTACTTTAATCCATGCTACTTCTTTTTCATCTTCATATGAAATAGTTTCAACCTTTCCATCCCTAATATCCAATAACCGATTCATAAAACTTTTAAGTTCAATTTTAGATTCTTCATCAAGATCATTTCTAAATAATCTTATATTTTTTTCAAACCTAAAAACCTTGCAGTACTACCTTAAAGTAGATCAATTTATTACAGCATTCATAATGTCAATCTTTGGTCCAGATTTGATCACGGGTAATAGTTGCTTAAAATCACCTTCTAACACTATAGTTAGTCCTCCAAAAGCTTTTGGTTTCCATTTGGTGATTCAACACTTAAAACATCTATCAAAGAATTATCCAAAGCTTCAAAACAATTTTTATACATCATAAGAGCTTTGTCTCAAATGATAAGACTTGTATTCTACATCAATCTTGCTAGTTGTGTTCCTTTTTCGATTTCACATATAAATGAATTAGTGACATCAAGAGGAATTTTGAACCTTAAATGAGCTGTTCTACTTTTAGGTAAAAAAAAAGATGCTATACTAGATGAAGCTATAGTAAGCACAATTTTTTTCAATGATCTTACACCATATATAATTATGTTCCACAAATAAGTCTTTCTAATTTCTCCATGCTTATAAACAAAAAACATTTGTCTTTCATTATTGTGAATGGACAACTTGACAACTTCGTAAACTCACATTTGTTTTTCATTTAAATTTAATAATAATTGAAGATGTTGTTGACGAAAGTCTGCCAAATTATAGTCTAATTCTTCATGCAAGAGTTTGTTAAACATTAAATGTATGTTTCTACTAGAAGGCATAGGCAATTTATGTTCTGTGAGAGAACTAGAATGCTTGTTGAAAAGCTATTCTAATGCCACAAGAACATAATTTTTCAATTCAGAGTTTGAAATGATATATTGTGTAATACCAATAGCTTGCTTCAACTAATGTTCAATATCTTCAGCCAATAATTTTCAACTATTTTCCCAAAATGCATTCAAATCTCCTACTTGACAAAATAGTATAATTGTGATAAATAAGTTTTTTGAGTTCATGACTTGTAGCCCATTTTAATGCTTGAAACAAAGCTTTATCATCTTCTCTATCATCTCCTAAAAGACCAAGCACTTGACATGCTTGTCAAAAAATTGGATACAAAACTCTATCAGTAGTCTTCAACTCTTCGTAACTTCTAGGTCATTTAATGACATTCAACAATATACGCATATAAAATAACTTACCTGTTGTAGGATGAATATACACTATTCTTCCTACAGACCTTCCACTTTGTTTTCTTTTCCACTTCATTGCTATTTTATACCATACCCATTGAGTAGGAAAATTTACATAAAGCAATATTCTAGCACTTTCATATTCTCTGTTGGTAATCATTCACTCAATGAATATAGTCCTATGTACATCAGGTCTTTAAACCATTCTAGACAATGTTTCTCTATCAGAAAAGAAAATGTTGTGCTCTCTTGGTAAGTGAATGATCGATCTTTTAACTGATGGTTATTTATGATGAATTGAGAATTCAAACAATCTTCAACATGCCTCGTAAGTAAAAAGATATCGACAATGCAAATACATTTTGACCTCATCAATGTTTGGTACTTTTCATTCTTCATTAGATTATTGTCCATTATTGCTTCATTAAAGAATTGTACTTTTTTTATCTACACCTTTATTGATATACTAGAATAAGTATTTAATAGCTTTTGTTCGACTAAATATTTTTACATTGATATAAGCTTGGTACTTGATAATAAGGTCAACATTCTGAGGTACAATAAAATAATTATCCAACTGAACACTATTTTTGATAGCAATAAAACCATGATCTCTCCTTCGATATATTGGAAATCCATCTTCCTTTATAACCATTTTAGCTTGAAACTATTTTGAAAAAAATTTTGAACATTTTTCTTTTACCAATCAGGAAGCTTAATTATTCATTACACCATATGGGTCATGCATCATAAAATTACTAACAGCTTCATAGCCAGCAAATTTGAATTATCATTAGAAATTTCAGCTGAAATAATCTCGTTTATAGCTTCAAAAGAAGAACATTTATCACTTGGATGAAGCTATAAAATAATGTGCACATGTAGAAGTTCTCGTTTTTCAAATTTAACTTTGTATGTCACTATAAAAAAATAGTGAATTACAACAAACTAAAAAATAATGAATTGAAAACTGAAGAAAATTGGTATAAAACATTGATTTAACTTTTTCAAAAGCATTATAACACAACTAACTTTTAAATTTAACTCATGGTTTATAATACCTAAAAATTTAAGAGAGTTCAAAAATTCAAAAAGGTATAACAACTCTGTATTTGACAAAGAATTATATGCTTTTGAAATTATGTCAAAACTATAATAACACTTGCTAAACCCTAGAACTAACTCACGCATACGTGCATTAACAAAATCAACGGTGCCCTTGTATAATGTAACAATTACTCTTTGACTTAAATAAAATGAGTCTACAAAACTTGATTGAAAATCATTGTAAACTACTGAACATATAGCATCAACAAGATCATTCAAACCAGGAATCAATAAGTCATTTGGTATCTTAATCCATGCTGCTTCTTTTTTATCTCTATATGAAACAGTTTCAACCTTTCTATAACCAATATCCAATAACCAATTCATAAAACTTTCATGTTCAACTCTAGATTCTTTATTAAGATCGTTTTTAAATAATCTTATATTTTTTCAAACCTAAAAACCTTGCGGTACTGCCTTAAGTAGATCAATTTATTGCAGCATTCACAATGTTAATCCTTGGTCCAAATTTGATCATAGGTAATATTTGCTTAAAATCACCTTCTAACACTATAATCAGTCCTCCAAAAGGCTTTTAGTTTCCATTTGGTGATTCAACACTTAAAACATCTCTCAAAGAATTATCTAAAGCTTCAAAACAATTTTTATACATCATAAGAGCTTTATCTCAAATGATAAGACTTGTATTCTACATCAATCTTACTAGTTGTGTTCTTTTTTCAATTTCACATGTAGACGAATTAGTGATATTAAGAAGAATTTTGAACCTTAAATGAGCTATTCTACCTTTAGGTAAAAGCAAAGATTCTATACTAGATGAAGCTATAGTAAGCAAAAATTTTTTCAATGATCTTACACTAGATATAATTATGTTCCACAAATAAGTCTTTCTAATTTCTCCATGCTTATAAACAAAAAACATTTGTCTTTCATTATTGTGAATGGACAACTTGACAACTTCGTAAACTCGCATTTGTTCTTCATTTAAATTTAATAATAATTGAAGATGTTGTTGACGAAAGTCTGCCAAATTATAGTCCAATTCTTCATGCAAGAGTTTGTCAAAACATTAAATTCATACTAGAAGGCATAGGCAGTTTATGTTCTGCGAGAGAACCAGAATGCTCATTGAAAAGCTATTCTAATGCCACAAGAACATAATTTTTCAATTCAGAGTTTGGAATGATATATTGTGTAATACCAATAGCGTGCTTCAAATAATGTTCAATACTTCTGCCAATAATTTTCAACTATTTTCCTAAAATGCATTTAGATATACTACTTGACAAACTAGTATAATTGTGATAAATAGGTTTTTTGAGTTCATGACTTGTAGCCCATTTTAATGCTTGAAACAAAGCTCATCCCATTCTCTATCATATCCTAAAAGACCAAGCACTTGACATGCTTGTCAAAAAGTTGGATACAAAACTCTATCAATAGTCCTCAACTCTTCGTAACTTTTAGGTCCTTTAATGACGTTCAACAATATACGCATATAAAATAACTCGCCTGCTATAGGATAAATAGACACTACTCTTCTTACAGACCTTTCACTTTGTTTTCTTTTCCATTTCATTTCTATTTTATACCATACCCATTGAGTAGGAAAATTTGCATAAAGCAATATTCTAGCACTTTCATACGCTTTGTTAGTAATCATGCACTCAATGATATAGTCCTATGTACATCATGTCTTTAAACCATTCTAGACAATGTTTCTCTATCAGAAAAAAAATGTTGTGCTCTCTTGGCAAGTGAATGATTGGTCTTTGAATTGATAGTTCTTTATGATGAATTGAGAATTCAAACAATCTTCAACAGGCCTCATAAGTAGAAAGATATCAACAATGCAAATACATTTTAACCTCATCAATTTTTGGCACTCTTTGTTCTTCATAAGATTATTATCCATTATTGCTTCATTGAAGAATTGTACTTATTCTATCTATACCTTTATTGATATACTTGAATAAGTATTTAACAGCTTTGGTTCAACTACAGATCTTTACATTGATATAAGCTTGATACTTGATAATAACATCAATGTTATGAGATACAACAAAATGATTATCCAGCTCAACACCATTTTTGATAGCAATAAAACCATGATCCCTCATTTGATATATTGGAAATCCATTTTCCTTTATAACCATTTTAGCTTGAAACTATTATGGATAAAATTTTGAACATTTTCCTCTTACCATTCAGGAAGCTCAATTATTTATTGCATCACACGAGTCATGCATCATAAAATTACTAATAGCTTCGTAGCCAGCAAATTTGAATTATCGTTAGGAATTTCAATTACAATAATCTTGTTTATAGCTTCAGAAGAAGAACATTTATCATTTGGATGAAGCTATAAAAGAATGTGCACATATAGAAGTTCTTGTTTTTGAAATTTAACTATATGTCATTGTAAAAAAACAGTGAATTAAACAACAAAATAAAAAATAATGAATTGAAAGCTGAAGAAAATTGGTATAAAACAAACCACCAACAGCTTTGCCAAAATAATCATGCTTCATAAAATGAACAATTAAATGTCGAAGTTTAATCCTAAAAGCCCTGCATATAATATCCGATTTATCTTCTACTTTTTGCCTAGGAATCAAACTCAATACTTCTTGAATTTCTACCTATTTGGCATTTCATGTAAAAGTTATAAATAGATCTAGATACCTAAAATATTTGCAAACTATCATAGCATTTTGATAATTCTAAAATAAATATCGAGGACTTTTTGTGAAAGAAGCTGGCAAAACAATACATATTCCAACCAGATATACTTGTTCATCACCTTTTTCCATTACATCATTTAATTTTTTATATAGTTCAGACTTCAAATGCTTTTGATTTTGTCTAATGTACTAAAATCTCATCTCTTCAATACTACAATACGCATCCATAATAAATTATTGAAATAACTTACCTTTTTTCAATAATATATTTTTTTGTACAAATCATTGTTGAATGAGGTAAACATAATATTCACGCATGGTAATTGTTTCTTTCTTAATTCTACTTCTATTAATAAATTGTGAATAGGAAAAACCAAGAATAAAACCATATTTTCCATATGAAGGTAGACAAATGAATGATGTAAATAAAAAATACACTTTAAACCTTCTGATCTATGCCTAACGACAATATCTTTTTTCTTATCAAACTTTCCTATATCACTAACAATCAATCCAGCAATTTCAGATGCAGTGGAAGCGCGATAACTACGATCATATTCACTTCTGTTACCCATTAATTTTAAACACATTGGAATATAATCAGATTCTGCAAACCTATCTTGTGCCATCATAAAAGCCTTTACTATTTCATTATTTTCATTAAGCATTTTAATCAAACCATCTATAATTTTAAGATCAATAATACGATTTTCATCATTATGTCTCAAAGCCAACATCCTATTCGACACTTCATTCTTTATTTCATAAATGTAAAGCTAAGCAAACTTTAGTTTTCAACCCATAATAGGCAACAATGAACCAATTTGATGATGATTCTGCCTACTAATTTAAAAAAAAAAAAAAGTCATTGTGAATTTTTAACAAAATAATCAATTTTACCTCCTATCGAAGTAAATTGAAATATCGAATTATAAACTCTCATTTCCTCTTTAAAACGGATAGCTTTAACACCTCTTTTGTAATCAAGTGGTTCACCTAAAAGTGGTAGAGTAGGTTTAAAAGAAGGTAACTTAACCATTCCTTGCTTACAACAAAGTGAGAACACAGGATGAGATGTGGTTTTTGAAATATCAATCATCACTTCATACCGCATATATGCACCACAAAAAAGACAAACACAATCAGGACCTCCAAAGCTATAAGATGCAAAACATCTTCCTATGAAGCAAATAAAATATGGAAAAATAAGGATGTCGTTTATCATACATTAATTTATTCTATATTATAACAATAATATATTTTTTAAAACTCAATTACTCACTTAAATGACCTATGCTACCATCTTCAAACATCTTTCCATTCATTTCATTTAATTTATTAATAGCAGTATCTAAATTGCTACTAGAACCTTAACAATATAATAAAAAAAATTTTTATAAATATAAAAAATAAAATAATATAGACAAAAAAAAACTTATCATTAAAAAATAATTACCATGAAACATTCGGAATGACTCAGAGAAATCACTGACCACTCCAATATTTTCACGGTTGAGATGATGAATAATGCTATAATCACTCAAATTTATATCAATGGATAAAGTCATAACAGAATCATAACCAGCTGTTTCTCTATTAACAGGACCTAAACTACTTTCACCTACAATCAATTTACAGTTGCTAGAACTAGCAAAATAATCATAACTTTATGGCTTACTAACAAAAGAATCAAAAGCTGCATCACCTGTTAAACACTAAAATGACATAGTGTTTAACTCACCATTATTTCCTACAATTGAATGTAGCCTAACATGATTTATATTCTGATTAACCATATGAGAATTCATCATTGAACCATGATCAAAGGATTGTATGACAACAAAATCAAGTAAATTATTAGTATTATTCACTTGATTAGAAACAACACTAGTAGTTTGAGAAACAATATTATTAACCTCACCAAACATAGCATCACTTGCATAAGAACTAATTAAACTTCTTTGTCATTTTGTTTTATTAGAACGAAGTGTATTTGGCCTTCTAAGCCTATTTATAGTCGTCTGACTCCTAAAATCAACAAAAACGGGAACTTCATAAAGATTAAACTTATCAGCTTGCATCTTTGCTAATCTTGCAAGTCTATTTTCCTTAAGCTTGTTGCGACTCACCATCTAATCTAATTACATAAAACTCAATGAAACTAGAATCATAAATAAACTTTTTTTAACAATCAAACACAAACATTCATTCAACAATCACAACAACATCATTATTAACATAACTATATAGTTTTAATAAACCAATTGTCAAAACAGTTTGTACAACTTTGTTTTACATCTACTCAATAGACAAAAACAAAAACAAAAACAAAACCAAAGAAACTCAACCAAGACAAACTGAAAATAACATAAACTAAAAAACTAAAACAAAAAAAAAAAGATCAAACCTTAACTCCAATCTTGACAATAGTAACTCCAAAATCGCTTAAAAATCAACATAATTCTAGAAATAAGAAAAACATAAAGAAAATAAAAAAAAACAATTAAAACAATTATACAAAAGAATAAATCATTAATAGTAAAAATGAATGGCATACTCCAATACATGCAATAACCAAACATACGTTATAATAGATAAATAGCATCAAACAAAAAACAATTGAATTAATTACACAAATTTACTAAAACAATTACAACATATAATCTTTTTTTATATAAAGCAAAAGTCTACTTGTAGATTAACTATAATAATAGAAATCATACTATCAAAATAGTTTGTACAACATTGTTTTACACAAATTTTTGACTCTATTGTTTAAAAAGCTATTAATAGTTTCTTAAAAATTATCATACTTTCTTTAATAAGATGTACTATTAATGTTACTATTCAATATAATCTAATAAAAAAAGCCATAAAAAACTAGAAATCATATATAAAATATACAATTTTCTTTCATATGTAACAAAAACTTACTCAAGATTAACTATAATAATAAAAATTATATTATCAAAAGAATTGATACAACTCTATTTTACACCATCTTATTACACAAAAGTATTCCTATAAAAAAGAAAAAAAAACAAATGGATAAAGGTAAGTAAATAATGTAATAACTACAAAAAATCCATATACTAAAGAAAAGAAAATAGGAAAAAAATTATGTTGTTAGACATGATTACAATCAATGCAACTTAAAACCACACTATATTTATAATAGTAAAACCATAAAAAAAAAAAAAAACCTTTAGAACATTATAATTTAACCTATTAAAAATAGAAAGACCACAGTAAATTTACTTGAAAGACATAAACATTCACAGGATGGTAACTAAATAATATCATTAAATCAGTGGTTAAAGAACAGAAAGTAATTTGAAATTATTTATCATTGACTCTTCAAAACTTTACAAATAACAAAAAACAATAGTTTAAGTGAGATAGATCCTATTTTATTAGGAGAAGACACAATTTAAAAACACTACACAAAAATGTGGAACAACAAAGAAATAAATTTATGACTCTTTAAATTGTTTTGGCCAAGAAAATTTTTTTATTGGCTGAAATTCTTTTTTAAAACCTTTAGGTAATTAACGTAGATATGTTTTCCATAAACTATTTATTTTCTTTTTGAAGACATTTCAACACTATAATTACAATGATCAATCTATATTATGAATGACCTGTCATCAATCTTTTCTGTTAGCTTTTTAGGTAGGATGGTGATCCAAAAGAGGGTGAATTGGATTTTTTTCAAATTCTTTCCTAAAAATAGATTTCAATATAATTGATTGAAAGATTAAAACTAATATGAAAATATGATACAAATAACAATAAATTGATGAACTTGAAGCAAATATTGATTATAATCAAAATAAAAAGATAGAAATAGAGATAGAGAAATCAAATATAAAGATTTATAAAGGTTCGATCTTTTTCCATAAGACACTTATATTCTCTCTCCTAATTGTCCACACCAAGGCTTAAATCCACTAATTTTGAATTAAGAATACAATCATATCTTTTCTTTCATAAGGTTTAAAATAGAACCTATACTCTTACACAATCAAAAAGATACCTCACCTCTTGCTTACAAGATAACCCAAATGATTTTGGCAAACTAAAATGCCTTTTAAGATTGAGTGTTTGCCTAATGAAGTATAAAAAAAATTGATGAAAGGATAAAACAATGATAGCTTGGATACAACCAATACAAATATATGAAATTTTAGCTCTATAACTTTTGATTTCTATACAAAGATATGTATAGCTTGTTGGTGCTTGCTCTCTTAATTCATCAACCCTTTTGGTGTGTTGAAATGCTCAACATATAGAAAAAATGAGGAACTAGCCATTTGGAGATGGTTTGGAGTTGAAAATACTCGTAGAAGCTTGAAAAACTAGTCGTTTGAGCTTTTCTGGACGTAGGGGATTGATCCTCTATTTTACAATAGAAGACACATTTAATAATCTCAATAAATTTTAGAAGAAAATTATTGAAGGCGTTTATTATCAAGAAATGCCTTCAATATTTATAAAGATAATTTAAAATGAATTATTGAAGGCGTTTGTCAATAGAAGACACCTTTAATAATTCTAAAATTTTTTAGAGGAAAATTATTGAAGGCATTTATTAATAACAAACGTCTTCAGTAATTATGTACTAAGTTTAAAAAAATTATTAAAGGTATTTTTTAGAATAAACTTTTTCTATAACCGTTCGTAGTGGTATATTGAAGACGTTTTCTAGTAGAAGATACCTTTAATAATTTTAAAAATTTTTTAAAGTAAATTATTAAAGACGATTGTTATTTGCAAACGTCTTCACTAATTATCTATAAAATTTAAAAAGAATTATTAAAGGCATTTTTCTTGAATATACGTCTTCAATAATCATGTTAAAATTTGTGTAACGATATATTGAAGGTGTTTTACAGTAGAAGACGCTTTTAATAATCCTAACAAATTTTAGAAAGAAATTATTGAAGACATTTATTATTAAAAATACCTTCAATATTTATGTAGATAATTTAAAAGAAATTATTAAAGGTGTTTGTCAGTAGAAAATACTTTTAATAATCTCAAAATTTTTTAGAGAAAAATTATTGAAGGTATTTTTTTTGTAAAAACACATTCTATAACCGTAATGGTATATTGAAGGTGTTTTTCAGTAGAAGTCACCTTTAATAATCCTAAAATTTTTTTAAAAAAATTATTGAAGGCGATTGTTATAAAAAAACACCTTTAATAATTATGTACGTAATGAAATATACTCAATGAAGGCATTTTTCTAGAATAAATGCCTTCACTAACTGTAAAAAAATTTAAGTTCTCGATTATTAAAGGCATTTTTCACTAAAATACGCCATTAATAATACCAATAATTTTAATTAAAAATTATTCAATGCATTTGTACTTAAAATAAAATAAAAGCATTTAGTAAAGGTGTTTTTCTACAATAAATGCCTTCACTATCCATTTTAAAATTTGAGCAGTGAAATATTGAAGGAGTTTTGCACTAGAAGATACCTTTAATAAATTACTTCAAAAAATAAAAAGAATTAGTCAATGCATTTTTTTGAAATAAAAGCATTCAATAACCCCTTAAAATTTAAGTTGTGTAATATTAAAAGCTTTTTTTATATAGAAGACGCCTTTAATAATCCTAAATAATTTTTAGTATGAGATTATTGAAAGTATTTTTTGTAAAAAACCATTTTCACTGATATTGTAAGATAAAAATAAGGGAGTTATTAAAGGCATACTACGTAAAAAATGCCTTTAATAAATACACAAAAAAATTAGATGAAATTAGTGAAGGTATTTTTGTAATGTAAATGCCTTTAATAATCTCAAACAATTCTATCACGACTCTGTTGAAGGCGCCTATAATATATTCAAAAAATATTTATGAGGGAGTTATTATAGATGTTTTTCTTATTAAATGCCTTTCATAATCCGATCTAATAAAAATTTTCCCAAACTTAGCGCATCCAATCACCAACTTCTAGCTTCATTTTCATTATTATACTATTTTTCTTTTCAGACCAAGTACAATTTACTTTCCCTTTCGTTCAGCTTTTAGTATTTGAGCATTGTCTTTTAGAACCCTATTTAGACAATTCATTACTTATTTACTTTAGCTTTTACTTTATTTGACTATTCTTTCAGCTTTTGCAATTTACGATTTTCTTTTTGGTGTAAACAATTTTCTCCAAAACCAACCTTATTTCACCTTATTTGAACCCTAACTACAAATACTCTTGGGTACTGTCTACGTTAGTAACAGAGTTTTAACATTCATAATATCTGGTAGCTGATAAATTACTTCACAACAAAGAGTTTTTGTTTTGTGTAAGTACTAGTCTTGTTATTATCTTTTGTTTAAAACATAGTAAACTTAATTATTGTACATGTTTGTTTTCATATAAATTATTTATATACATTTGGTCTGATAATGTAGCAAGTACTAAATAGATAAGAGTTGGATGCAAAAGTTAAGATTAAGTCGAGTACAGAGATGGAGTGAAAATTTTTTTTAATTTTGCATTTAAGAATACAAGTGAAGATAATATGATATTATGCCCATGTGTGAAGTGTGCTAATATCAATGCATCAAGTTATTTTTGAACATTTAATCTGTATTGAATTTCTTTTAGGATATATTAATTGGTATTTTCATGGAGAGTCTGTACCGTCAAGGTCTTTCACTAGAGTTCTTTCAACTTCAATGGCTCTCCAACACCAACATGATCTTTTTATAACATATGACATTAAAGGCATGTTGCAAGATGCTTTTAACATCTATAACCAAAATTTTCATAATCATTCTCCCTAAAATGATGAATTTAATCGGTCCAATGTTGAAATGTATGAATTTGGTGAACCTAGGATAGATGTACCTGACTAACAACCTAGAGAAAATGCATCAAAGTTTTATAGGTTGCATGAGGATATAAATGAAGAACTTTTTGAAGGATCGAAGTATTCAAGGTTATCTTTCTGTGTTCGTCTTTTTCATTTGAAATGCTTATGTGGATGGATGGGAAACTCTCTGACTTTATTATTAGAGTTTATGAAAAAATATTTTCTTTTACAAAAATCCTTGAATTTTGTAAGGAATCAAAGAAGATGATTAAGGATTTAGGTTTCGAATATGAGAAAATTCATAGTTGTCCCAGTGATTGCATGTTATATTGGAGGGATAGAAAAAATTAAGAATCTTGTCATTTGTGTGGTATTTCTCATTAGGTGGACAAAAACTTCGATGAAATGTTGAATAAATATGGTAATGAGGTATGTGTAAAAAAGAAGTTTGTTAAGATTTTACGTTATTTTTCATTAATACTAAGACTTCAACGACTCTTCATGTTATCCAAAACTATAGATTCAATGAGGTGGCATCATGAGAAACGGAAGGATGATAGACATTGACTCATCCTATAAATTTTTTGGCATGGAAATAATTTTATTCTAGGTTTTCAAACTTTGCATCTGATCCTCAAAATGTTATGCTTGAACTAATATTTAATAGATTTAACCCATTCAAAACTATGAGTACTTCTTATAGTACTTGGCCAGTTTTATTGATTCCTTATAATTTGCCACCATGAATTGCTATGAAACAATAATCATTTATATTGACTATGATAATTTTCAGGGAAAAAGATTTGGGTAATGATATAGACATCTACTTACAACCTTTTATTAAAGAGTTAAAATAATTATGAGAAAGAGTTGAGACCTATGATGTATCAAAAGAAGAGAACTTCAATATGCATGCTAATTTATTATAGACTATCAATGATTTTTTTACTTATGCGAATTTATCTGGTTGGAGTACAAAAGGTCATTATGCTTGTCCATGTTATGCTGCATAGACATGTTTGACGTGATTACCTAATGGTAGAAAGTTTTGTTATATGAGACATCATCGATGGTTAGATGATAATCATCGATTTAGATTTCAAAAATATCTATTTGATGGAACTGAAGAGTTGAGAAGATCTCCTTTACCCATTGTGGTTCTAATATATTGTCAAAGTTAAAAATATCAATTTCACTTATGAAAAAATGACTCTATCAAGGAAAAAAGTGAGAGACATCTTTGAAAGTGTCTGGCCTTATATTATGCAAGTTGGTGATCTTGATGTTCAAAGTGATAAAAAAAGATGATGAAGCAGATGACCCCAATGAGTTTGAGTTGTGGAAAAAAAGTATTTTTTTTTAGTTGCCTTATTGGGAATATAATTTATCATGCCATAACCTTGATTTGATGCACATAGAGAAGAATGTTTACAAAAATTTTATCGAAACAATTCTCAATGTGAATAGAAGATCTAATGATGACTTAAAGAGTCAACTTGACCTAGTTGATATAGAGATTTGCCCAAACTTTCATCCGAAGTTGCTTCCTGATGGTAAATATTGATTGTCTGCTACTTGTTTTAGGATTTTTAAAGCTAAAAAAGATGTGCTTTGTAAGGTTTTAAAAAATGTCAAAGTTTCAGATGACTATATATCAAATATATCAAGATGTTGAATTTGAATGAGCGAAAACTTTCTTCATTGAAGTTACATGATTATCACATTTTGATGCAAGACTTATTTCCAATTGCTTTACATTCATCAATGTCAAAGCAAGTCACTTTTGTGGTAATTGAATTGATTAACATATTTAAATCTCTATGTCAGAAATGTATGAATGTGGAAGAGCTTGACAAACTTCAAGATTGAGTCACGGTTACTTTATGCCATTTAGAGAAGATCTTCCCTCTAACTTTTTTCACTATTATGATGCATTTAGTTATCCACCTTTCATCTAAAGCAAAAGTTGATGGGCTGATTTATTATCGATGGATGCATCCTATTGAAAGGTATTGTTTGTTAATAGATTGATTACGTTTTTTTTTATGATCAAGCCACTATACTTAAAATAACATATGACTAATGTTTTATACTATAGGTTTTTAGGGAGGTTAAAGTCTTATTATCACAACAAACGCTATCCGAAAGGTTCTATTGCTAAAAGATATTTAACAAAAGAGTGCATAACATTTTGTTCTTGTTATTTGGAAGATGTTGAAACGAGATTTAATAAACCATCGAGAAATATTGGTATATAGCATACAGGCTCTGCTTGCAATTATATTTTTCAAAGTTTTGGACAACCAATAGGCAAAGTTAAATTGGTGAGTTAGATGACAAATCTTAGGCACAAGCATATCGATATGTTCTTTTTCATCATGACTCAATTGAATCGTTTCACACGTAAGTTTTTTAGCAAGAAAATTATTCATTATATTAAGCATAATTTATTATCTTTTTTTATTATTGTTAATATCTTATCATGATGCTTTATAGTGAGTATATAAATAATTTGAGAGATCTTACACATTATCGATGATTAAAACCTCAAGAGCTTGATAACTTGTTCACTGAAAATTTTCATGAATGGTTAAGAGCAATTGTAAGTAATGCCATACTTCCCATTATGAGAAATCTACGTTGAATGCTTACGGTATAGCTAACATTAATAACATATATATATTTATTTCACTTTTATAGGTTTGGAGTGGAAGGCTTGTTAGTAAAAAGGTAAAATGTCTTTCACACGATCCTAATCAGATTGTGAAATGATACAAAAGTTTCATCATCAATGGATTTAAATTTTATACTAAATCTCATGAGAGATTTAAAAGTACACAAAATTCAAGAGTTGCTGTGACTTCATCATCTACTAACTATGCTAGTGCTAGGGACACAAACCCTTTAGAGGAAAATATTGACTATTATGGCATTATTAATGACATCATTGAGTTGGATTATTATGGCAAGTGAAAAGTTATCTTATTATGATGTGATAGGGCTAATGTGAATAGTGCAACGGGTATCAAGAAAGATTAATATGGATTTACACTTATGAATTTTTCTTGATTAATTCACACTGGATGACAACTCATCAATTAACCTTATGTTTTTTCATCTCAAGTCAAAACAAGTATTTTACTCTGAAGATCCCAAAGAATTGGGTTGGTTTGTTATTTTTCAAAACATACCTAGAGACTTATTTGATATATGATTAGATACCAGAGATTATGTTGAACATAGAACTGAATGTTAGCCTTTTGCTAAATAAAACTTGGATGAAAATATCTTCAGTACCTACACTTAATGGGTCCATGAAGATGTTACTGAAGACATTTATGAACCATGAAATGGTGTATCTATAATTTGTAATTCGAGTATTTAAGACATAATGTAGTAAATGATTGTATGTAATTAATGTCACATTAGCTATTGTATAATTATTGTATTCTAAATCATACATTATCTTTTGATTTACTTAAATCGCTATGTTCTTTATATATCGTAGGTTTTGATTTCTTAACTTCTTAATGTCTTTATATATGTTCTAAACTAATATCTTTTCTATATTCGCTTTTATGATGTAGGTAAGCTATAATGCGGAGGAGTAGGTTGAAAGGAAAATATATTAAAAATATTAATTCATAATCATCTGCAGCACCTGTAGATATTGGCTATGGACTAAATCCTTTGGAGGAAAATAAACGTACTATCAAATCTAACTTCGTCACTTCTAACCCTTTAATTGATATTAGATCTGGCAATACGGGAGGTCCAGGTTTAGATAGTACCCCATCAATTGATTATGCTTTAAATTTGAATGCAGGTATGATATACCCTAATTTTAGAATTTGAGTATAATGATAAAAATATTGTGATTTTACAAATTTATTTTTTATTTGTTGTAGTTGATAACAATGGTCAACGGAAGACCAGAGGCCGGACAACTTTGAAGGACTTGTTTACATTATCTCCTAACGAGCATATTGTAATGTTTGCAAACTCTAATAAGCAACCAATTGGTGAAAAGGCTTAACTGTTGGCTGGATTTCTAGGCATGCTAGCCCGTAATGGAATGAAATTGGCTATTCATTATGAAACATGGCATAAAGTTTCAGAAGAAGTTAAGACCGATGCTTTAAACTTTATTGAGGTATCTGTATAATTAATTAGATATAAAAAAAATTTTATTTTACATTTTGTTTACTTATTTAAACTTTTCTTATTGTATTATTACAATCAAGATTTACACTTGAAATACCAACTTCATTTGTGCTTAAGTCATTAGGAAAAAAATGGAAAGATTATAAGCATAATTTGAAGAATAAGTATTTTGATCGAAATACTACTATAGAGGCAATGATGGAAAATCTACCCCGTAATGTGATTAGATGGCAATATGAACAATTAGATAGATTTTGATTCTCAAGAAAATAAGAGGTACTAGTTTATAACTTTGTATAGTATAATGAAATGATGAAAGTGTTTTATGGTTTAAGTTGGTAATATTTATATTTCTATCATATACGTAATTATTTTTTATGACAGGAAAGAGAACAGTTTGGGATTGGTAGCAGAAAGCAACAGAAATATAGCCACACAAGTGGATCAAAAAGTTTTGCAAGAAAACAAAAAGAAATAGTAAGTTTATGATAATAAACTTATTCCAATGAATGAACTTTTTTTACTGTTAAAAGGTAAATATGCAAATTAACAGTTATTGTTCTATTTTAATAGTTTTGATAGTTTCAATATATGATATTAAACTTATCAAAAGTTTTGAACTTAGTTGACATGGATGATATGTATGAAAAAGTTATTGTTTAAGTATATTTAGGTAAAAATACAAATTTGTTGTTATTGTTACATTTTAACAGTTTGGATACTTCAATACTTGATATTAAACTTGTCTGATTGACTGAACTTGGTTTTTACGATTGATATGGGAGAAAAAATTGTCATTTATGTCTATTTAGGACTATTTTTGCATATAAAAGGCAAATATACAAATTAAACTTTTGGATGGCTTTCAACATATTAAATGGTTTCAATCCTTGATATTAAATTCGGAGAAAATAATTGAATTTGGTTTTCATGATCAATATGTGTGAAAGTCCAAAATGCTTTTATTGTTTGCGTATGTTTAAGATTATAGTGTTGTTTGATATGCATAAATAAGTTACGGTTGATATGTATCCTATCAAATAACATATGTTTTTGTATAAGAGAATGAGATGGGTGATACAATTAAACATGTGGAACTTTTTCGCATAACACACGCAAAAAAAGATGAATTTTACATGAATGTCGAATCACAAGAAATTGTGATATTTTGTATCATCTATTTTAACAAAAAGTAAATATTTACTCTTTTTAACATATTATCAATTAATCATTAAACTTGATAGTTGTATATGATAAATTCATAAGAGAAAGCGAAAAAAGAAATGACTACTGAGATTGAAATAGCATCGACGGTTCTTTCAACATGCAAGAAATGAAAAATCGGATATTCATAGAAGTTGTTGAAAAAAAAAGGCATGGATTGGGTCCAACATTATCTACCTACTATGGATATAGCTCTCAGCAATTTACATTCTCAGTAAGTCAGTCTTCGCGAGACATTTCAATATTAAGAGGGGAGTTACAAACTATGCAACAACGTTTTCAGCAAATTGAAGCAGAAAGAGAATAAGAGTGTGCCAAAATTGAAGAAAAATATCCTAAAATAGAGCACGAGAGTGCAAAATTTCTGCAGTTACATGATCGATTCAATCATCTTATGAATTTTGTGCAACAACAATTTTTAGAAAATGATCTTGGTGCTCCACCAACTTAGGTATTATATTTAGTAAATATTTAAATTTTTAAATATAAAAAAAGCTTACAATGAAGTGTTAAAAATTGTATGTTATTATTCAATAGGTTCTTAAGCACGCTAGTGACCAAGGTGAAAAATTTTCTTCATCAATTGGCAACTAGCAAAATGTATGCAGTCATCCATTTCATACATTTTAATTTTTATTTTGTTAATGTATTAAAAATATTTGAATGTTATTATACTAATTATTAAACTTTTATTAATTATATGCATATTTAAACATGAATTAAGTTTATATTAATTTTAGTTTCTGAATTTAAGCTCTTTAATGAAAATAAAATTTATTAACAGAAATTAAAAATATATATTTTTACATAATGGCGGAGTTTGCATTCAACAATGTCGCTAAATGAATAATTTAATGACATTTGTATCATAAAACGCCATTAAAAGTAGCGGCACTCTTACCAGCAAACGCTGCTAGTTAAGTGATATTTTTTTATACAAACACCACTAAAGCAATGGCATTTTTCTTATAAAAATGCCACTAAATTAGCGGGATCTCAAAGATATAAACGTTGCTAATATAGAGCATTTTCAAATACAAACTTCTCTAAAGTAGTGGTGTTTTCAGTTACAAATGCCACCAAAGCAACGGCGTTTTTCTCATGAAAATGCCACTAATTTAGCGACATCTCAAAAATAAAAACGCCGCTAAAATGGTGACATTTTAGATATAAACATCGCTAATATTGAGATCTTTTTTTGAAAATATCACTATTTTTCGTGATGCGTGTATAATTGATACTTTGAGTAGCATTTTTTTGCAAATGTCACAAATCTTTTAGTGGCATTTATAAACGCCACTAAACGTGAAAAAAAAATGCCACTAAAAACCTTAACCCCTGTAATGGTAGCAATTTGTACAATGCATGAAATAATAAAACAAACAACAATCATGCACAAATAAACAATACTCATGCACAAATAAACAATATCAAAATAACTCAAATTAACAGTTAAAACATCAAAAAAAATTTCATCACAAAAGCTTACAAAAATGAAGAAAAAAACATGAAACCAAAAGAAAAAAATTAACTTTCTAACAAAAAAACCATCGCCAATTATTAATCCAAAATAAATAAAAACACCACTTAACTACTTAACATAATAAACTAACATGAACAAAAAAAAATCAAAAGAAAAAAAAATAAACCCACAAAATATAAAAATAACAATCAGAACAATGCATTAAAAAAATGTAAAAATAACTAAAACTACCATTTCAACAATCTAGAATTCACTATCAACCCAAAAAAAAAACCTAAAAAATGAAGAACAGAAATCTAAAATTTAGTTGCTCACATATCTAATATATTCTCTAAAAAATAGCAATGTTTTCTTTAAAACTATTTTGATTATGCTAGAAACCCAACTCAAAACAAAAAACAAAACAAAACAAAAACTTAACAAAAAAAAAAACCCTTCATGCATTAAAAACAATGAATCCAAACACATAACCAAAGCTACGAACCACGAAAGTAAGAATTTGTATAATGCATGAAACAATAAAACAAACTATGCACATTCACAAAACAAAACAATTTTAAAACAACTCAAATTAATAATTAAAACATCAAAAAAATTTCATCGAGAAAAAACCCACAAAAATGAAAAAAACCACGAAAACAAAACGAAAAACTAACCTTCGAACAAAAAAATCACCTCTGATTACTAATCCAGAATAAATAAAACACTACCTAATAGAGTAGACTAACATGCATGAAAAAAACCAATCAAAACATAAAAAGTCAAACCCACTAGACATAAAAATAACAATTCGAACAATGCATGAAAAATAAAAAATAAAAACTTAAAAACAACTAAAATTACAGTTTTAATAATTTAGAATTCACCATTGACCTAAAAAAAAGCCTAAAAAATTAGGAATAGAAACATAAGAAGAAAAGAACAAACATACCCAAAAAATGAAGAAGAAAAATGTAAGGAAAAAAAATATACCTACAAGAACAAAAAAATAAAAGAAGTAGAGAAAGACTGAATAAAAAAAAAAGCAAAGAGAGAAGCAGGAGTACAAAATGTTAAAAAGCAAAAAGCCATTTTTCCAAATTAACCCGCGAATCATTTTAATCTAATTGCTGATCTGTCAATGATAAATCTATAAAGGGGGACAAACTTTATATATAGTTATAGATAATGACTAAAAAAATCAATAAAATAAAATAAAAATAAAAATAAAAATTTGTTAAACTAAGTGGTTAAGATTAAGTGTACAATAATCCAATATATTATTGAGTTAAAACTCAAAAATAAAAAACCATTTACATAAATATTTAGTAGGCTTTATTTCATCAAAATGCTTTTTTATGTAGTTTAATGGTTTTGGATTTTTATTTTTATATATTAGACTTATGTATTTATTTAGCTATTTGAATGTATAAGATGAACAAAAAAAATTATAGATAATATATTTTTTAACCAAAGCAATGGATAATATTAAAATACAAAAGTATTATATAATGAATATTTATATAAATATTTATTAATTTATTAATTTTTAACTTTAGTAGTTTTGTCATTTTTTATTTTAATTATATAAAAATTAAAATTAATTATAATGTTCAAAATTATAAAAATGTCTATAACTTATAAAATTTCAAAATTATTCAAATCCCTCTAAGTTGCTTGACTCAAATTGAACTAAATTCGAAATAATCCGAACACAAAATAATTTGCACCTAAGATTGCTCAAATCCCAAAAAACATTGAATCTAAAATTATTCAAATCCAAAATTATTGGAATCCTTGTTCATTTTGAAATTGCAATTTAGATTGCAATTTTTGAAAATTAGGGAGACTAAAAATGGTGAAAATGGGCATTGAACCTAGAAGCAAAGGATTTGCTTTTATTCAATATTCTACTTTTGAGCAAGCCAAGAAAGTATTTTCTGATTTGAAGGATGGGATAAAGGTTAAATACAACATTCATTTGTGTCTAACTTTAATAAAATCTATCACTTTGCTATTATTAAAGACTAATAGTGTTTTTTTTTCTCTTTTTTTTTTCCTCTGATACACGTAAGTGAGAGGGAAGCGTGCTAAATTATCAATTAGCTGTGATCATGATTACTTTATCTGGGAAATATTGCAAAACATGGATCAAAGAGGATGTAAGCAAAAAAATTCAATCTACACTTCCAATTTTCTTTTATAGGTGCTAGTTTGGATCACATAATGCACAATCAAGTCATGTGCCTGTCAAAACTCTATTTTATTGCACAATGACCTTAAATTCTTGATATGATTTTTGCTCTTTTTTCTTTTTTTAGGTGCTTGGAAAGTTGAAAGGTTATGGAGTTGAAGACATTGAAGAGATTTAAGTACCTAATGATCCTAAAAATGACGGAAAGAATAATGGTTTTGCTTTCTTGAGATTCAACACCTGCTTTAATGCAAAGGCTGCACTCTTCCATTTAAGGAAGCCAAAGATACAATTTTTAGCAATGCAAAAGGTGCTAAAGTTGCCTTTGCCCATACCTCAATGCATCTAGAAGAGGAAGTTGGATACAAGTTGGGAATCCATGGATGTTATTATTGGGCTTAAAGCAACAAACATAATAATGTAGAAGCAATATATTGTAATAAACCAATAGCAATAGACAACAATCAATAATCAACAATATAGAAAAAAATCACATCAAGATTTACATGAAAAACCCTTTAGGGTAGAAAAAAAAATCACAGAGTACCAAAAAAATTTATGCTATAAAATAATAGATATACAAAGTTCTCTTTTAGTTAAAATTAAAACTAATCAACAACTAGAAAGATAATTTGAGAAATTTCACCAAATAGGTGACTCAACAAATATACCCTAGATTTGTTCCTACAGAGCTTTAAACCCGATCTTCATCATTCAGAATATAGAACTCTAAATCATAAATCTCTGACAAAATTTCAGCTCAATCGACTCACAAATTGACTTTCGTTCAACCCACTATCTTTTCTCTTTTTTTTTTTATTTTTTTGGCTTTTCTTCTTTCTATTCGGCACTTCATCCTTCACGCCAAAACTGTCTTTTTTTTTTTTTTATTGTAGGGCTCTTTTTCTTGGTTAAAAACTAAAGGCTTTAAGCTTTATAATTGGCCGAAACCAATTACATAGGCTAGATCCTATATATTCCTAATAATCTCTCCCTTTAGCCCCATTAAAAAGAGATTCATTACCATAGCAGTTTCATTTTGAACTTTCCTTGGCCAAGAAATTCATTCCAGCCAAGTTATTACAAAACTTAAGCTTTTCCCTGTGAAGTGTTTTAGTTAACATATATGCCATATTCTCATCAATATGGACTTTCTTCCATGGCATTTGCTATTTCTCAGTCATCGAATGTAACCAGTAATATTTAACATCAATATCCTTCATTTTAGCATGGTATATGGTATTCTTACTCAAATCTAAAGTAATTCGGCTATCACAAAACACCATATACTCTTTTTGATTCAATACTAATTCAAAAAAAAAATATTTCATCCAAAGCATTTTTTTACTTGCTTCAGTTGCTACAATATGTTCAGCCTCTATAATTGACAAAGCAACACACTTTTACAATTTAGACTGTAAGACCGCTCCTACAAAAATAAACAAATATCTTGAAGTAAATTTTTTATCATCAAAATCACCTACCATGTTAGCATTAGTAAACCCTTACAGAACTAGTTATTAAGCTCCATAACTCAAGTATATTTTTTAAATGCCCTTCAAATATTTGAAAATCCATTTCATTGTTTCCTAGTGAACTTTTTTCATATTAGAAAGAAATCTGCTCACTACACCAATTGCATGAGTAATGTCAAGCTGTGTGTAAACCATAAGATATTTCAAAAAATTAACTGTAAAAAAATAAGGAATACTAGACATAGATGGTTGCTTTTTCTTAATCATCGAACAAGATTTCTTGTTCAGATGAAAATGGTTGACAAGTCGACTGTTAACTAATTTAATATGTTGCATGTTGAATCTGCTAAGCACTTGTTTAACATATTTTTCTTGTGACAACTATAGCTTTTCAACTTTTTTATCTTGGATAATATCCATACAAGAATTTGCTTTACTAGACCTAAATCCTTCATGCCAAAGGACTTAGACAATTGTTCTTTCAACTTATGAACCATACCAGCATCTTGTCCCATAAATCAACATATAATAAGAGAATAATGAAGTTTTTATCAGAGAATTTTATAGCATACACACAAAGTTTTGCTACCATTCTTTTATAGTTATGGCTCACATAAAAGAATCAAACTTTTTGTACCACTATCGCAATGCTTGTTTCAAACCATACAAACTTTTTTTCAGTTTGCAAACTAAGTGCTATTTCCCTTTCACTTCAAAACCCTCAAGCTAATCCATGTAAATGTCATCTTGTAAGTTATCATGCAAAAATGTAGTCTTAACATTAAGTTACTTAAGCTCGAGATTCAACTAAAGAAAAGAACTCATCAAAATTGATGCCAGGTTTATAAGAAAAATTTTCACCAGCAATCGAGCTTTGTACCTTACTAGCTTGTTATCATCTTTTTTCAACTTGGAACCTATTTATTTTTTAATAGCCTCTTCCTTTTAAAAAATTTAACAAGATCATATGTATAATTTTTTTGACTCCATCTTTTTTTTCATTATTTTTAACTAATACTCTATATTCAGAGTAATCTGCACATCTTGAAAACTCTCTAGCTCCTTCTCACTAGTAACTAAAATAAAATCTGAACTTGGATACCTGGTGGATGACTTGTGCTCTTTGGTAGATCTCTTATATTGAGACTTTACACCATCTAATGCCAAAAGTAACTCCTTCTGCTCAACACTATATGGTAGAAAGGACTGCTCCCTTTGTTCAAAATTGATTGCATCTAGCTTATTACTAACTATGACTAGCTTATTCATATCTTCAAGTTCTATTTCTTGCTCATTTTCACCATTTGTTACTCTTTCTTGTGAAAACCCTATCAATGTTAAAACATCACACTCAATAGTAACCCGTGTGGTCTTCTCATTTTTTATAAGGTCTGTTATAGTTTTTTTTTCATAAAAGACCACATTCTTACTTTTGACTGTCTTTCTTTTCATTGGATCTCATACCTTGTAGATAAATTTTTCATCACCATATCTTATAAACACATACGGTGTGATTTTACTGTTAAGTTTTTACCTCTATTCTTTCGACACATGCATTAATATTTTACACCTAAAAACTTTTAAATGAAAGTACAAAGCATCTTTTTTTGTCCACACTCTTTTTGGAATGTCAAAGCCTAAAGAAACTGATGGTGATTTGTTAAGTAAATAACAAGCTATGTTGATAGCTTCACCCCAGAATGGTTTTGATAATTTTACCATCCTCAACATACATTTAACTTTTTCTATAATTGTGCATATCATTTTTTCAACTATGTTATTTTACTACGATGTTTTAGGTTTTGTCATCTCATGCCTGATCTGATGCTTTGAATAATATTTTTCAAAGTATTTAGATGTGTATTCCCCGCTATTATCAGTTTGAATACACTTTAAAAGCAGCCTTGTCATCCTTTCCACCACGACATAAAATTTTTGAAAATACTACAATACCTAACTGTTATTTTTCAACATATACACCTAAGTTTATTTGAAACATCATCAATAAGAGTAACAAAATACTTACTATCTCCCAATGACTCAATCTTAATGGGACAACATACATCACAATGAATCAATTTCAATTCATTTTCTTTTATCTGAGAACTCTTACAAAAAGAAACTATATGACGCTTGCCAAACAAACAATGATTACATGAATCAAAAGATATACCTTTAGTCAAGGTAATAAGAGACTATCTTGCCAAAACCTATAACCTATTCTCACTCATGTGTACCAACCTCTTATGTCATAAGTTTGCTAAAGCATCATCCTCAACAACATTTATCTGGTTGCCATTCAATTGCATTCATATCTTATACATTGTATAATATAGTTTTTCCTTTGCAACTACCATAGATATTTTGACAAACTTTCACTGTCCATTTTTTTTTAACTTTCATATCCTTTCTTGTCAAGGACATTAATAGCAAGCAAGCTCATTCTCATATCTGGAATGTGTTTGATATCTCTCAAAGCCAACATACAACTCATACTAATTTGTTCAGCAATATCACCAATCCCAATAATCTACAACACCTTTTTGTTTTTCATCTTGGTGTAACCAAAATCTTTTGCTTTGTAAGTTATAAATAACTCTCTCTTAGGAACACAATGATATATTGTTCCTATGTCAACTATCCACTCAATGTCGGGATCACCAACATGATTACAATCATAATCTATACAAACCAAAGTAATTGAATCACTATCTCAATTTACTGTTACAACATTGCCACTATTTGAACTCTTGTCTTTTTTATTTTCTCGCTCTTGCTTCAAGATTTTATAGTATCACTTTATATGATCTGCTTTATGACAATGAAAATACTTCACTTTATCTTTGGACTTGGATCTATGTTTAGACTTACAACGACTTTTTGAGTCTGTCAATGTTTCTACCCCTATTTTCTATGACCAGAACTTGATTCTCAAGGTCTAAATCTTTTCGCCTTGCTTCTTCATTAAGCATATTATTCTTTATCATCTCCAATGTCACCTTGTAATCAGAAGCTGAATTAAAAATAATTACAACTAGAGTATTACAACTATCTAACAATGAACTCAAAAAAAATAATGCCTTCATTTTATCGTCCATCTTAAGCTCTATAGTAGTCATCTGATTATATACATCTTGAAAATCACTCAAGTACTCCATAATCGATCGCTCATCCCTATATTGTAAAGTTGTAAGCTTTTTAACAAGCATAACTTTATTCATACCTATTTTTCTATCATATAATGCTGTCAATTTTTTTTTAAATAGTGTAGGCATCTATCTCCTGCATTACATGATGAAACACACTGATATCAACCCATTTTCTAATTGTAGCTAGCATCTTTCTACCTAACTTTTTTCAATTTTCATCTTTTGTATTTGTTGGTTTAGCCGAATAAACTAATATTAGCTCATACAAATCTTTACAATATAAATGATCCTTCATCATAAGCTTCCAAATTGAATAATTTGATGCTGTCAATTTTATCATAAAACTCATATCACCTTTCATGATCTCAAATAAAATTTACTTCTATCTTGAGTTGCTTCTGTGTCAATGTTTTAAAATAACCTCACTCTGATATTACTTGTTGGGTCTAAAGCAATAAATATAACAACGCAGAAGTAATATATCGTAATAAACCTCAGCAATAGACAACAATCAATAATCAACAACACAAGAAAAATAAAACACACTAAGATTTACGTGAAAAACCCTTCAGTGTAGAAGAAAAAAATCACAAACCACTAGAAAAATTTTCACTATCAAATAATGAATATACAAAGTTTTTTTCTAGCTAAAATTAGAGCTAATCAATAACTAAAGAGATAATTGGAGAAATCTTACCAAATAGATAACTTAACAAATATACTTTGAATTTGTTTCTAAAGAGCTTCAAATCCGATCTTCACTATTTAAAATGTAAAATTTTGAATCATAAACTTGTTGATAAAATTATAACTCAATCAAATCACAAATCAACTTTTATTTAATAAACTCTCCATTTTTACTTTTTGCTTTATATTTTTGGCTTTTCTTCTTACTATTTAGCGCCTCACCTTTCACGCCAAAACTGCTCACTTTTCTTTTTATCGTAAGCCTCTCTTTATTGGTCAAAACTAAAGACTTTGAACCTTTTAATTAGCCAAAACCAATTGGGCTAGACCCCATATATTGCGTTCCGTTATTTTTCAATGGACGCTTGTTATGATTGTGAGTGTTTTGGGCTTTTCGTTTTTGTAGTGGACTGCTAGGACTTTTTTTTTTTTTTTTTGGATAAGCTAAATTTTCGTTTATCAAAAGAAGCAGGAAAACCTGCTAGAAGAGGTGACTGCTTGGACTTTTTGGTTCTTGAAAGATGCCATTGATCAAAACGTTAGGCTCTTAAAAGAAAAGAACTGCATTGGGCTATAAAAGAGAAAAAACTTACATTCACTCTAAGGAGCCAAATCAGATTTTTATGGGTCAATATATGGTGAATGTGAACTGCTCAATATAGAAATTATGCGATCATGTTATGAGATAGATGCGCTGAACTTGTAAAATTATTGTTCAAAATGTTCACTATATGGACTTTACCAATTTTTCTTTTTGTTAGAAGAAAAAATGTGAGGGAATATTTGTTGATATCAAGGGTAGAAGATCCTTTCTTAGCTTTTTAAGTAAAATTTTCTTTTAAACTAGCATGCTTATCATCTCATAATGGCAAATGTTAGAAATTTCAACTCTCCTGCTGTATGTGAAAACTGTTTATGTCGAGGCGAAACCAAAGTCTTGGGATGTACAGAATCTTAAAGAGATCAGTGAACAATATGGTGAGACTAAAAGGGTTAAAATATCTTAGAACTTTGGCAATAAAGGCAAGGATTTTGGGTTCATTTCTTTCACTACCCGGGAGAGTGCAGTAGCTTGTGTAGGAGGGATGAATAATTGCAGTTTGGAGGAAATGTCAAGGTAATTTCATTGGACGTCTCATACATTTTCTTTATCTCTTGCATTGTATCCCTTAGGGTCAATTTGTATAGCAGGTTAAAGCCGATATTGCTAGGCCCCTTATTGGAGGGCGCCTGCAAATGAGCTCTTGTGGAGAATTGAAACTTAATAAGAGGCATAGAAGCACTGGTTGGTCGAATATGAAAGGTGATGCCAGGTTTGAAGGGGCTGAAAAAGAGAGTGATATGGAAGCACAGACTGTTAAATACGCGTCTAAGATATAGAGGACTGAAGAGAAGGCAGCAGCAGTTGCAGATAAAAATAATCAGGATCCTTTGAATTCAAAGTGTAGCATAGAAGGTGAAAATATGAACAACAAAGCATTTCCCCTGAAGCTCATGATGCTGGAGCTGGACTGTCTGCCAAAGAATAGAAAGAGACGAAGGGCCGTATGTATACTAGGAGGCCATCAAAGAAACCAGAACGTAATTCTGTTCCGAATTGCATTTTGAGCTACTAAAAATAGATACAGAGGATCACTGAATAATTTAATCCGTCTTAATGCACAGGTAGTTCACAAGGTAGACCTAGTCGTTCTTCTAGAAATTCACAGGCAGAACTGGTGAGTATAACGGCCCAGGCAATCAAGGGCCTGTTCACGGGGCAAGTAGCATCACCAATCTTAGATATCCTCATCCTTCTCTTTTTAACCCCCATGAATCCTTACTCTCAATGTTTCTAGTTGTTTAATATATTTTTGTGAAAGCAACGGAGAACTCTACCTTTTGTTGACAAAAACACACATAATTGATCGCCACTTCCTCCGCCCCCCCTCCCCTGAATCATTGATAGTTATGTGGTTATGTATCCAATATCTGCACGTACATATGTAAGGAGGTAATTCTCATTGGATGTAGGGTTTCAACATGTACGCCCCGTCATTATCTCATTGGATGTGGGGTTTCAACATGTACGCCACTTCCAATTTCTGCTTTGGACCTTAAACATTTCTTGTGAAAAATGTCCTCATGTATTGTACTTATTTTTCAGATTTTTTAATGCATTTTGTGTTTTTTAAAGAGAAATTTTAAAGGGAAACACTGGTAGAATTATGGAAGTCGAGTAATGCCTTCAATAAGTACTTGAATGGTGGTTGAGCTTGTTTTGGTTTAGGATCATTTTAAGGTCTCTTTTGAAGACATTGATAGTACTCAGAAATTATGTTCTTTCTTGACCTATATTTGTGGTAACCAAATTATCTCCATTCTTAATGGAACTTGAAACTGCCATTTCTTTTATGTTGCTTTTCTGTTGTTGCCATATGGAATTCTTGCTATTGGTAGCTAATTATGGATGTGAAGTCCAGTTACCTTTTGCTGTCACTGTAGGATCAGCTTTTTCACTCCCCTATTTTCCAAACTACATAAGCTATGCTAGAAGTGAGGTGTCTTTCTCTCACTCACTCTCCCTACATTGTTTAAACTAATGACACCCTTAAGTCTTGCAGATGATACAATTTGTTATATTCCATAGCTCTCCTTCCATAAGAGAGAAAATTCCTTACTTTGACTAATCAATATCCATTCCTGTTGCATGCAGGCCAATGGTAGTGCTAGTGGGATATCATAAGGTTAGTGGAGCACACCGACCAACGCAAATACACCATTGAACATTCGCTTGAGGCGCGATTTCATTCTTTATTAACATATTGGTTTAGTCATTGAAAATCGAACTTATTTTCTACTTGTAAATACTGTGCATTTCGCTAGTGTTTATAGAAAGCCAATAATGATTTTGTTTCCTCATGCTTACCTCCTTGAACCCAAAATGTATCTAAAGAATATGATGTTATGTAAGTGAGAACTAAAAGTGGAAATAAATATCAATGTTTGTTCATCTTCAAAATCTCGATATGTTTTTCATATTTTAGGTGTTTTTATTTCATGGCCTGTCAACTAACCCTCAATGCCTCATCGGCCATTCAAAAAAGTATTCTTCTAAGAAGGATGTGCATGCTTTTGGTTTTTTGTTGAAATGAAAAAATAGCTAGTGAATGATGCATACTCAGTCATTGAGCATGGTTAAAGATTTGATTAAAAAAAAAAAAGTGGTTAAAGATAGTTAAAACAAATAAAAATAAAAATATAGCAGTTAAAACAAATAAAAATAAAAATATAGCATTCTCATCAAATTGTTAAATCTTCTTTACAGCCCTTACATCATCCAATCTTATTGCCTCACTGACCAAAGCACGGTATAACAACTCTAGCAAAAAGACCAACCTATTTGATTGTTTTCTCTTTAAATTCAAAACAACCGTTTTTGTATTATGATATTTATTCAACGTTTACTTGAGCACTAGTTGCCTCCATCAGCCCATTCCGTATCTGCTCACCGATATCCCTAACATGACCAGGTCCATGGGGAATAAAAACAGTAGTGTTATTTGAGGAGTTCCCAAGGTCCTTGATTGTATCAAAGTACTGTGTGATCATGATAAGATCCATCACTTCCTTGGCTGAGGTACCTTCCACCTTGTGCGAGAAATTTAAGATGTTCTCCCTCAAGCCATCTGTGATTGCCTGGCGCTGCCTGGCCACACCAACCCCGCCCAGGTATTTGGATTCAGCTTCAGCTTCTGCTCTTTTAACTTGAAGCACCTTCTCAGCTTCCCCTTTGTACACACTGGCAAGCTGAAGTCTTTGAGCTGTAATACAAAATCATTGCAAAGTTTATTCTTTGTTCAACTTTGGATGAATGACACTAAAGTGTATTCTGACTCAAGTTTACATGGTCAGTGAATTACTTGGCACTGTGCTCTAGTTTGCATCATTTACGATCACAGGGAGAGGAAAGAAGATGGACATGATTCTCACAGCAACTGGAGTTTAGGAAATAATTTCCCATCTTTAACAAATTTTTTTAATTTTTTATGTGCTTGTATTAAAAAAAGGAACCAAAAGAGATGACTCGACAAAGCAAGAACATTTTTATCAGTACATGTCATTACCAGCATTTATCTCATTCATTGCCTTGCGCACAGCAGCATCAGGTATAATGTCAACCATCAGTATGTGCTCAATGCTGTATCCGTATTCTCCCATCACCTGATACATGATTTCAGAATCTATATATGGCATGAAAAGCCTCATAAAAGATAGAGAGGAAGCACGTAGATTTAGAAAGGGAAACAAAAATTCAGATGGAAACACAACCACTCTAGTGCAATTAGATAGAAAAGTGTCATAATCTATCACATAGCATTCAAAATCTCATATTTTACAAAATAAAATTTTTGTCCCACCTCCTCATGCATTCATATTCTGTGAAAATGCAGGCCAAAGAGCAAGACAACAAAACAAACCTAATCCTTCCTTCGTATTATAAAGCGGAGTAAGTACAGTATTTCATTGACTGTATTTTTTGACACATCAGATTGAAAGAAACAACTAGACGACTGACATATCAATGGATCTTCTTTTGTTTACCAGCTCAACAGTTTCTAAACGAAAATTTGTCTCTTACGCACATGTCTTATGCACATAATTTAACCACACGTGAGTAATTTAGTACATTAGGGTAAATGGGAGAAAAAGAATGCCCTGTATTACCTTCTCAAGTTCCTCAAGAACAGCTTTAGCAACCTCACCCTTTTGTTCAAAGAGATCATCCAAATTCATTCTTGGAACTAGAGCTCGAACCACTACCACAAGAAATCCAATGCATTACTATAAAGAAATAAAACAAAGGGGAAGTTTTGTGTGTATGTGGGGGGGGGGAGATATCCATAAAATGAAAAGCATAACATATAGGTTGATAGCATAAAGGAAACCAAAGAAAATTACCATCAAACACATAAGCCTGGATCTGTTCTTTGGGATTTTGCAGCTCATAAAATGCATCATCAGCATGCGAATTCACCACTCGGTATTGAATGGAGCAAAGCAATTGCACAAACACATTGTCCTACAAAATGTAACATTATCATATTCATACTCACTTATCTCCTTCTGATAGAGCAACAAAATCAATGTAAATATTATTGAATTATAATTAACAATAATTACGAAATTCAATATTTTTTATGCCCATAACCATTTCTTTTTCTTCCCCACAGGAAATTGAAACTGTCAACAATATTGTGCGATATCTCACCAACAAAACAAATAGTAAAATAAACTAATCAAACACAAAAAATTATGATCAATTGAATTCAATTGTACTAGCTAGGCACTTATTTATGTAGGGGTTAAAAGTATCAGGTGTCGATTGGAATAACTGGTGAATTAGTAATTACCTTGGTTTTGGTTTCGATGCGGACATCGAGGGAGGAGATTCTTGTGGAGAGGACGCCGGCGAGCCACTGACCGGCGAAGGGGTTAAATAAGTGAAGGCCAGGTTCCGCTAACTTCTCGAAACGGCCCCACCTCTCCACCACGCCGACACTCGCCTGTTCGACGCATGCACAAAATATGCAAGACGTATTCCCCATTTTTCTCAATCGATAAAAACTGAAACGTTTATAAAATCAAAAATCAAAAATCAAATCAAATCAAAGGAGGAGGAAATCTCCCGTTTTTACTTGAAACACCAGCATTTCTAGGTTGGAGATAAGCGGGGAGATTCGGTGTGTACGGACTATGGTAAGGATTTGGGTTTTTGTCATCTTGGTGTCACCGGATGGTGGTGATGATGAAGTGATTTTTATTTTTAAAAAAGTTGTTTGGATTGCAGTTGAGAGAGACCGTAATTGATATGCGACGTAGGGGATCATTTCCTGTTGCCACGCACCCCAGTTCCTGATACGTGGAGTACCAATTGCGGCTTTGTTTCTCTTTGTTTATTAAGAAAAATGTGATTCTAATTTCTTTTAATTATTTATTTGTTGACTAATTCAAATAATGTTTCATTTGAAGCCCATTGGTGGGTTATCGCACAAACTTTAATTATAAAACGGATTTTTTGATGCCATAAAAATATTTTAATCCAACTCCAAATAGAGCTAACTAAATAGATAAGACTTGGGAGTAAAAAACAATAATATCATGTCGTTTTAGAAGAATAATTTTTTGTGTAAGAACATTCTAATTTTTTTCCTTGGCCGAAGAGAACAGAACCTAAGTATGCATGAAGAATTATTCAATTTGACCTATGGTCGAGAATTTATATGATGCCTAATGTTTCACCGTTTTTCAGATGAAAAAGATGCTTCAAATCTTCTCATGAGCCTTTCGTCTACAAGGATATATATATATAGATTAAAGAGAGGCTAGATGTAGTTGATTTTACCACAAAGAACAAGCTGAGATTTTGCTGGCTTCTGCTTAATTTGGGCTTTTGATGGATTATTAGAGAACACGCTCTTTAGCACAAATGAGCAAATTTTTTCATAGGAGAAAGCCCGAATTACTTTGTAGAACTTACAAAGATTCAATCGTAAAACGTGCAGAAAAAATTGATTTACTTTTAGAACTTATAAGAGTCTAATTATAAAATAATATTCTGGTGAAGTGAAAGTCTCTCTCATCATCTTTTAAATGAATCTTTATATATGGTCACAAAAACGAACTCAATAAGCTCAACTATCATCAAGTCATCGGGGAAAAGAAATCAGAATACAAAATGAAGATCTTTTCACCAGGAGAAAAAAAAAAAAAAAAAAACCTTAAGACTACTAGTCTGCAAAACACACAAGCCTATAGTGATTCTTTAATCTTCATAGCTCATACTTGACTTCGGAGATGGCAGTAATTGCAGCCTCAAAGATCAACGAGTCATTTACAACGAAGCCTTTTGATATGCCTTCAAAATCCTTCAATGAGATAAAATTTATAAAACCCCAGCCACTGACTGAATCACTCAGCCAAATATCGTCTGCACATAACAATATTTGAGTCAAAATTACAAATATTTTGTTAACCGTGTCAATCATAAAAGTTGAAAGTTAACTTCAAATTTTAGGAAAAAAAAATCCTCGTAAATATTACAGTTTCCAGATTGAAAAGTTTTATTTCTCTACCTGACTTTCTCCAGTTAGATTCTTGATTGACAGCTTAAATTCTACATATACTTTCCTCCGAGGATTAATACCGGCACTGCTATGTAATGTCAGAAAGAATGACACGCTTCCCTTGGCCCTTCTATCTCCTTTGGGATAAACAGGCAACTTCATGCATAGAGGAGGAATTATCAAAGGAACTCGTTGAGTGAGCAGCTATGGAACTTTTATGTACTTTACTAATTACCATTGACATTGACAAGCAGTGAATACTTCTGAATTATAGGACATTTTATTTTACAATATCTTAAATAATTCTTTTAAATAATTTTTTATTTATAAAAATATTATTAAAAAAATATCTTAAATAATTTTTTTATAAATAAATTAAAGGTTCAAATTTTTATTTTTCTATGATATAAAAAATGACAAATACATTAATTGATTTTTTTTAATAATTTTTTACTAATTTTTGTTATTAAAAAAAATGTCAAACGTCTCAATAAATGATATTTTATAAATAAAAACAATAATCAAATAAAGTATTTTTTTTTTATTACTAAAAATATCATTTATCATCTGAATATTTATTATTAATAAAAATTAATGAAAAGTTGTCATTATATATATTAAAATAATTATGATAATTATATAAAAATAAATATACATAGATTTTTAAAATCAAATAAATGAATCTGATTACAAAATACTTTAAAAATGATAAAAAAACCTTAGATATCGTATTTTTTCAAACATTACACTTTTTTCGATATATAAAATTTTACAAACCAAACGTCTCTCTGAGAGAAATTCTCAAGTTCCCATGTGAAGATACCATTTTTAGGTTCCTTCACAGAAAACGCGCAAACAATCTTCCACAAGGTAACCACGGGAGGTAGCGGTGAAGGCGTCGAGAGGTAGTAACCGAGGACAACCATACTCAGTATTCAAGCCATGAAAGCGGCTCATCCTCCCATCTGTAATCATGTAACATAGAAGCAATATAAATTAATCACATGAGAATATAATTTACAGAGAGGATACAAAGTTCTTTTACTCAAATTCCTTATAGATACAAACTTAGTCTTAGATAGGAAAGGCGCCTCGGATAACTAGGTAATTGTCGTGCACATGATTGAACACAAAAAACGTGTAGGTCACATTAACCTCCCATCCAGGGGTACGGGGATTTTGTCTGACATTACCGAGAAGGAAGATATATGACCATTTCCATTCCTCTTTTGATTTCCGTAAGGGTAGGACACCAGTTTCCTGCTTACGTAAAGTTAATAGAATTTTAGTAGCATTGAAAAAGATATCTCGACTTCTTTTGATAACGATGCATTCAAATACATATTATAAATTTGTAAATTTTAATTATTACATTAAACATTTTATTATATTAACTAATATGTTATCATCACTAATATAATTAGTTTCAAATAATTATATATGATGGATAAATACTTTTCGATATCACATTAATTAATAAATTTATAATTTATGTAATATATTAATAAATTTTAAATTTAAATATTATATTAAATATTTTATTATAATTTAAAAATTATTGATGATATTATCTATTATATATATTACGAAAGTAAAATTAAAGTATTATAGTATATTTTTAATTTGATGTAAATGTAAATTTCTTAATTTGACTGTTTTTACTTTCAGAAATTAAAGGGAAAATGCAATAGAACTGATAAGAAGAAAACAGAACAGTAAAAAAAAAAAGACAAAAGGTTGTCTTGAAAATTCAAACCCACCATTTGTAACCATCGGCTTCAAAATCGGCTAATTCATACTTCTGGATCATCAGGTTTTGCTTTTTGCAGTGTCTCTGATAATTGAGAGAACGCTTTAATTTTCAATGTGTGCAGTGAACAGCCGGTGTAGCTGGCACTGATCTTGGAACTTCTGTGTGACATGTTTTCAACCCAAAAAGGAAAAAAAAAAGTGTTTTAGACTTGATAACCGTCAATTTTGTTTCAACGTCGACAAGTTGAAAGACGGAATATTGCATATAATCATGTAAAAATAATAAAATAACTCGTATCCGATTTTGAACCGATGATTCAGTAGGATTGAATTTTTTTAAATCGGAAATCAGGTCCATTTTTTGTTAGACTCGAGTTTTAGTTGGCACTCCTCCAACTGGACCAGCACACACATATATATATATATATATATATATAATTAAATAAATTATAATAATAAAATTATTATTTAATATTTTAATTTAAGATATTAATTTAATAAAAATATTATATTTATGTATAATAAAAATATAATTTATATTAAAAATTATAAATATTATAATAAATTAAAGTTATTAAATTAATTTTAGTTTGATTGCCGTTTATGGATCAAATTAATATTTTAATATTAAATTAGGTTAAATCAAATTTGAGTATATATTAAAATATTCATTCAAGAAAAATCCACTCCAACTTAATTCTATTTCTATTAAGGTTGGTAGTCCAATATTATATCGAGGATTTTAATTCGATTCGGTTTAATTAAATATTTTTTTTTAAATTAAGTTTTGAATCAAATCAAATAATTATTAAAAAAAATTGAAATTAAATTTTAAACAAATTCGATCTGATCTGATATATATATATATACATATTTATTTATTTATTTTTTAATTATTTTTAAATTTTTTAATTTTATAATTATATATTTATATAATTTTTATCTTGGATTAAGATGGTTTATATCTCCTTTCCCTCTTTTTATCTCCATCCCCCATAAAATCCCTCTGATCCTTTCCCTAGTTCCTCTCATAGTTCCCAAGAAAATGAGGGAAAAGTTTGGCCTAAAAATGAATGAAGGAAACGTAAAATATTAAAGAGAAATATATGGTAACAGAGAGGTAGAGTTATTTTACCTGAAGAAGCGATCTCATGATCCAGTTGATGTGGGAAAACAGGTGGAGAAGAGAACCCTTTCTTCCATCTCTATTTCTACAATTTATTTTAAAATAATAATAATGACCAACCGTCCACCTCCGTCCAGAGGCGGTAATGTTGTAAAATTTTTTATTTTTTTTTTACTTTTTCACACACAGGCAGCGTCATAATGATTCTAAGGCCTTAAACCGATTGAACGGTCAAGATCGAATCACATCAGATTTCACCAAAACTTTCAAAAACAAAAAAGTTTCTCCGAAGATGATCATATGGTGCAAATTAAATCCTTTTTCTTTTTCTTTTATGAGAATTAATTCTGAAAAATTATCAAATATATTCACATGAAAATTTTTATACTCCATATTAGCAAGATGACACATATCATATATTAAAAAATAAGATATGTATTTTAATTCTATATTATTTATAAAAATAATTTTTTAATCCTATTTGTAAATTAAAAAAATTCATTTACAGTGTATTAAATAATATATATGTTCCTTTTTATTACAAGAAATCAAAAGGGATTTAGATGTTAATAGCTCTCTAGGTTTGTTGTGGACCGGATCTGTTGTGGACTGGATATTTGTTCGGTTTTTAATTTTCTATTTGGATTTGGGTCTTGTTTTTATATGAATAATTTTTTTCTAATAATTTTATAAACAAAATGTTAAAGTTATCTCAAATACATGAGATTGTTCCATTTGAGAAATTTTTAGCTAACTATGATGTGCCATAAATGAGGGTAAATTTCAGTCACCTAATTTATATTTAAATCTTATTTTGATCACTGAACTTTAATTTACTCATCCAAATCATTCAAGTTTGTTAAGTATATCAATAATATTTCATGCAAATTTGATAGAAAACTGCCATGATTGTCATGCCATCAACCATATCATCTACTATATTATCTAAACTAAACTCATAAAATTTCATAACAGGTCATCAAGCTTTCACCCAATTTTTAAATAAATCACTAAATTTTAATTTGTCACTACAAGATCACTAAAATTTGTTAAATATATCAAATTTGATTATTCTAATAAATTTCATCCAAAATAAAATTAAATAAAATCTAAATATTTATTCAATTAAATAACATCTTTTATGTAATCAAAAATCATCTCATATCTCATAGAAAATCAAAAGAAAAAATATTAAGTAAATCTTTAGCAAATAGGTCTTTAATAAATATTTATTTTTTTAAGTATTATTATTTTTATTTAAATTAAAAGAGCATAAATATTTATATAAAAAGTCTCTACATTTTAATTACGTTGTGGGCTATAATGCTTTTTCCAAAGGTTCATGGTGTTCCGGTGGATTGAAAACTCAATTGCTGCCTATAGGAGGAGGACTACTTGTCAATAGAATCAGTCCAACAGCTTTCGGTCACTGGCAACGAAGGACCATAAGCATGGCCTGTAGGGGCCTTCCCCCCCCCCCCCCCCCGGCCCAACATTTGGGCACCCTATATTATATATTACAATTATTTCACTTAAATTAATTAAATTAAATTAAGTTGACTCACATTGAAATTGTTATTTGTAAGTTTTATTTTTAATTTTTAACTTAATTTATGCATGTAATTTTAAAAAGTTAAAATTATATTATAATTTATCTATTTATTATACTTATTATTCTCAAACCCTTAAAAGTAATAAACTTGTTACAAAAATTAAGTCACATTCACTCATATACACTTTAAAAAAAATTTAACTTTTTAGTTTTTTAAATAAGGTTTTAAATATTCAACCAAGTATAAAAAGAATATTATTTTTCTTTTTAGCTGAATACTTATCCTCTCATATTTTTGTGACCGTTTTAATTTTTTTTATTTGATAAAATTTGAAATAAACTATTTTAAATTTTAAAATTTTTTATTTTTCTTAAAATGTCCGTATTCAATCCAATAAATGTAAATATAAAGGTTAAAATATATTAAAAAACTTTTTTAAAAAATATATTTATATTAGACACATACTTAAATCTAACACTCATTCCTGAGTTCAAGTACATAATAAATAAAAAATATATATATAATTGGCCCCTCCAAAATCAACCATCAAGATGCACTACTGGTCACTGGGTTGCAAAGGTGGATTAATGCACCGGGGAAGAGCATGTGTTCAAGTTCAAGCTCAGGTTTCCAGAAGGGAAAGGAATCAAAGCTTAGATTTTACAGTGCATGCTTCCTTTGGTTGCTAAGGATAAATCCAGATTTTCATTTTTGCCCTGCTTTCCTGTCAACCAAATGTAATGAAAGGCCTTTAGTATAGGTCAAAATTAGTTTATTGGAGAGCTTTTAATCTGTAAATAGCTATTAATATATAGTAAATTATTGTCACAAAGGTTAAAGGATTGATCACTGTGCTTTGATTCTGATGGTGTCAATATGAGCTTCTCAAATGTATGATAGACAAGCAGATCAATTTGCAGAAGTGTTCTGTTCTTATCCCATTGCATGAAATTTGCTTCCTCAGGACCCCCAGAAATTTACATGCCCAAACAACATGATTACCCTCTATTAGTTGATTTTAGATTATCGATCGTAATCTTTTTCTAATCAAGTCAGTAAATAGTCCAATACCGCATTATATATATTATTTTGGCACTGCTGAGTTCTGATTGAAAGGAACATCGTTATAAGCTAATTTGTTTCTTTTATTTTGGACATCACGGTAAGTTGATGAATACTATTTAGCAAAGGATGTGGAACCCGGAATTGTCAGGTTGCTTAGGAAATACTGAAACAAACCATCTTTTTCTTGTATTCAGGCTATGATTGGAGAAAAAAGAATAGAAAAATTGATAATTCGTAATATAATTCTGTTGAAGACTTGAAAAATGAAAAGTGGGTTTGTCGTCTTCGTCCCTCCTCAAAGGGTTTTTCATTTCTTTGGGTACATCCCTTCTTAAGGCTCTGAGAACATCTCTTTCGTTTAAGGCCCAGTGAACCACTGTTTTGGGCTGAGGCTCCATCTTCAACTCTCGCCTAATCTCTAACTAGGTTTGCAGAAACTCCAGACTCTAGACACCAGTGACCTGAGGCTGAGGCAGCGTTCTAAATATTTGGTAAATTTAGTTACTTGCACTTGCGGTTGCGGAGCATCTCTTGATCGGGTGGTCACACTCGTTGCAGACTTGTAGGCTGTAGTCTTCCCCAAGCAACTGCAACTGAGGACTTAAATGCCCTTAACGCCCTGTTGATAAATTGTTTTATAAACGAGCACATAGTTAACAGAGAGGACAAAGACAAAACTACTAGTAGCATACTTCGTGAGCAATTTGTTCAAATTCAAAATGTTGCAAATTTATAGGAAAATTTACCACAAAAAAATAGATTCCCAGATATGGGATTAGATAATCAGACTTCAAAGCTCAAATAGTTGGATTGAACCTCAATGGTTTGTACATTACCGCCCCCAAGATCTTTTCTCTCTTATGTTGTTGGTATTCTGTTACAAGATAGAAAACTAGGAATGCAAGAAGCGAGGAAAAAACAGTAATAGGCCCTTATTAAGAAGCCTAATTAATCATTCTGCTTCATGGTGTGCACAAGGAGCGTGATAAATTTTCATGGTTCAAGAATGTATCTCCCCGATCCTGAGTAGTCTATTCTGACTAAAGCCAAAAAAAAAATCCCGTTTGGCCCAGCCTAACGATTTTGGCATTTGCTTAAAATTTCAAAACCAGTTCCTAGGACAATCGGAGGACATTTATGATTCGCAGCCATAATTTAGGCACAAAATATTACAAGTTCAAACCGTTCTGCTAATAAAGGAAAATCCACCATTTTACAAAATTTTCGAAGACTGAGGTTGATTTCACAAGAAAATCCCCTTAAAATTTTCATCACTAGGGTATGGTAAATGCACAACATTCACAAGACAAACATGCGCCTTTCTTCCCCAGTGAGTAGTTTGTGACACATCATCTCCAGCTTATCATCACCATGTGAAAATTTGGTAAGGTAAGAATTGAAGCAACTAGAGAGAGCTACTGCTGTTATCCAGCTCTTGAACTACTTCTTCCATGGATGGTCTTTCTATAGGAGAGTCATGAGTGCAAAGCCAAGCAATTCTTGCAAGTTTAGCGGCTTCATATTCAAAGAACCTACCATGGAGGTTTGGGTCAATAAAATCTTGGAATCTGCAAGATTCAGCTGCAAGACGTGCCAAGCCAGTGACTTTTCGCTTCCCAGAAAGGACTTGGAAGACAAGAACTCCGAATGCATAAACATCACTCTTCTCAGTAAAACGGCCCGTACTAGTGTATTCAGGAGCTAGGTAACCCATAGCAGCACTGGCCTTAAGTGCTGCAAAGACAATGTCATTAGTAAGGAGGTTGTGCAATCCAGAATCCGAAAGCAGTGGATTGAACCACTGATCGATGAGCACTTTCTCAGCTGAAATATTTTGGTGAACAGAGGCGGGTTTGTTTACTTTGCACCCATGCAAATATGCTATACCTGCTCCAGAAAAGAAGATAGCTCAGTAAAGCTGAGCCAAGAACAACCATATTCTAAATTTTGGTCTTTTAGCACAAGGGAAACATACACAAAAGTTTGATAAAAAGGATTCTCAACTTGGTCTATCATAAACATAAAGCATTTGATATCACCGCAATATTAAATTAGAAGTTAATTAGAAAATAGACCATATGGGCAAGCATTAAGACATAATTAACCAACTCTAATTAGAAAATAGAAACCAGTCGTTTAACATGCAATACATAAAGGCAAAACTAACCCAACCTTTGGCTATGCCTTTAACAATGGAAACTCTTGTGGACCATTCCAGGACCCGGCCATCACCATCCTTCACATCAAGATGGCGCAGCAAATTCCCATTGGGGGCAAAATCATAAATGAGAAAGCACTCTCCCCGGGCCTTTGAACAACAAAATCCTCTCAACTGCACTAAATTCTCATGCTTCAATGAAGCCAAAATATTTAATCCCTTCAAGAACTCTGCATTATCAGATTTGCAACTAGTTTTGCTGATGCTTTTAATCGCAACAGCAGATCCATCCCTCAGAATCCCTTTATAGGTTGCAGAAAAGTTACTCTTCCCCAATAAATTTACCTCTGAAAAGTACTGACTAGCTGTCTCAACCTCTTCTAAATTGAACCTAAAGCTCCGAAAGACATCTTGGGCGAAGCCACTGAAATACCTGCCGTCAGCCAAAGGATCCCAACCATTAGCATACTCAAGGCTAATGAGTGGTGAGCCATTCTTCCTGTAAAACCCCTTGGCTTGAGCGGTGCTAAGGCGGCTCTCAGAAATTTCATATGAGTTACCAAGCTTCTGTTTCCGGAAAAGATATTGTGTGAATGTGAGGATTCCTATAGCTGATAATGCAACTGAGACAACAATTAGGCCAACAAGAATAGGACCCCTTTGAGATTTTGATGGCTTTGAGTACTGAGTTTGCTCACAAGGCAACTGCATATTTGCTGTTTCAGGTATTTCTCTAGGAAGACCAGTTGCCCTTGGTCCATATGCCTCAGGTCTGCTTGGATTAATATGATCAGAAGCATTGCAAGCATTCAGTGATGAAAAACCAGACCCACATAGACCCAGATTATGTTGAAACAGGAATCCATCCTTCAGTCTCTTCAGGGCTAGAACAAACAGGGGAAAAAAATTAAATGGAGTTCATCTTTTGGCACAAGACCAAGCTAAATATCAACCAAAAATATAATAAAAAGATGATTAGTTGATTACCAAGAGGAACATTGCCAGAAAGAGAATTGTTCCGGATGTCTAGAACTTTAAGCAGGGGAGCATCAGCTAGTTTAGTCGGGATTGAACCAAAGAGACGATTGAAGCTCAAATCAAGCCTCATTAATGTACCCAAATCCCCTAAACTTGCAGGGATTGCACCAGTAAGTTGATTGGACTGCAGGGCAAGAACATTAAGCTTCTTCAAATATCCCAGCTGTGTGGGTATGCTTCCTGTAAGCTGGTTATAGCAGAGCTGCAAAACTGCAGAGTATATGCAAAAAGAGAAAAGAAAAAAAAATCCAGTTAAGTGAAGATTAGATTTAAAAGACCCAAGATACAAAATGGATCATGGGTTAGAAGTTCAATCTTTTTCAGGTTCCTCAAGGCTCTACATCCAACCTTGGGAGCTAAACTTTGTTTGCCGCAGGGACAAAAAGGAAATGTTAATAAGAGGCACGCTTGAGTAGATTTTAAGTTTTACCATGTTATTTCGTTTTCCTAAATGAGAAATATTACAGTAATTTTGAGGCAGATGCCAGTGTGTCTCACTGTCTGCAATAAATTTTCTCAGAATCCAAACATAGCAAGATTTGAAATTCTTTCAGTTCAGCAAACAAATCATTGTGCAAAACAAAGAAGCCCATGCTAAATAGGCGACATGAAGCAGCATGAGCGCAAAAAGATACACACCCCAAGAAAAAAAAAAAGAGCATAATGCTTTCCAACCTTGAAAAATCGGTTCTTAATAAAAAAATAAACTTTCAAAATTTATAAACAAAAATATAATAGCACTAACCTTGCAAGCTACCCATGTCACCAATCTCCGGAGGTATCTCACCGGAGAGATTATTCATATTCAAATATAAATCACTGAGCAGAGTCAAGTTAGCTATTTCTCTTGGTATCTCTCCGTACAAAGAGTTGTAATGCAAGTAAAGCCCAGTCAAGTGCTTAAGCCCAGCAATAGCGGGTGAGACTTTGCCAGACAGCCCCTTCCCTTGCAAAGAAATGTTAGCTATTTGCCCTTTCTGGTCGCAGCCAATACCTTCAAAAGAGCCATCACAAGGATCACCATTAATGGTCCATGAAGAGAGATACTTGTCATCTTGGTCTAAAGCAACTTTCATATCCATGAGTGCTCTCAGCTCAGTATTTGCACTGAAACAACATTGGGTTGCGAAGAGAATAAAGAAAAGAAACAGAGGTACTGTGAAATCCATTGTTTTGGTTTCAAACTTTCAACTCAAAATGGTAGAAGAAAATGGGATGTTTTGCTCTTCAAAACAAAAGAAAAAAAATGCTTCTAAATCCTTTTAGCTGGTCACTTGTTTGTTTGATTCTTGTCTCGCAGACAATAGTGGGATTTCTTTGTCCTTTTTGTTTTCCTTCTCAGTTCTCAAGTCACACTCCTTCTCGGACAAAAAGAGACAAAAATGCACTGATGTACATGCTTTCTATCAGTAGAAAGGTGTACGTATAATGCTCAAAAAGAGAGGTTACAACCAAAAACATGAGAAAAAAAAGTGTGAGCCGTTGGATTTTTTGACTTTTTAAAAAAAAGTAAAGAAGAACAATAGAGGCTTAGTTGCATGCTAGTGTTTCTAGTTCAGGTGATGAAGAGGAGAAGACTTTGATTGACCTCTGGCATTCTCCACATTCCTTCTGATAAAGAGACTTCGCAAGGGAAGCTGGCCTAGTGTATGTCTACTCATACAACAAACAATATTTTACTCAATGACTGGTAATTAGGACTTTTGCATGCAGCAAATTGCCAACAACATTATAAATGACAACAATAATCACACTCAAGAATATTGATTACTACGATCTAAATTTTATGACTCTTTCCAATTAAAAACAAATGTTTTGAGTTTGGTATCTTTTTATATCATGATTTCAATGAAATATGATTGACGAGAATGTAATTGTTGAGAAGATAATATCATAACTTTTGTTATACACAAAAAAAAAAAAAAAGTTAGATTAGGATATTGAAAAAAAAAATTAGTTTACTTTTTCATTACGTAGGAAAGTAATTTTTTTTTTTTTTTTATCTAACAAATTATGTTATAAAGTGATACCCGTAAAGAAAGATATTGTTATAAATAATTTTTAAATTATAATAAAATATTTAATATGATATTTAAATTTTAAAAATTTTTAATATGATATCTAAATTATGAATATGTTAATTAATATAATATTTAAAAAATTATTTATTTATTACAAATCATCATTTGAAACTAATTATATTAGAGACAAATATTATATTAATTAATTCATTAATAGTTTGATACTATATTCTAAATTATTAAACTAAAATATTGTATTAAATATTTAACAATAATATTTAAATATTATTCATAATATTCACCCTAAAAAATTTACATTAAAAAATTATCATACCAAACATAAAAATATGTTTCAAACAAATTAAAATCCTAAAAGTATAAGCACATTCCATCCTACCAAATGTCTTCACAATGTACTATTCATTTGATTTAGATTAAAAATTCACACAAAACAGTGAAGCATTTTATTTCAAATTTTATATTAATCTATTTTTTAGACAATCTAAAAGTTCTTTCCTTGTTATTGATTTAGTGTATTTAAAGTTTTACTTTTAAAGTATTTTTCAAAAATTAAAATTTAATTGACAAAGGAAGAAACAAAATTTTCTTATTAACAACACTAATCTTTGTGGATAAAATATACTTATGTTTTCCATAAACCTATAACCTACTACTAAGTTTTTCTTTTACAATTAAAATACCCTGATAAAAGATAGCACTAGCACAGCAGCAGTGGACTAGCTACCTGAGAGCAATGGAACCACTCAATTTTTAAAAATAAATACTATGTAATTAGTATAAAGAATTAGTGTTTTTTTCCTTATACACCATTAAAATTTATCAAAATTCATTAAAAAGGGGTTAAAAATAAATTTCATTTTCACTTTTACATTCATTTTAATTTGAAATTCTAATAATTTTCTTTCATTGCAAATATAAGTTTAATTTGTGAATTTGAAAAAAATTTAGCATGTATTTTTATTGACTTTTTATTAATCACATTTTTTACTTTTTTTTTTGGTTAAAATTTTTTCTTTCATTTTGTTGTTATCACACTTAGAACTATAGTTTTTTTTTTTTCTTAATCATCTCTACAATACATATTATATATAAGTTTAACTCAATTTATAAATGATTGATTTATTGTATTTTTTTTATATGTAGTTAATTATTCATAATACAAATATAATCTCATTATAAAAGAAACAAAAAATATTGTATCTAGCTACTTGTATTATTTTTAATAATTTGATTGGTGTGAGAGAAAAATGAAAAAAAAAAATTATATAGCACCACTAATGAAATCATTCAGATAAACTTCTATTAGATGAATGGTAAGAAAGTTTGTATTTGTTAAAAATTGTATTATATAATGAGATATTTTCTTTTATATTTAATTTTATTTCAATGCTGTATTAAGTAAAAAATATAGTAAATAAAAAATAATTTTATAATATTAACCTCATTGACATAAATTTTTGGTTAGGCCACTTTATACAATATTTTCTTTACAAAATTTGGTAGGAGTGAAGCATTTATTTAGTTTTTAAAGTTTCTTAGCATCACCTGTGAAAACCTATGAGGAGGAAATGGGATTAAGGAAAAAATTAAGGACTATTGAACCCAATATGGTTAGCTCTTTCTCTTGACTTGACTGGAGCATATCTTTGGGTAAGAGAAGAAATTAGTAGTCGCAGTATTTAGGTCATATTTAATGTATAAGATAATGAATAGATTATAATGTTAATTATTTATATTATATTTAATTTATATCTAAAGAAAAAAATATAATTACAAGAATGATTAATCATCTTTTTGGTATAAGATCATTTAATTTTCTCAAAATAGAAAAAAATATTTTTATTCTATAAGATTAAATTTACATATTTTATTATACCTTTAAAAATTAAATTAATAAATTTAAATTATATAAACTTTAAAAAAAGATAATTTTAACCATTAAATAAATCATCATATTCTAATATTTACATATATCAAACATAAAATAAAATGATATTATTTAATCTAATTCTATTCATAATATCATTTTATTATATCTTATCATTATCTCGTGTACTAAGCACATCATTAAGGTCTATTTGAATTGTTGGTGAAATTAATTTTAGTAAAAATAAAAATAGTAGTAGTGATAAGATTGAGTATTATTATGATGTAATAGTGAAATATGTATTTAGATGCAAAAGTAATGATGACAATAAAATAAAAAAAAAGATCATTAAAGATATTAATCAAAAAATAAAGAAAAAATTATGTTGATGCATATTTTAATTTTGTTTAACATTTAAAATATTAACAATTAATTGCTTAAAGACAATAAAATAATGTGACTGGAAATAGGATGTTGTTTTTTTTTTAATTTATTAAAATTATTTTAATCCTAATAATTTAAATGTGGGCATAAAATTGGATTAATGTAAAAATTGTGGTGCAAACTCACTGCACCCTTCCCGTAAGTGAAAATTCAGTTAAATTCTCAATTTAAAATCTAACTTTGGGATTATTTGAAGATTAAATACTAGTTTTTAATTTAAATTAAGATCAAATGTTTTTAAATATGTCAATTAAGGAATTTTTTAACGAAAATCCGAAAGTGAAATACACGTGTCTATTAAATCTGTCAATAATATAGGTGGCAAGAAAAAGAAAGCCATGTGCGCATTTAAGGAAAAAAATTTTTTTAAATCTTAAATATTTATTTTCTCAAAAATAAACTATTTTCATTTTTATCTTTCTTTCTCATTTTCCCGTCACTTTTCCCTCACTAAAAACACATATCTTGTTTTCTTTTTTTTTTTTTAATTTTCTTCTTTCTCCATAACCATAGGATGTAGCTATTTTCATAAACAAATCTCGAATTTCGTCAACAATTTTATCACCGTATTCAAGGTTAACAACGGCGAGTTCCCTCAAATTGGGCGCGGGTGGCATAGTGGGTTTTGAACTGGGTGGGAGATCTTTTGGAGTGTCGTGGGGGGGGGGGGGGGGGGGGGATAGGGCAGTGGCTAAAGGCGGAGACGATGCGAGTTAGGGTCCACACTTTAGAGAGAGGCAATAAGGTCGAGTTAGGTTGCATGTTTGGTTTGGATTTGGGTCTTAAGTTGGGTCTGAAAGGATTTAAATAGGTGCTTCGGCATCTCCGCTGCCTGTGTGAGTCTCCATGGTTGTGTTTTTTTAGTTTTGTTGGAGTTTACTTGCAATGCAGTTAGGGACTTTAGGATTGTATATTCTATGCATTTAGGGAAAGTTTGGTTAACGAAATCTTGGATTTCGAGAAAAAATGTGACTTAAAAGTATGCTACCCAAAGCTTTTTGTTTTTATTTTCAAGATATTTTGTGTTTAAATTTATTCTTTTGGTTAAAAAAAATCAACAAATATTAATTTTTATATAATTATTATAATTTTCTTAACATATATAATGATAATTTTTTATTTTATTTTATTAATAATAAATATTTAAATAATAAATGATACTTTTAGAAATAAAATATCATCAATTAAGTTATTTGGCCATTTTTTTAGTCTAAGAAATTGATAGAAAAATTTGTTAAAAAAAAGATTAATTAATACATTTGTCACTTTTTTTATATCATGAAAAAAATTAAAAATATTTCTTTAATTTATTTATAAAAAAATTATTTAAGACGTTTATATACAAAAACATCTTAAATATTTTTTTATTATGAATTATTTAATAATTATCTTTTAATTTATAAAAAGATTATTTAAGATGTTTTTATAAAAAAAACACTTTAAATAATCTTTTTATAAATATATTAACCCTAAATTCTAAATCTTAAAATATAAAAAAATTATTTAAATAATATTTTTTTACAAAAATATCTTAAATAATCTATTTTATAAAATATAAAAAAATTATTTAAGACGTTTTCAATACAAAACATCTTAAATAATCCTTTTATAAAAATATAAAAAATTATTTAAGGCTTTTTCTATACAAAAACACTTTAAATAATTCTTTTATAAAATATTAACCCTAAACCTTAAAATATAAAAAAATTATTTAAAACATTTTTTGTACAAAAACACTTTAAATAATTCTTTTATAAAAATATTAACTCTAAACTCTAAAATATAAAAAAGATTATTTATGGTATTTTTGTACTATTTTCATAAAAATATAAAAAAATTATTTAAGATATTATTTATACAAAAACACCTTAAATAATTCTTTTATAAAAACATCAACCTTAAACTCTAAAATATGAAATAATTATTTAAGACATTTTCTATATATAAATGCTTTAAATAATTCATTTTATAAAAGTATAAAATGATTATTTAATATGTTTCTTCATACCAAATGTTTTAATTATAACATAAAAAATATTTTTTTGTATAAAATCTATAACTGAGTTTTAATCACTTTCAAACATATTTTTCAATGAGATAACAATTATTTTATTATTTTTTATTCAAGTTAAATTAAAAATAAAGCATATTTTCTTTCAAAATCTTAAAATATCATAAGATATGATTTATGATTTCAAGATTTTAGATATTATTAAGAATTTGATTTTTTTTCGTAATTAAATTATTTTAAATCAAATATAAAAATAAAATATCCATCATTAAAATTAAAAAAAAATTTATGAAAATTTTTGAACTAAACACACTGAATCTTATTTTTTTTAATTAAACCAAAGATGGTCTATGTCTAAGAATTTTTATTTTTTAATCGTGATAATGTTACTTAAATAGATAGCTGCGTACAATTACAGAAAAAAGATTCTCAATCGCGCTTCATTCAAATCCAGTCTTAGTAGTATGATTTAGAAAAAAGTATCGATGGCCCATATCAATCAGTACAAGAAAGATGGGGCCCATGAAACTTTAGACAGAGAGCACAGGACTACGTATGCCACATGGTCGATTATGGGTGGTCTGTTACGGTACTTAGGAGTGTCAGCCATGTGGTTATTCTGTGCATTGGAGAAATCTTCCTTCCCCCGCTCCGTAAAGAAGTTCGAATTTGAAAAGCTACTATGTTAACGCGAAACTTCAAGCGTAAGACCTTGTACATTGAGTTCCAAGATAATTTGATCAGAAAATTTTTATATATTTATTTTAAAATTCTATAAAATTTTTTATTTATTTATTAAAATAAGATATTACTACTTTATTTGTAATATATAAAATTTATATACGAACATTAAATATAACTCAATAATAAATAGATAAATGAGCAAACGCGAAATGGTACAAACTTTATTACTCTATTTGTTGGACCAATCTGATTGTGGTGAGTCACTCAGAAAGGACAGAATCTGACATAACTGCCTGCACTCCACTCCACCTCTTCTAGCCTTTAGCTCAGGCCATCTTCTCTAATTAACCTACTCATTTATTCCTTTCCAAAAATGTGGAATTTCAATGGTTTTAATTAATTAGTCTTGTTTATCCCTATTGTCAGTTTTTTAAATTCAAAATCACCAATCGAAGCTTATTTTTTTGTTATAAACTTTTATTTTTAATTTGAAAAAAAAAAGAGAAATTCAAATATATGCCCCCCATGTTTTAAAAGGATAGCAGTAATGAATTCTTTTTTTTTTTGGGTAAATTACAAAATTAGTTTTCTAATTTTAGGTGACTTTTTATTTTGTTCACTCAATTATAAAATCTCACTTACATCTACCCTTCGTAGCCATTGCAACCAATTTTTTGCTGCTTTTATGAGGAAGATGCTGATACGTTTTATTGGCTGGGGTTTTTTTTATTGTTGATTGTTTGATATATATGCTTGTCTTGGTTGGGGTGGTAGATGGTCGTTTTGGTGGCTACTCCATGGAGGTTTAGAGTTGGTGGCAGAGAGCAGATGGGTTGTCTGGTACACACTACTAGTAGTGGCATTAATGGTGGTCTATGAGGGCGAAGAGATTTTTAAGAAAGTGAATTAATGAAAAGGAAGCATAGAAGAAGAAGGTGGAAGTATTTTATCTATAATTATTATAGTATAATTAATTAATTATAATTTAAAATTATATAAGATCCATCAAAATTTTTTATTAAGTCTACTCTTATAACTAGTAGACCATTAGATATTTTTTATTATGATTAAATAATTATAATATCATAGTAAAAAAAATTATAAATAATATACTTTCAAGATATTTTTGATGATTTTAGGCCGTTTCAGTGATGTCAGAAGGCTTTATCCAATGTGAAATCTTTTTAATTTTAGGTTGTAGATCTAAGCAACCCAAACATAATATTTTTTTTAATTGTAGGTTGTAGGTCTAAGAAACCCAACACACACCGACCACCTCAATGTCCATTGCCTTGCTTGCGTTTTGAAAATTTTAATTTTCACATAAAAAGGTATATAGTTTTTTTTTTTCGTATAAATGAGGCTGTAGAAGTTTTTTTTTTTTTTATGTATAAATAAAATTGTAATATGAAAATAAAGGAAAAATTATCAGTATTAATATTTGAATTTCAAATTTATTTGATATTATTTTTTAAAAAAATTATTAAATAAATTGAGAATAATTTTTTATATTGTAGATTATGAAAACAACAATAAAATAGTCTTAGTTTTTTAGTATAATAAAATTTCACGAACAGGTGCATTGTCAATACAGATAAAAATAAAAAAGAATTTTAGAGGATGATATTTTACAATGCCAACTGTTAGCTGTGGAAGTAGATGGTGCTTCAAATACAAAATTAACATCGTACAGTACTTTTATAATTTAATAAAACTCAGATGTCAAATATAGCGTTATTTGTGGGCATCATTCAACGGGCTGGGGTACTTTAAGGATATTTGCATGAGGTCAAACATCGAAAGATTTTAACATTAATTCATGAAATATGTTTGTTAGGAGATTCATATGGAACTTACAGGAATCCTATCTACATAAATGGTTGGAATTTCATAAATCAATGTACACACAGTTATTAAATTATCAACAATTTAAATCACATGTGATTACATGGATATCCATTATCGATTCCTTCAAGACATAGTAAACTAATGGGCATGCACATTACCAGCACAAACAGAATAGCCTAAATTTAATTGTGAGTTCATGTAGCAAAAGGGTGTGGCATGGATTATATTTGTATTTTGTAACAAATAGACCGACAGAATAAGAAAACACTTATAATTTATAGTTATTCTTTAAGTGAAAATTTGTGGCCAATGAATATGGGCTCGTGGCCTCAAAGTGTTATGCTGAAGTTCCTTTTTTGTAGCTTTTGCAAGTCATTTAGCACACCAGTGTAGCTTTTCATCACTTTGTTGGATCTTCCAATTCAAGTAATTAAGCCGCAGGGCACTTGTTAATCAAGCTAACTGAAATTAAATGCAAGAGGCTTTTTGACTAAGCCGCTGTCCTCAGAATCATAGCCTAAAAGCAATTAACTATTCTTTTCTTTCTTTTTTTTTTTTTCATCAAAAAAGGTTGAAGCCAATGTCTAGCAATCTGGCTGGCATGATTAGTAAAAACGACCTCTAATCCCTTCTGTGGATTCTCGAAGTTGGTTGGGGAATGGACTCTAAACCAGACTGACTCAGCTCAGCTGTTTATTAAAGTTAGAATGGGGCAGTTCCTCTTATCATTTGGAGCTTAGGCATTTGTCCAATAAGTGACAGCGCCTGAAGGAGAATTTAGAATTTAGGGTTGTGCCATGTCTCAAGGAGAGTAATTTCCTTTACAACAACAAATATTGCAGGCAATTTGGTCCCCGACTGCTTGCTGATTGTTGCTATATTCTCATTTTCCGCAATAAAGGTTTTGCCTTTCAAAAAAAAAAGAGTATAAAATAAAGGACTCTGCAGCTATTAATTAATTCCTGCCGCTTGAGTGGTTATAAAGATTAGACGGACCCAAAACATTAACATGATTGACCAAACGCTGGCCCAAACAATGAAGAAATATTGCGTCAATTTTCTACGAGATTGATATCTCTGTTTGAGAATTTGGTGTAAAGTCATAAACTAAAAAAGAAGGATCAGACTTCAGACATGGTATGATGGAGCGAGACATTCTCTTTTATGGTAGATATGATCAAGTTAGACGTGATTATTACTCTAAAAGCTGTCAACCACAAATGGATTTTAAGAATTCAGGGAAGTATAGGCCATGAACTAATGAGCTTTTACTTAAAAATTTAAAACATACCATGTTTGAATACCTTTTAATGCCTAAGAAAATCAATTATGTCCGAATGGGGAAAAAATGCGGGTATAATTATGTATACCTTCTGTCCTTTTCTGACTTGAATGGCTTTCGTGGTCACAATTAATTCTTGCAATTATTTGATGTGTTCATCATTGGTGCTGGCCATGGGGAGGGAGGCGGTACTGTTGGGCTTGATAAAGAATGAAAGAAAAAACAAGCTAGGCTTTGATTTTTTTAGCATTCAGGCCTATCAGAACTAGTGAAAAAGGGCCTAAAAGAACATGGGTCTTAGCCCAAAGCACAAAAAGTGTAGTCCACGTTTCTCTTGATCCAGATCAGAAAAGGGAACAAAATTCCAAGCCCGAGGACATCCATGCCATATGTAGTGTGTGAAAATATAGAAAGGAAGCTAGGGTTTGCGCTAGCGTCTTGTTGCCGACTGCCCATTAAAAAACCTTAGCAGGAAAGAGAGAGGTCTCGCCACCGCCGCCGTCAACATGGGTCGCATGCATAGTCGCGGGTATCTTTCCCTTCCTCTCTCTCTCTTTCTCTCTATTGTATTTGTCCGTGTACTTATATAGATATTAACATTTTCTCTTTGTTGCAGTAAGGGTATTTCTGCCTCAGCTCTCCCTTATAAGAGAACCCCACCAAGCTGGCTCAAGATCTCTGCTCAAGATGTGAGTCCTTAATCCCTTTTCAGATTCCTTGCTGACAGAAATGCCCGTGAATATTTTCTTGTCATTTGACGTTAATGTGTTCAGGTTGAGGAAAACATTTGCAAGTTTGCAAAGAAGGGCTTGACCCCATCTCAGATTGGTGTCATTCTTCGTGACTCTCATGGTATTGCTCAGGTTAAGAGCGTTACTGGAAGCAAGATCTTGCGCATCCTCAAGGCTCACGGTAATATATTCTTCTTTCTTTTGTTTTATGATTAGTCAGTTTTGTTGTCCTCTCTTGCTTGCAACAAAGCATCTTGTCCCTTGCAAATTCCAAGTTGCTGGACAAAGATTAAAGCATTGGTTGTGGGGTTATTTTTTATGTGCTGTTATTTTACCGTTTCAACAGGTCTTGCCCCTGAAATTCCTGAGGATTTGTACCACCTTATCAAGAAGGCTGTTGCCATCCGCAAGCATTTGGAGAGAAACAGGAAGGACAAAGACTCCAAGTTCAGGTTGATCCTTGTTGAGAGCAGGATTCACAGGCTCGCTCGCTATTACAAGAAAACAAAGAAGCTTCCTCCTGTCTGGAAATAGTAAGTCTGCATTTATGTTCATATCCTTTTGCTTGTGTTCTTACAAAACGTCAATGGGTGATACGGTGATTTCATATGCTAATTGCGTTCAATGTACATGGTCCAAATACAATTTACATCTTTTCAAGATCGCACTCTGAGCTTTGTTGCAATTAATGTCAACTTGGATTGTTGAATCTGTTCCTTTATTCATGTTATGTTTGTCTTGGCTTGCTATGCAGTATCTTATGGTGCAAGTGATGAATTTATTAGTTATCACCATAATCTCATGATCCCATTACAAAAGGTTATTCATGTACATGGTTTTTTTTCGATCCAATGAATATCGTGTCTGTTTAGTTCTCTGTAATGCATGAATACCTTTGCATTGGTTGCTCAAAACCATTTCTAATTCAGAATTTGAGGGAATTGTTAGATTTTGTATAATTTTCATTTCGTTAAATGATTTAGCTTGCAATGTCCTGTGTATATATCTATGCCGTAGCATTAGATCATCCTGAAAAACTTTTCAGCGGAGAAAGGGACATTTTAATTTGGTTTCCATGTGATTGAATTACTTTACTTTGTACTGTTCTTGATTATAGATGTACCATGTGTGTCTATCCCTCTATATCATGCCTGTATTTATGGTTTTTTTCCCTAAGCTTTATGTTGCAATACTGATTCAACTTCTTGGTTTGCAGTGAGTCTACAACCGCCAGCACTCTTGTTGCATAGGTTGGGCATGTGGGTTGATGCAATTTTGGGGTATCCTCGCTGGATGTGGATGCTTTGAGTGAGTTAGATTGTGTTCTTGTTCTAGTGAGATGTTCTGATGTAAGATATTATTAATAGCTGTTAAAAATTTTGTTATGTCTGAAATGATAGTGAAGAACTTGTTTCTCAATCTGATTCTACTCAATTATCTTTTCGCATTTGTTCTTCATTTAACATTTGAAGCAAGAAGTTAGAACTCTTTTAATTTTGAAATGTAAAGTGCAGCCATTTCCTACACTATTGCTAACCGGATTGCTGAAATGAGTTTAGCCTTCCCCGATGGCCTCTTGGAATGGGGCTAGTGTTACTTAATTTTGACAATTCAGCCTATTATGGTGTTTTTAAAGGCATTTTGTGTCCAAAAATACTCTATTAACAACCTTAATGACATTTACTTTTGTAATAATAGAATGTCTGATTACTGTTTGGTCAAATGGGTAATGGGGTCTACACATTTTAAGTTGAGTTCCTGCCATTCGATTTAGTTTCATTTTAAGTTGTATCTTTTTCTCTCGGTTGCAACGTTTTGCAGTGAAAAATTATGTCATTCAGGATCGCGATGCTGTTGATTCTGTAGTTATTTGTTGAAGGAATCTTAGTTTTAAGGTAAAATTAAACGATATAAAAAGAGTTCGATTATTTATATAATTTTTTAATTTTATAAATGAATTTGAAAGGCTATTATATATTTTATTTTTTTATTTTTATTAGATTTTAAAAAATGTTTCATATTACTAATTTTTTAGAATGAGCCCTTGAACTCACCACAATCAAAAGATTCGGGGGGAAAGGAAAAAGTCAATTTTCTTTCATTCTCCAAATATAAGAAAGCTTAGCGGGGAGGCAGGAAAGGTCTGTTATAGACTTTCTTATTGATTCGAGCTGTTCGTACAAATTTAAAAATTTATCTTAAATTTTGAAAGATTTGATATAAATATTAAATTCATTAAATATATTTGAACAAATAAATAAGATTCGATTAAAAAATAAAATTAAGATTAGGTTTTACCATTTAAAATCCGGGTATTGTTTGAAAATTAAAAAATATTTTTATTATAATGGGACAAAGTTAATATGTGTTATTTTTTATAATAAATACAACTCATTTGTTTTATTACTTATAATATGATAAAATTTATTTTTTTATACAAAAGAATGATCTGATTTTAAATTGCATTCAATATAATTAAATTGAACTCAAGTTTAAATGAGTTATAAATTTAATTAAAATTAATAAATTAGTTAAATTGATAACTTAAAAATTTTTTTTTTTAAATTTTAAATACTAATGTTTTGGATATGTTTGGACTTTATTATTTCATGTAGGAATAAGTTTGAACAAAAAATAAGACTTTAAAAATCGAGCTAGGTTGAACTTGAATTTATTTAAAATACTGAAATATTATATCAAATTTAATCTAAATCTGACTCGACCTAACTCATGAACAGGTCTAGTCTATTATATTACATTAGGCGGAAAAAATAAAAACTATTTTTTAGTATTTAACTCTCCATAAAAAAAAAAAGATTTAAGAAAAAAAAGAGGAAAAATAATTAAAAGAATTGGGTAGTAGATAAAAATTAAAATACTTAATTTACGATGAATAAAGAAGAAAATGTTTTATTGAAATGCATAAAAAGTGTCTTGCCATTAATGGATACAAGCTTCCACGCGTTTGTATGACGGTTCAAATTAATTTATGAGATATCATTATCAAAGTGTCTAACTATCAATATATATAAATTTTGGTATTGTATCATAATTTATATAAATTTGTGAGATATTATTTATTTCAATCCATTAAATTTTATTATTTTATCCTCTAAGTTTAAGATAACGTAAATACTTATATTTTAAAATCAACTTTAATACATAATTAATATGAAATTTATATCTGTTTTCTAAAACTATAACATTTTATCTACTCAAATAAAAGCCCATTATTCTCAATTATACATTGCTCATATCTCATAATCGATTTTTATATAAGATATCATGATCTATAATAATTTATAAAATATTATTTATTTTAATCAATTAAACATTCATGATTTTATCTCATATAAAATATCTTATAAATTAATATAGATTAAATTTTTATGATTTTATTTTACATGAAATATCTTACAAATAAGTGTAAACTATAATATTTAATATGAGAATCAACTTTAGAGAACTAATGATGTCCTATCGGTGACGATAAGCCTTCTTTGAAGTGGGAGAGCTCTTGCTTAAGTGTGAAGAATGTGATAATCCAAAAGAAAAATTATGCAACCTATATTTATACTAAAATCAATTTTGAGATATAAATTTTCACGTCATCGAAGAATTTTTATTAAAAGATAAAATTGTGAAACTCAAAAAGTGAAAGCAAACGTTGGGGTAGACCGTGGCACGTTGCGTCGGTTTAAGTTATAACAACACCGCCCAATATCAGGCCGAAAATAAAAAACCCGACCATTACTGTTCCACCCCCACTGACGAGAAAACCCTAGAAAAACTCACCAGATGAAAGCCAGAGAGAGTGGTGGTAGGGCTTAGGCAGTTCACGGCAAGACCCGGCAACGATGCTGGAGAGCCAGTTCTCGATACAGATAATGGCGAGTAACTTGTTCACGTCCAACCTTCTGTCTCCGTTGCAATCGGGAATCGTGCCCCGGAATCCCCTGGCATTGTCTACATCACCACCAAGTACCTTCGAATCTCTCTACAATTATTCGAATTTTTGCATGTAATCAACATCATTTTAATGCATTTAAACTGAGAATTTATCCTTTTATTTTGGGGTTGTTGCAGGCAAGTGGTTTGGCTGACTGACGTGGACAGAGCAAGGGGCGACGCCGTTAATTTCTTGTCTTTGTCGCTGCATGCCGTTTCAAGGGACCCGGAGGCCTATTCTTCTCCCTGTATTTACGCTCAGGTTTTATTATTATTATTATTATTATTATTATTATTATTATTATTATTATTTCTCCTTTGTTTACTCATAACACACACTTCCTGTTGCTCTTATTAAGTTATGTTAGGTTTTGTAATATGATTTTATCAACTAATCATTCTCATGCTTTGCCTTCAGTTTATCAAAACTCTAAAATTTAAATTTGTATTTTGCAGTAAGTTCTTTTTTATTCAATATTATCGTTTTGTTTCTTTATGGCTGTTTGACTGCTTGTCTGCTAGTTTAAATTTCGATGATTCGTGAAAAGAAGCCCACGGAAAATAAAATTTATTATGGATTGGTGCTGATGAAACAGGCAATGCAATGGCTCCAAACTTGCTAGTTATTTCTTAGTTTAAACTGACATGATATTGAGGTACCGAATTCAATGTGGAATGTAGCCGCCAGCACAATCTTATAAAACATCATTTTGTCTCATTGAGCTTTTCCAAAATATGGGTGGAAACAAAATTAAAATATAGGAAGGACCAGGAAAACTCTAAACTCTAATTTAGGATGACCAACTTTTTATTATCAATAAATCTTAAAGTTTGTAAATTTAAAATGCAGTGTGTTATCTATTTTCATTTTCTGTTTGGTCAACTTTTCTGTACATTTTGACTGGGATATGCATTTTTGCTTCCTAATAAGCGCATGTAGTATTTTTCATTTATTGAAAGTTTTCTCTTTCTTTTTTCTTTTTCCCCCATGTTAAGCTGCTGGTGCCCTGATCTAGTATGCACCTTTCTCCCTTTATACATGTCTGATTAATGGTTTTTGTCTGAAGATTGAAACTGAAGCTGATGAAGATGAGTCTGAGGACTTGGATTCGGAATGTAATGAGGTTTTAGATTTATCCAAGGTCACAGAGACGAGGCTTATTCCTTCAGATGCTAGCCATTGTGCGTATATTTTAGTTTTTTCCTCTACTAGTGTGTAGAATGTTATTATGCTGTTTTGATCTTTAGTCTGGTGAATGCTGACTTTTATATTCATTTGTTCCATGCAAGTGGATACTTTGTTTCAGATATTCTGTGAGTGTGCTGATCTAAGTCCAGAGCCTATGAAAGGTGAGTTCTGTCACCCTGTTTCCTTGTGGAGTTGTCAATTGAGAATTTTTTTTTTTTTTACTGTTGTATGGGCATGCTTCCTTCATTGGTTGCTTGGTAACTTACTGTTTTCTTTTATGTGTTAAAGAAGGAGAAGAAGGACATAATTGGGTTTTCAGTGCTGATCAATTGGAAGATGAATCTGGAGGTATGGGGTAGACAACATTGATACCTTCTGGATTGCCTTCTTTATATGCTTGGATGTTCTATACATCTCTAATTACATATTGTATCTCCAGAGGGTGATGACTTGGAATGGCATTTTCCCCAGAATCCGACAAAGTCAATTGGTCATTCAAATGGTAATCATGACCTAGTTCGGACAGTGCTTGAGCTATGCTAGTGTCTGTTCATTACAAGGCACTTGGAGGTCTCGTGTAATCCATTTCTATTTGGCTATAAATTAATTTTGTCAGTATTATCTATTATTTCCCTTTGAACTGAAATTTTTCTAAAAGCATTTTTGTTTTTGTGTATATGTTGTCTGCTATTGTTATTCTGTTTTAATTTTCTTTCAGAGTAATTTTTTTTTGAATGCTTACTATTCTTTTTGATGGCGTCTCTTTTGTCTACCATGTTTGGCTTGTCTCATTTAGCATGTCTTCTATTATTTATTGTAGTCAACAACAAATTTTAGGGCTATGGTTAGATCGAACATCTCTAACAGGAATTTCTTATCTAGCTTGTCATTGTTATACTTCAACAATTTTTTTTTGCATAACTTTGCACTTTTCCTCGTTGCTTTTCTTCTTGGGCTTGTCTCATTGTCCCATTTTTGCAAAATCTTGGAGCTCCAAATCAATGATCAACGCTTTGGTGATGTGGAAGAGATGGAACAAGCTAGTGATAGCAGTCATCATCAGCAGTGAGCTCCCATATGCCTGCAATTCAAATTATTGCAAGAGTGAGTTGAATGCATTTGTGCTTTTAGCTGATTTTGCACCATACCCTTAAACTTTGTTGTGTGTGACTCGGACAAGATGGCAATGTTTTCTTATAAAGAAACTTTATTCTCTTCCTGTTCTTTCATGTTGTCATTCATTTATCAGAGAGTGCCTGTAGAAAATACCAGATAACAATTAATATGGTAAATTTTATTCATATCTTTCGTTCTGTGAGGCTAAATTTTAGAGGTTTAGACAGATGGGAACGCTTCAGTCATGGGGACATTGACTGCAATTCTGCAAATGTTAAGGGCTTCCATCAATATATTGGTCGTACCGGAGTTTGGCAAAATGCTGTGGTCGATAGGGCAGTGCATCTCTTAACTTCGTTGCAACTTAAATGTATAGTTGTCAGCTAATACGATTCTGGTTTAGTTCATTGTATTTTAACTCTTTAGTAAGTTGTCGACCACCTCGCGTGGCTGGTCAATCACTCGTCTCTCCCCCTTTCTTTAAATTCTGCATGCCTGAAGTGTATTTGACTTGTAATTAATCATAATAGACGAATTTGTTGAAAGATATGATTCTTGGTGTTGGAAGTCTTGGTTACTATAGCGTGCAAATAATTTTCCATGATAATGCTATTGCCGACCCCCAAGCAATAAGTAGCCAATGATGAATCTTGGTTTAATGTCAAATAATGCATTAAATTAAAACATCCAAATATAATCTTTAGGTAATACAAAGAAAACAAAATCTGGTGCCACACAAGAGAATAGAATCTTAGCTTCAACACTGGTATTGGAAAACACAAACTACAGAAGACCGACAACCACTAATAGATCGTTCAGAGCAGAGAGGGCCACATTAGATGAAAATCTACTAATCAACTAAAACTAGGTAAGGTCCAAAAACTATTGATGAACATTCAAGAATCTGCAATGGTGACCTCCACCTCAACACCAGGTTCAATGGTGATAGAAGTGATCTGCTTGACCACATCAGGAGAGCTGAAAAGGTCAATAACTCGCTTGTGAACTCGGAGCTCAAATCGATCCCATGTGTTTGTTCCTGCAATGCACACAAATAGTTTTGTAAATTTTCAAAACAAATTACTCATGTTACAATGAAACACTACGCATACTCAAACTTTATCCGCATGCATATCAAACCCCAGCCGTAACCAACATATAAAATCAACAGATATAGTTAAAAGGCAAATCCTAACAATTACAATATCATACTCATTAGTAAACCAGAAGGCATCCAACCAAAAAGAAAACGTTTTAACATATATAAACTCCATTTTTGTAGAAAAACAAGACAATTTGCACCAAGTAGCTCAAGCATTCGAAGCCTCTATTACTAAGACAAGTTCAATATGTTGAAACATGCAAAAAGGTAGCAAATGATATTCCTTGATGATTGCTCCAAAATAAAATAGTAAAAATGTACGGATGTATAATTCAGATTTATGGTGGAGCCTTTTAACAGCAAAATAGGAAGACGACCAGGCAAACATACACATAAAATCGTTATATGCATATAATCCTACATGAAGCTCTGACTACCAAGCAGACCAGAAAGTTTCCTAGAAAAAAGGAACTATACAATTGGTTAAGTACAGAGTAGGTTTTTAAAACATGCTATCAAGATACGAAACAAAAAGTATAAATAAAAGCAATTAACATAAGCTACAAAATATCATCAGAGACTGTCACATGCAAGGTAAGTAAATACCTTCACCACAGGGAGACTTCCTCGTCGTGATGTGAAGAACCTTGGTGGGCATTCTCACTGGTCCCTTAACCCTCAATCTCTTATCCTTGGCACCACGAACCAAATCAGCGCAAACTGTTGATAAAACAGAAATACATTAGACTAACCAATGCTATGTGTATCAATTGAATCCATATCATCAACAAAATAGTACTATCTTATTGAGAAACATCCTATATGAAATTACACCAAGGAAAAGCAAATTTGTTATTAGGGACAAGAACATAATAAATGAAATGATAATCGTTTCCGCATACCAAAAATTGTACCTTTCTCGAGGTTTTTCACATTCTTAGAGGAGAGAGTAATCCTTATCTTGTGAATCTCTTCCTGGGGCTCCTCCAAACCAGGCTTGGTCGGCTTCATTGCAGCATACGCCATTCTTCTTAACTTGACTTTCTGCTTCTGTTCGGAAAAATCAATTCCAATAAATAAGAACTTCTCATCCAAAATTAAACCAAAAATTTCAAAATCTTTAAACTATGGAAATAAAATACAACATGGGATTCAATCACTAAGTTCTAACTACTAAAGCTAAGAGCAAAACTTCCCATATTCCTTACAAAGCTCAAAATCGATAATTATCCAAAACAAGTAAGAAATAGACTCATATGAAACAGAAAGCTCATCCTTTTCCGATGAAAGAATAAAACGACTCCAGTAATAGAATATATAGCAGGAATGGAAAAGGTTTTAATCTAAAGATTAGTGGGTTTTTACTTGTTTGATTGAAGATCAATCCTTACAACAAATAAAAAAAGGAAAACGTACTACAATAAATCAGAAAGAAAACCCAGAATAAAGAACAATCTAAGCCCCTATTCTAATGCAAGTTTTTTACACATAAAAAATACGGAGAAAAAGAAAAGTAAGAAGGAAACCTGGAAGAAGTGAGAGATTGGAAGTGTGAAGCTGCGGCCTGTTTTCTCAAAACCGATGGAGAAATGAGAAAGAAATCTTTCTACAAGATATACATGTCGGCGCTGAGTTTTTTAATAGGTTAGGGTTTTTTTGCTGGACCAACTGTTTTGCGGGTGTGCTTGCAAATATTTGACCCAAACGGTTGAGTATAAAGATGGGGTTTGGGCTTTTTGGAAGTAATTTGGGGTTTGACCCACGTTTCAGAAACGGACCAGTCCAATACTAAAAGGTTTTTTAATTTAAAAAAGGGTTAATATGAATTTGGTCCCTAAACTATAATATTTTTAACAATGTGATACTTATAAAAAAATTCATAATTAAATATTTGAATTTTATTTCTGTCAAATATTTTGTATCATTAACTAACATTATTGATCAAAATGCAGATGTGACATGTGTCATGATATTATTATTTTTTTGTCACATTAATTTACTATTAATAGAATTAATGTGTGAGATAAAATATTTGACAAAAACAAAGTTTTAATATTTAATCTTGTATTTTTTAAAAAATATTAAATCTTAAAAAGTGATATAATTCGAGACTAAATCACACATTAACCCAAAAAAAAACCCTTACTTTGACCTATCACCTATATATAAATTAAACTAACACATAAAAAAAATATTTTGACCTAATTTCAAAATCTTGGAGGTGAAGCAAACTCGATTTGAAAAATCCTCGTAAAGCCATGTAATCATATTCTTTCAAATTCAATACTTTTTTCCTTTTCATTTTATTTCATATATATTTTTTAATGAATATAGATTTAGTTATTAAAAGAAACTACAATTAAAACATGACGGCATATGCACACTTGAAACCTATTAAATGCTTGTTTGGATTTCATCGAATTCTCTAGTGGGGTTTCGATTGCCATGAAAATAGTGTCAAATGCATTAAAGAGATCCAAATGGAGCATACGGGTGGGGCGATTGGCCTCGGCCAACTGCCGGCCAATTTTACTCTAGTTGTTTCACCACATTGGTTTTTTTTTAACTTTCTTTTTTTCTTTATCTTTGAAGTTTAATTATAAAAATAAAATTGTCCTTACAAAATAAAGTTTTCTTTTTTTTGTTTTTTTTTTTATTTAACAATTATAAAATAATAAATAAGTAAAATTTATTGGTATATAATAAATAAACTAATTAATTAATTTTAGTTATTTATTATCAAAACTATTATTTGATATAAAATAATGTAATAATTTTTAAATTATTTAATAATTTTATGAATTATAAATAATTTAAAATTTTTATTATATATATATATATTTTAATTTAATATCTTTAATGATTATTTTTTCTTACTACAATTCACTTAATCATCACTGTTATATTTATATCAAAATATGTATACTCATTAATTTTATTATTATAATAATTAATCATACTTTCACTATTATTTTTAATTTCATTAGAATGAGGAAATACACGAGCCTCTTAAGATAAGGATCACACTTTCTGCAAAGCTGCAGAATGGTATCATCATATCTGTTAAAAAAAATGCTTTGTTAAGTTTATGTCTTTAAAAACAATTTGATTTTTGTTATAACTGAAATTTGGGTCGAACTGTACTTTGCAGTGCATGATTTGATCCATGGTGCTAAAGGTAGAGAGCATAGGGTTAATGGACTGGTTAGAATGCCTATAAAAGTTCTCTGTATCACAACTAGGATGGTTCTTTATGGTGTAGGTATTTTTTTTTTTCTTTTTTACAAAGAGCAAAGAGATTACAATCTAGAGAAAACAAAAGGAGTCCTAAGATTTAGAATTTAAATTTTAAACCTACTAAATATTTGATTTGAAAATTAAATTTTATTTTATTAATGTTTTCATATTTTTTAAATAATAAATTAAAAGTAAATTAAAAATATTAATGAAACCAAATCTTATAAAATAATTATGTAATAGTGTATTTGAGCATGTTTATATTAAATTTTTATTGAATGGGACAGATTTGAGCAGCGCATCCACAAGCAATTGATCGATTTGTATAGCACACCAGATGTGATGAAGCAAATCACTTCAATTACCATGGAGCCCGGTATGCAAGTGGACGTTACTGTTTTAGATGTTCGAGTACTGCGCTTGCCATCGTTATTCTAATATAGTGAGTCTTTTAGCTCAGCAGGGATTTTCTGATAAGTTGATATTTCTAGTTGCTGAATTTTTATTATTGAACTCTACCATGAGAACACATTTTGAGTCTTGATGAAAGCATATCATTGATTGAATTTTATATGTAATTTAAGTTTGAGTGAGTGTTTCAAAATTTAGTTGATTTCTACCATCATTTGTAAAGAATTACTATTAGCATATCTAAGTTTAAATATTAATATTTTTGGAGAATGATTCCGTTATGATTTCTAACACTGCAAAATTATTTTTTTTTCTTTTTTTTAAACATATATTCTATATGCAAATTGCAAAGGGATGTTAAAAAAGAAAACAGAAAACTCATGATAGTGTTAAAGCCATTAAAGACATGATGAAGGTAGAAAATGTATTTGATGTAACAATAGTCTTATTTACATTTATGTGTTTGACCTATCTTTTGGTATGGCATTGGGGGTAAGGCAAGAGTTAGATCCCTATTGAAAATGAGTGTCCTGCTGGTTTTAATTGGTAACTTGAACGAGTAGGTTTCGTCCGTTTGGATGCTTCTTCAAAATTTTTCATTTAATGACAAGAAAAGCAGTAAAAGTTACACTCAATTTCTTAAAGTCGTAGTCTTCTTATAAACCTTCATTGACAAGGGGAAAGAAAGAAGGAGAAGAAAAGAGATCAGGTCTTGGGGTAATTTCTCTGGTAACATCAATTGTGTGATGAGGCATTGGAGATGAGAGTTCATTTATGATGCTGGCAGAAATCATGGTAAAAGAGGTAGCTCCACAAATGAAATTCTCAATCATATCAATGAGTTTGTTAGGTCCAGGCTACGGGTTGCAACAGATCGCTGGTGACAGAATTAGCAGACTGATCGTGCAAGCTTTATGTATTTGCAATAGGGAAAAGTTAGAAAAAAAAATGATAATGTAAAACCTAAGTTGTACCACCCTATGCACCTAAGCATATAGAGTTATGCATGACTAATCATCACAGTCGGAGGCTCGACAAGCCTCTATTCTGCTTTTACCTTGGTGAAATTTTCAATGTTTTCTCATAATTTGTCTGATTTTTCTACTATGGGGGGCCGAATTCTGATATTGACCAAATTTTGATAGAAAAAAAAAAGTTGACAAGTGAAAGACGGTGCTACGTCACATCCTGCTGCCTCTCTTTTCCTTGGCTATCCTGCTGATGATTTATGCCCATTGTGATTGCCATTCATCAGTACATTTTTCTTGACCAATTTCAGTTATAGATCTGCACACATGCTATTAAGAGTTGGTTTATACTTACAATAAGTGCATAGTTTACTACACTTGAGTCTTGAAACTCTTGCTTGTCTGAGATCGGCACGTCTCTTTAGCATGCACATCCTAAAGTGAATTTTCGTATACATCTGCTACATTTTCTATGAATGGTAATTTAACTAAAACAATTACAAGGTTACAAATCAAAATAAAATTTTACTAAAATATTTTATATGATGCTTTTTATTCAAAATATATATACATATATTATATAAACATTCTTATACTTAAACATTTGAACAATGGATTTGAGAAACATGTTTATATGAACGATTAATGTAATGGGATACTTCTGACTACTCTGCGCCCTCCATTAACTTTTTTTCACTAAACTTACTTTTCAATTCTAGTTTTTTTTTTTTAATCATAACTGTAATACCAAATTATATGCACCCGTCATCAAATACACGATTTCTTACAATGTCAATGGACTTTATAATCGGAAGGGAAAGCTAGAAAAAATTGAAGGTTTAAGACTAAAGATTAAAAACAAAAAGAATACAATTTTCCTTGTGTAAAACAAGGAAAAGATACTTTGTGAATTACATCACTTCCTGTGAACAATCTTACATAAATATCTTACATAAAAATCCTATAATGGAAAAATAAGGCCAAATATGATTGAGAGGTGCAGTCAAAATGAGCATTTAATAAACAAAAAACTAGTTTCCTGATAAGCATCATTTCCAATCACTTTGACAACATCATTTTCATCAAACACAAGTATTGATTTTTGTTGTAATCTTTCATGTCAAGTTAAATTTTGTGACCCCCCAAACTTTGGTTTTGTCTTAATTTGTGGGTTCTTTCGGTTCTTTTTGGTTTACAATGATTATTTCTCCCATCATTCACGTCCACAACCATCATTTTTCGGCAAGCTTTTATTCAATCATAGTACAACATAACAATTTAAGCTCTTTGTTTTTTTAAAGTTTTCTCAACGTGATTTCCAATAAAGAAATTAGGTGGATAGATAGACAATTATCATGAAAATATCTGAATCATTATTTGGCTTCAAAATGAAGAAAAGATTGAAGGCATCGTGGACAGCAAAATACTTATTGCTCAGGGATCGTTTGATATTATTGTGTATTTAATGTTTTATGTTTTATATTTTTAAAAAATTTGTTTTGTTTTGTTTTATTTTTATTTTATTGAATTTGAAAATATATTTGGATAGAATGCTTTTATTTTAGAAATGCAAAAACAAAAACATGCAAGTAAAAGTGATTAAAGTTTTTAAACTATATTTGTTATTAATAATATAATAATATTTATTAATATATTATTTATAAATATAATATTCTTTATTAATATATTGTTTATTAATATAATATATTATTTTATTATTTATTAATATTAATATATTGTTTAATATATTACTTATTAATATATTAATATTAATATTTATTTCATATACTATATATTATTATATTAATATAATATATTATTTATTAATGTGGACACCTATTTTATCCAAAAATAAAAAAATAAATAATAACAATAAAATTAAAAAAAAAAATTATTTCAACTCTGACAACTGAAATCAAGCTACTAAAAAATTTTTTTTCCCCCTAAAGATAGTGCATTTAATGCACCAAAAGCACTATATTTGCTTAACTTGGCAGCAAAAATCAAGATACTAGTGAAAATTATCAAACTTTTGAAAATCTGAAATTCAAATCCCAAAAAATTTGGGATTTGAATCCCAAAAGGTTTTATTTATACTGCACTTGTCCTGCAAACGAAAGAGGGAGGAACAAAAAAAAAAGTGAACATCGATAAAAAAAAACCATAAAAAGCAATTTTTTTTTTTGTTATTAGGTTACAATCATTCACACACAAGCACAAAAAAAAAAAAAAAATACAATCCTCCTGGAGGAGAAACTAGTAGCAAAATAAAAAAAAAATTCCAAAAACAAAATTTTTTTTTTTTAAATCCTCGATTTAGGAGGTTTGAGAATTTCTTTTAAAAAAATCTATTTTAGGAAAAGTGTTTAAAATAGAAAAATGAGTGATTTGAGAATTTTTGAAAATTGTTTGAAAATTTTTTGAGTCGTCGAATGCTCAAAAATTTTAAATTTTTCAGTAGCCGTTTGAATTTTTCAACCACTGAAATTTGGAAAACTTGTCTGAATCTGAAAAAAGTTCAAGTTTTTTGATGCTCGTTGAATTTTTTGGCATCGACATTATGGCAGTCGCCCAAAAATTGGGTAGTTACGGTTAGGGGTGTAAACGAGTCGAATCGAGCCAAGTAGTGAAAAGCTCGAGCTCGAGCTCGACTCATAACTCGGGGCTCGATATTCGGTTCGAACTCGATCGAGTTTTATTTTTCAAGCTCGAGCTCGATTCGTGATCGAATTCGAGCTACTCGAGCTCGCTCGATTTATTTTATTAATTAAAATAATAAAAATATATTTAAATATAAAAGCTCGATTAGGCTCGCGAGCTATTCGAGTCAGATATAAGAATACTCGAATTTAGCTCTATCGATAAGTCGAGCTACTCGAGCTCGAGCTCGATTCGACAATAATCGAACCGAATTTGAGTTTTTTTCTAATCGAACCCGAATAGCTTGCGAGTACTAATGTATTATTTACACCCCTAGTTGCGGTAGCCAGCGAAAGGAAAAAATTTTTAGAAAGATAGGCTCTAGAGTAGAGAGAGAATGAAAAAATTAAAAAAAAATGATTTTGGCATATTTAAAAGCCACCAAAACTACGTCGTTTTGGCATTTAACATGTAGAGCGATCCATGCAAGATTTGCGCTTAACCTGCTCACAACTCGACCCATATGTAAGTTTTTCTTTTTTCATTTCATTTTATTTTTATTTTTGTTTATTTGTTTAAGATTTTTTTACATATCATGATTTATAATATTTATATATATATTTTACTAAAAAAATAATTATCAGTAATAATAAAAAATGTAAAACAATAGAAAAATACTAAGATGTTAATTAAAAAATAAAAGGATAAAAATTACTATTAAGGAAAAATACAAGGAGTTTTATTTTTTATAATTTTATAAGTAAAAATATTTTTTGAATTTCGCCAAAGTATTAGGATAATTCAAGAAATTATTTTTGCTAAAAAAATAAAAATAAAAATGCTAATAACAATTACTTATTTGAATAAATCTTCTAAAAATATAATTTTTAAAGAAAATTGAAAGAGTTTAATTTTTTTTAATTAATACAAGTAAAAATAATATTTTTAGATTTAACCGGTGAGTCAAAATAATTTAAAAATTATTTTTCACTAAATAAATATTTATAAAACAATAAAAATAAAAATAAAAATATTTCTTTAAATAAATCTCTTAATTATTACAATATATATATTTTAGATTTCACCAAAAAGTTGGGATAATTAACAAAAAATTATTTTTTACTAAATAAAGATTTATTTAAATAAAAAGAAAAAATAAAAATAAAAAATAGGAAAAATAATCATAATAAAAATTAATTAAATATTTAATTTTGTCTCTTAAATATCATCAATAAAAAATCGTTTTATTTAGGATATCATAAAAAATTGAGATAATTCTAAAATCAGTTTAATAAAATTTTAAAATTTCATCAAAAAGTTGAGATAATCCTAAAATCAGTTTAAATAAATAAATAAAATATCTTATGATAAAATTTCAAAAATTTTGTGAATAGTCAATTTTTTGAAAAATTTTTAAATAAAGATTTTCTATAAATTTCATCGAAGCGTTAGAGAAATTATAGAATATAATAATAATAATAATAATAATAATAATAATAATAATAATAATACTAGTTTCTCAACAAAAAAAATTATGCATAAAGAAATTTTTAAGGAAATTAAATTTAAATATAAAGAAGACCATATTGTCAAAATTAAAAGATTACATGTTTAATTGGTATCATTGTTCGAACGGACGATGTGAGGGAGCTAATACCTTATTCATTTGTAATCGTACTTCGGGACCTAATTTTGATTTCACAAACCTAGACATTTTTTTGATAAATCTTAGATAATTTTAAGATTTTTATTAAAAGGTGATATTTTTGGGTGGTCAATCATATCTTACAAAAAATATTGGTGGCAACTTCGAAAATCTTTTCTAAGTCTAGTGATCGAGTCTTCCTGGATGAAAAATCATTATGATGCTTGGTGACTTTACTGTGGATTTTTGAAAGTCAAGCAAGAAATTAAACTTGTGTCATCCAAACTTTGATTTTATGGTTTTTTTTTATATTTAATTTTAATTCTTTATCTCATCTTTACGATAAAAATGAGATTAAAAAAAGGGGCAAAAATTTAATGGTTTCATTTAGTTTTATTATGTTATTTGTTCTATGTTGTTAATAATTATATTGTTGATTTTATTTCGATTAATAATCATTGTGTTCCCTCACACATATGCACATTTGCATTCATGTACGAGCTCTATACCTGGGTTCCAAATCTATTCTTTTTATGATGGAGTAGAGTACTTACACTTTTGTAAGGTTATAATGCCTTTGCTTGGGCTAGCGAAATACTTTCACTTAAACTTGTTATGGGTAAAGATTGGAGGCCTTACTAGTCCAGAGTGAATGATAGTGAGGATCAATTTAGGAACCTTTTTAGCCTTTGTTAAAAAAAAAACTGTGCATATAGTGAACTTTAAGAAACCAACCTTATATAGAGCCATACCGTTTTTTGTAGATTATACTTTAAATTAGGACACATGAGGGAATATTCATTTTAATACGATTACTAGCAGTAATTTATTTTGCTTTCTTTTTGTTTTATGATCATGTATTATCATAAACAATTGCATATGGGATGTGTTTGTCAATGTGCCAATATTAGTAAAAAAAATTTTGGTCTTGCTTTAGAAACACCATCATGATATTTTTAGCTATGAAGCCCACCGTATGTGAAGAAACTAATATGGCGATAACTCTATCATAAAGAACCTAAGGTAGAATGGGAAACTATTTGAAAGAATTTGAACAATAAACTTTGCTTGAAAAGATTAAATTAGGGCTTTAACAAAATGACATCTCTAAGTTGGTCAAGATTTAGCACTATGTAACAACTCATAAGAAGATGGCTTTTTAGGAAAAATATAGTCACATTGCTTCATTCCTTGAGGTATCTACAAAAATAGGTTGATAAGGGCTTTAGTTCAATTTTGAAACCCTACTTATAGATGTTGCATGTTCAACGAGATAGATATGACCCAACAATCAACGAGATAGATATGACCCCAACAATTAAACAATATACTACATTGCTATGGTTGCATTTTCCCAATCTAGATAAAATCTATTGACGAGGTCAAAAACTTGGATCTCAAAAGAAACTTGCTTGTATGATTGAGGTCCCCACTTAGAATGTGAACTTATATATCCAAATAAAAAGTAAAAGTGATTGCATCTTGTGGGAAATCTTGCATGATTACATTATCAAACACTTAGAAGATGAACAAAGCATAAAAATGATAGCTTTGGCAATCTATGGTTTTATCATTTTCCCAAAGGTCCTTAGGTCCATTGAGTTATCAAATAATTTATTTTCTCGAGCAAGCGGATAACAAAATCAATCATGTTCCTTCTATACTACCAGAAATTTTTAGATCATTGAATCACTATTACAAAATAGGAGGACATTTCATAGGGTGTGCATAGTTACTCTATATTTAGGCAAAAAGTCATTTTTAAAATCTTATGGGTAAATTTAATCTTACTTATAGTAATAAAAGCAAGCCAATTGAAAATTTCTACAATGTTGAGTGACCAGAATCAAAGTCTAAGAAAGGAAATCTTGCACGATTACATTATCAAACACTTAGAGGGTGAACAAAGCATAAAAATGATAGCTTTGGCAATATAGGGTTTTATCATTTTTCCAAAGGTCATTGGGTACATTGAGTTATCAAATAATTGATTTCCTTGAGTAAGTGGACAACAAAATCAATCTTGTTCCTTTTATACTACCAGAAACTTTTAGATCATTGATTCACTATTAAAAAAGAGGAAAACATTTCATAGGGTGTGCATAGTTACTCTATATTTGGGCAAAAAGTTATTTTCAGCATCTTATGGGTAAATTTCATCTTACTTATAGTAATAAAAGCAAGCCAATTGAAAAATTCTACAATGTTGAGTGGCTAGAATCAAAGTCCAAGAAATAATGGGTATCGATCTTGCAAAATCTCACCAATACTTAGGTTATATAAAGGGCTCCATGGATGCCACGAGAAGCCATGTTGTACAAGTATAGTGACAAGTCGTAGGTTCCACTCTTAGGGCTGTGGAAAGATATAAGTTATGCTCTGACAATGGTTCATTGACAATTAGGGTCAGAGTAGTTTGTTTGGATGACTCATAGGCTTCGAGAATTAGAATTTTCTTTTAAAGAGTCAGAATTTCTTGAAAAGATAAAATAGATTATCAAAGAATGGAAATAGACTCGAAGAATGGATCGTGGGGGGATACAGACAAATCCATACATGAATATCTGATATGGAAAAGTTAATGCATCATAAGTAAAGTTGGTTATAAAAAAGAAAGGCCATGCCACCAAGAAAATGCCCGTTATGAAGAGGTCCCTGAAGATATAAAGATTATGAAGTGCAATTTTAAAAAAAGAAAAAAATGTGAGTTTGAAAAAAATAGACTTTAGCATGAGGTTAATTAGTGGAAAGATAAGACTGATGATAGTGAAAGAGAACAAGAAAAGATTTCTGAAAGCTTGCATAAATCCATCATTTCGATGACCACTGAGTTTAAATAATTTAGAAAGAATACATAATAGCTTAAGTCCAATCTATTGAAAGAAAAACCTAGCTAGTTTGTGAAAGAAAAGAATATACTGTAAGGTCTCGAGGATGACTTGAAATAGCAAATATACTATCAACGTTAAGCCATTCAAGTCTTGAGAGAAGAACGCGATTAATTCAAACTTAAAGCCAAATAAGCATAGTATTGAAAGGAAGAATGTCAGCTGAAAGAATCTTAAACGACTTGCTTGGTAGAATAAATAAGAGAAGTCAACTTCAAAATAAGAGACATGGCCCAAAAAGCTAAGCAAGTAAAAGAAGAAGTCTACCCAGGACAACATAGCCAATGTTTAACCAATTTTTTAGATAGTGATTATGAACAGTATAAACATGTAGGGCATTTTTTTAAAAAATTTGAATATAAAGAGTCTTCAATAAGATAGTATGGCAAACTTAAAGGTGTAATATTACAATTTGAATAATGAGACATTAAATATTGGATACATAACAAGCATATCCTTTGCATTCATTCATTAATGCGTCATATGTGTGTTTCATTCATTACCTCTAGTTAGAGGAACCATTTAAAGTTTCATGACCTTTGGTTAGAGGAGCCATTTAAAGTTTTATTGCCTCTAGTCAAAGGAGCCATTTAAAGTTTCATTGCCTCTGGTTAGAGGAGTTATTTAAAGTTTCATTGCCTCTGGTTAGGGGAGCCATTTAAAGTTGCATTGCTTTTGGTCATAGGAGCTTTCTTTAAAGTGTCATATCCTCTAGTCAGAGGAGTTATTTAAAGTGTCATAGCCTTTGATCAGAGAAGCCATTTAAAGTTTTATTGCCTCTAGTCAGATGAGCATTTTAAATTTAAAGCTTCATTACCTCTAGTCAGAGGAACCTTTTAAATTCTAAAGTTTCATTGGCTCTGGTTAAAGAAGCCTTTTGAATTTTAAAGTTTTAGTGCATCTAGTTAAATGAGTTTTTTTTTTTAATTTTCAAGAATTATTAAGCCTATGCTTAGAGGAGTTTTTAAATTTTCAAAAGTTGTTAAGCTTTACTTAAATGAGTCTTTCAAATTTTCTTTCCAAAAAAAAAAAAAGGTATTCATATTTATAACATCATCTAGACAAAATAGTCATTTTTTTTATCTTTGTCCTATTCTTGATTCTTAGCAATGTGCAAAGAAGGGTAACTATAGACATCTATTTTATCCAAAACAAAAAAATAAATGATAATAATAATATTAGAAAAAAAAAAAGGCCAAAATTATTTTAACTCTAGTAGCTGAAATCAAACTGCCAGAAGGTTTTTCTCTTCCCTAAAGCTAGTGCATTTAATGCAACAAAAGCACTATATCTATCTAACTTGGTACAAAAAGTTAGGCCACCAATGATTGTGAAAATTATTAAACTTTTGAAAATTTTGGATTTGAATCCTAGAAAATCTAGGATTTGAATTTTAGAAAGTTCTATTTACATTGCACTTTTCCTACAAAAAATAGGGAGGAGGAACAAAAAAAAAAGGGGAACACTACAAAAAAATGCAGAGAGCAATTTTTTTGTTACTGGGTTATAGCCATTCACACACAAATGCCAACAAAAAAAATAACATAGTACTCCTAGAGGAGGAACTAGCAGCAAAGTTGAAAAAAATTCGAAAACAAAAAAAACTTGAAATCCTCAATCTATGAGGTATGGGAATTTTTTTTAAAATCTATTTTAAGAAAAGTGTTTAGAACAAAAAAAGAGTGATTTAAGAATTTTTGAAAATTTTTTGGGTTGCTAGATTTTGGGAAAACTTTGAATTTTTCGATGGTCATTTAAATTTTTCGACCACTTAAATCTGAGAAACTTGTCGAAATCTGGAAAAGTTTAAGTTTTTTGGGGTTGACTAAATTTTTCGGCAACAACATTGAAATAGTTTGTAGGAAATTGGGTAGCTGCGACGGCCAACGATAGGAAAAAAAATTTAGAGAAAGAGGCTTTTGAAGTATAGAGAAGAGGAAGAAAAAATTAAAAAAAAATGATTATGGCCTATTTATGGCTCACCAAATGATGCTGTTTTGGCATCTAACCTATAGAATGACTGGCACAAGATCCGTGCTTAACCTGCTGATGACCCAACTCATATGTAAGCTTTTATTTTTTCATTTTATTTTTATTTTTTGATTTTATTTTTATTTTGATTTTATTTTTTATTATTTGTTTAAGATTTTTTTACAATTCATGATTGATAATATTTATATATTTATATTTTTTTTGCTAAAAAATAATTATCAATAATAATAAAAAATGTAAAAAAAAACTAAGATGTTAATTTAAAAATAAAAGTATAAACAAAATAATAATAATATTAGGAAAAAAATAAAAGAAATTTTATTTTCCATAATTTTACAAGTAAAAATATTTCTTGAATTTCGCTAAGGTGTTAGGGAATTCAAGAAATTATTTTTGCTAAAAAAAAAAAAAATACTAATAATAATTATTTATTTGAATAAATCTTCTAAAAATGTAATTTTTTTAAAAAATTGAAATAGTTTAATTTTCTTTAATTAATGCAAATAAAAAATATTTTAGATTATATTGGTAAGTCAGGATAATCTAAAAATTATTTTTCACTAAATAAATATTTATAAAACAATAAAAATAAGAATAAAAATAAATATATTTCTTTAAATAAATCTCTTAATTATTACAAAACATATATATTTTTTGAATTTCACCAAAGAGTTTGGATAATTCAAAATAAATTTATTTTTTACTAAATAAAAATTTATTTAAATAATAAGAAAAAAATAATAATAGAAAACAAAAAAAATCACAATAAAAATTAATTAATATTTAATTAAATCTCTTAATTATCATAAATAAAAAATAGTTTTATTTAGGATATCGTTAGAAAATTGGGATAATTTTAAAATCAGTTTAATAAAATTTTGAGATTTAACCGAGATAATCCTAAAATCAATTTAAATAAATAAATAAAATATTTTATGACAAAATTTCAAAAATTTTGTGAATGATCAATTTTTTTAATTTTTTTAAATAACAATTTTTTATAAATTTCATCAAAGTATTGAAAAGTTTATAGAATACAAAAATTATAATAATATTAATTTCACAACAAAAAAATTTTTGCATAAATTTTTTTAAAAAAATTAAATTTAAATATAAAAAAGACCATATTGTCAAATTAGAGGATTACATATGTTTAATTGATATCGTTTTTCGAACATACGACATAAAGGTACTAATACATTTTTCACTCATAACCATACTCCTGGCTTTAATTATGATTTTGTAAATCCAAACGTTTTTTAGTAAATCTTAGGTAATTTTAAGATTTTTATTAAAAGATGATATTTTTGGATGATCAATCACACCTTACAAAAAGGATTGTTGATAACTTCAAAAATCATCTTCAAATCTAGTGATGCAGTCTCTCTGAACGAAAAATTGTTATGACAATTACATTAATATATTATTTAATATATTAATAATATTTATTAATATTAATATTATTAATATAATATTTATTAATATAATATTTATTTTATTAATGTAATAATTGTAGCTTCATTGAAACGGTTTAATTGTAATTTTTGTGAACAATGCTCATGAGGTAACAATACCAAATTATTAAAAAAAAAAAACACTAAAAAAATTATTTTTTAATTTTTAACAATTTCCAAAACTTTTCAAATTTTAATTTTCAGTTTTAGAAAACAAAAACAACCTACCAAATATGTTTTTATTTTCAATTTTTAAAAAACCTAAAACCAAAAAACTAAAAACGAAAACAAAAACAAATGACCTCTTAATTATTATAAAACCATAACTTTTTACACTTTTGAGAGTGAAGTATTCCATAATCAGTGGGTTCAAACTTCAATCAACAGGAAATCAGCTGAAAATCACTGAGCTGTAATGGGAATTGGCCATGGCTATATTGACTAACTCACCAGCTATGAAATTCAATCCCTTTTTTCCTCTCTACTTTCATGCCTTCTTTTAACTATTTCCCTGCCTAGTGAAAGCTGTGCATAATGAATTCCCAAGTGCACCTTCATAATTCATATAAGCACTTAATAATTAGGAAAATAAAAATTCAACTGCCAATTTAATGCTTATATTTATAAATTGATTGACTTATTCTTGTGATATGTATCATTTTACTTGGGACTGAGTTGTAGCCAGCCTAGACGTTGTGAGACATTTTCATTGAGCTAATTATAAAACTTAAGCTTTGTTTGGTTCAAGGAAAATATAAGGGGGAAGAAATTTTGATGAAAAAATTGAAAGAAAAGAAAATGAATAAAAAAGAAAATAATTTCTTTTCTTGTTTGGATGGATCAGGAAAATAAAAAGGAAAATATTTTATTTCTATTTTATACCATTAAAAATAAAAAGAAAGGAAAACATAAAATCGTTCTTAGCATTAAAATTGTTTACTTTTTATTATATATAATTAATTTATATTAATTTTTACAAATAATAATATAAATAAGAAAACAAAAACTACTCAACCCACCTAACAACAGTTTGCAAGGTTTTTTTTTTTTATTTTTTTTTACATCATGAGGTTAAAATTTTAGTACAAGTAAGGAGAATAGAAGGAAGTTTGGTTTGAAACCAAGTTCTTAATGTTCCATCAAATGCTTTTAACCATATAAGAAGATAGGAGAAAATAAGAGGAAAAATATTATAGATTTTCCATATTTTTTTCATTTTTAAAATTTCTTTATTAAAAATCAATTATTATTTTTTAAAATTCAATTTTTTGAAAAAATTAATTTAACTCTTAATCATAAAAATTATTATAAATTATATATAGTGTAGCTAAAAAATTTTGAATTTCTTTTAATAAAAAACAAAAATATAAAATTATCTTTACTTAAGAAGAAGGTAATTTGAACTAACGAAAAAAAATCATTCTATCGTATTTTTATTTTGCACGTTATAAATAAAATGGATAAAATGTTTTTGATTTAAAATTAATGGTTTTTTTTTAAGCCAACAAAATTTGGGTTACCATAATCAGACCGCCTTGTAAATAAATATTGAAAAAGATATTTTGGAAAAGACATTCCATCATGTAAAACACTGAAAGACAAGCAGACGCAACATGTATGTTACAAAAAAGGGCGAAATTTGCCATCGGAAACTTCCCCCTAAGCTTTGTGTGGATCCATTAAAACTATAAATAGGCTTGGAAACAATAAACTTATTTTCCCTAACATGTACACTGGCACTCCTTCATTAAGCAATTTAGACCCCCTTGCCCTTGTGAATGGACAAGCAATTTATACTGCAACCCCAATCAAGTTTGAGTTTTTTTGTTTTTTTTTTTTTCAATTTTTTCTGAAATCTGAATATGGTACGGGGAGACCAACCGACTTCTACCAAAAAGCTCACGAAATAAAGCTGAAACTACAGCCAGCGAATCGGATTGGAGTTTTTATCTTCACAGTTCCCACCCAAAGTGGGAGTGGACCAGTTCAAATCTCCCTCATGTATATAGCTGTAAATATAAAAATATCAAACTCTTATCTTTTTCCTCTCGTCTCTCTCAAACCCTTATTCTCTTTTATTGTAGATGACAGCCTTAAGGGAAACCTCCATAGATTTTCCCCCACCTACTTCGTAGACATTTCCCTCTCCGCCAACATCAGTACTTTGCTTTTTTATTTACCCTCAACATGGAAAAAAAAAAAAAAGGGGCAAAGGGAGCCTCTCAGGTACTGGCTTTGTGCAGTAGAGTATTTCTCATTTAATGTGTGCCAATTAGCATGGGAGATTTCATTTATAATTTTTTATTAGAATTTTATAATTATTTAATTATAAAAAATTGTGTAAAACTTTACTATTTATAAATATAAATTTTACATAAAATTTTGATAAATTTCATGTAATTTTAAAATATAATTGATTAATTATATTATAATAATTATGTGACTAAAAAATATTTTAAAAATAGAGCTGGCAGAAAAAAATAGCTTAATAAGTACTCGCAAGTCACAAACAGTTTTTTATAAATCTTGATCTCAATTAAAATGCGACAGAAATTATAGAGTTGTTAACGTCAAAATATGAACTGCCCATGAAAAATGAAGCAAATAGTCCCAAATCTGTGGTTTGAAACTCAAAATCAAACCCAACGATTTCTCGGAAGAATCACCATTGCAACATTGCTCGTGTTTCACATGCACTATGCCCGAACGTATGGCAGTCAAAAAGGCTGAAGGTATAGCATGGCAATTTGAAATTCAACATAATAATATAATATAAAAATAATATAAATAAAAAATATAAAAATAATATAATTTAAAATTTTAAAAAAATCATAAATAAATTTAATAAAATAAAATAAAAATAAATTTTATATTTTTATATTGATACAAATTATAATATATAATTTTTGTATAAAATATAATATAAATAAATATTTTAGATAATATAATAACATGAATCACCAAATTTACATGTAACCCGGTAGAACACGCCTAACCCACCAAAGTTCCGTGATGCTATCTCACTAGTAGCTGATAAACATATATCAAAGATATCTGTAGAGCGCACATGTAAAAGGGGAGGTGATGTAACAATCAAAACAAGCATAATAATCTCAATGGAAAGATAAATGGTTCGGGTTGAATTGAATTTGATTTAATTTTTTTAATAATTTATAAATTTATAAATTTAAATTTAAATTTAAATTAATTTTTTTAAAATTTAATTTGATTTGAATTAAATTTTATTAATTAATTTGATTAATTGGTTTTTAAAATTTTATTTTTTATATATTATTTTAATAAAATTTTAAATAAATTTTTATATAAAATAATTATTTTTATTTTATAAAAACTTAAAAAATATATAAAAAATTAATTAAAATATATAATTTAATTCAATTTTTTTATATTTCGATTTAAATTTAATATATACATTTAATATTTAAACTTAATCCAACTAAATAAAAAATATTGATTTAAATTGAATTAAACACTACAATTTTTAATGATTTTTTTTTCGCACTTTGAATCCCTAAAAACTAAGGTCCACACAACAGAATTTTGAATTTGATTGGTTCAGTTGTTAATTGTGGGATCCAGAGTATGAAAAAACATATAATTTATAATTATTGTAATATAATTACAAAATGAAATTTTAAAATTGTGCAAGTCAATTTATAAATTACGTATTTTATATAAGTTTTTGTTATAATTAAAATTATAGAATTATAATAAAAAAGAATGATTCATGAAATGTTAAAAAAATGGCTCTCAACGTAAGCTGTGGGATTGCTACTGGCTGATGGCTTTTCTTGGTCATGATTAGGAGCCGCGCAAATTACTCCGTGATTAGCCGCAAGCACCCAGCGCGCAGCAGCCATTCATCCCCTATCCTCCTTTGCTCCCTCCACCGCCGCTTGTTTTTGGGCACCATCATTTCTAGTTTCTACTCCATTGACTACGAGGGCAAAGCTCTTTGCTGTGCACAACATCTATTTCAACCACAGTTTCAAGTACGTCATTTTTGGTATAAAAAAGAAATATACATTATTAATATTTTCTTTCTTAAATGAAAGGGTACAAATTTTCTAAAATCAATTTTCATTCGTAATCCAATGTACAAAGAGCGAAAAAATTGAAATTTAAAAATTTTAGAAATAATTTTAAAGATTTCTCATATTTTAATTCAAGTGAATAAGTTTAACCCTTTATTCAATTAAACTTATTCAAAATCATGCAAATAGTTATATTACAAATTCAAGTGAAAATTTTTAAAATTACTTTAATAATCAAGTATTACATTTATAGAATTAATTAATTATTACATTAATAAATAAACAATTAATAAAATATAATTTAACTAAGTAATAAAATCTGAATTAAAATTTTAGAATATTTTTCTTAGTACTAAGTCAATATCTTAATTAAACTTAAATTAAATATAAGGCAATCGCTGATACTTTAATAAAGTTTGAAAAAGACATTAACCCTTTATTCTTTAACATAACTTTTTCATTGTTCATCGGGTCTTTGCTTGTATGTTTTTTCTTGTATAAGCTTAACCGGTTCGTATTAACATCATTGGGCCTTTTCTCGTAATTTTTTTTGCTATAACTAGACATGAATAGAGATATAAATGATATATTAATATTTATAAATTATTCAAATTTAATTTGAATAAAATTTAAATTTGATTCGATTATTATCGAGTCGAATTCGAGTTCGAGTAATTCGATTCATTGATTGAATCGAGTTTGAATATTCTTATATCCGATTTGTGTAATTCGTGAGTGTAATTGAGTTTTTATATTTAAATAATTTTTATTATTTTAATTAATAAAATATCTTAAATTTAAGTTTAAGTTCGAGCATAAATAATTGAACTCTTAATAATCGAACTTATTTTTATATATTAATTGAGCTTAATTGAATAAGTTTGAGTAATTCGATTTCGATCATAAATTAAATTCGAATTAAAAAAAATAAAATTCGATCGAATTTAAATCAAATATCAAGTTACAAGTTAAAAGTTAAATTTAAACTTAAATTTTTTATTATATTGATTCGACTTAATTCGATTATATTCTTAAACATGAAAAGATCCGAATTAAAAAAAAAAAAAAAAGCTGCAGCCATGAAACATCCTAGGCGTAATAGGAGCAGTAGTTAATAAATGTCTATAACGCTTTTATTTTAATTTTTCCTATGTTCTTTTTATAGAAATATATTAAAATTTTGTTTGCACGATTTTCGTCCCCATTTGGCCTTTCCCCCAAGACTCTCCATGCACAGTAAGCACTCATTTAAGCAGTGAAAATTCAAGAATGCCCCTCGTTTAAAGGATTGTCATGAAATATATATATATATATATATATATTAGATATATTATACATGTTAAAGACATAAAAAGGGTCCCAATCGTCGCAATTTGTACAGCGCAAAAGGCCATAAGGGGGGATGTCATAGTAAATTAAACGAAGAGTGTTGAAGGACTAATTATATGGACAGAATTGCCAAGTGGGCTAGACTCTGCTACGCTGGAGCCACAGTTCACATTTCGCTGTTTTTTTTCTTTATTGGGTGAATAAAAATTCGGTGGAAATAAGCTGCTTCAATTCCCAACTAGATTGCAGTGTGTTCGACCTCTGGTTTAAGAAAAAAAAAAAAACCCAACTAGATTATAGTTGTGCAGCTTCCTATCAATTTTATACCTCTTCAATCTTAGAAGTGTACTTTGTGACGTTAGTTGTTAGAATAAACGGTAGATGATAAAATTTACAAATGCTTCAACATTTGAAGGCTAAACATAATAGGCAGAAGGGGTTAAATTTATCTGTCTCTTTTTGTATTAGTATTCTTCATTATAAAACTGATACTCCTAATTGGCCAATAAAAAGCTAATAATTTTAAGTAACTACAAATGCAAAGGAAGACAATAAAATAACACATGTGATAAATGCTTTGAAAGCATACAAAAACCCATCATATGCATGCAGTTAAATGAGGTTGTTTGCTCATAAATTGCACTCCCAACAACTACAAAGTAGTCATTCATGCAGATTTACGGTTAACATATTAGTTGTGTAAAGCATTACTGCTTTAAATATAGTAAATGCCGCCCTTTCTTCTTTTTTTCTTTTTAACTAAAATGATGTAGTTAAAAAAATAAAAAGTTATCTTCAAAAGTAAATGCATCATAGGTATAGATATAGTAAGATTTCAAGTACTTAAGTAAATTTAATATCACGAAGAGGGAGTTGAGATTATTAAATTAAAAAGTTACACCAAAATGATAAATCCGAATAACCATGTGTCTTCTTTTGGTACACTTGATTTTTGAAAACTAGCAATAATATGTTTGTTCCGCCTTGGGAAAATATGCTCTCATTCTAAAATATTTCAATTTTAAGTTCAATCATCTAATCTAGTAACCAATCACTAATGAATTCACTGAACTAAAGTTAAACTAAAGCCTCTGTTCCATTTTAGCCTCGTGACCAAGCCATAGACAAGGATGCATCTGTGGTTGGTAACTCGATAAAACAGTGTTCATCCCTGGTCCCTCGAAAATCCAAACAACCCATAAAAACTATTTCTCAATCCCCAAACTACACTTACCCGCCATATTTCAATGTGCTATTAGTAACAAAAAGTTGAACAGATCAGATGATGACGACCACCCTCGTGCCCTCACTATGACCCCGCAGGCCCCAGTTTGCCACCCTTACCCCTCTTCCCTCAACTCCCTCCTCTCTTTGGTCTTCAGTCGTCACTTTAAAGAATCTATCTGTCCTCCATTACCCGCAAATCAACAACACCATAAAAATTCGAAAATCCCTTTTCTATTTTTTCCCTTTTCAAAATACCCTCAAGCCCCAAAGACCAATTCAAATCAATGTCTGAATTCCCTCTTTCTCTCTATATATACTCCTAATCGCCACATACACTTAGTTCTCCAGCCTACCCCTTTTTTTTTTCCACTCTTAGAATCCACTTAGCAAAAATGCATCGGACTCCGGTGCTTCTCGGACTCATCGCAGTGGCTACACTGCAAATAGTGACACCGGTAATCGGATATCGTCCATGGCCCCACTTAAAACCCAACAGTTCTGATTTAATGTTCGGAGGCTCCAAGAAATTTGAGGGCTCATCAGAGTTCGTCCACATGAGATACCACATGGGACCAGTCCTCACTGCCAGCATCACCATCCACACAATCTGGTACGGCCGGTGGCAGAAATCCCAAAAGAAGATCATCCGCGAGTTCATCAACTCAATATCGGCGGTGAATGCCAAGCACCCTTCGGTTGCCGGGTGGTGGAAGACCGTACAGCTTTACACTGACCAAACAGGCTCCAACATCTCCCGGACGGTGAGTTTAGGGGAAGAGAAAAACGATCGTTTTTACTCGCACGGAAAGTCCCTCACACGCTTATCGATACAGTCCGTCATAAAAAGCGCCGTAACAGCGAGTACAAAACCGTTGCCGATAAATGCCAAGAGTGGGCTCTACCTATTGCTCACATCCGATGACGTGCACGTCCAGGATTTTTGCGGCCAAGTTTGTGGGTTCCACTATTTCACGTTCCCATCCATAGTGGGCTACACGCTCCCATACGCATGGGTGGGTAACTCTGCGAAGCTTTGCCCGGGATTATGCGCCTATCCCTTCGCCGTACCGGAATACATGCAGGGGTTGAAGCCATTAAAGTCACCCAACGGTGATGTGGGAATCGACGGGATGATAAGCGTGATCGGACACGAGGTTGCTGAGCTGGCAACCAACCCATTGGTGAACGCTTGGTACGCGGGGCAAGACCCCGTGGCTCCCGTTGAAATAGCGGATTTATGCGAGGGTATTTATGGAACTGGCGGTGGAGGTTCTTACATGGGACAGTTATTGAACGACAAATTTGGTGCCACGTATAACATGAATGGGATCAGACGAAAATACTTAGTTCAGTGGGTTTGGAATCATATTGTGAGTTACTGCACTGGGCCTAATGCGCTTGATTAGTAATTTTTATTTTCATTTTCTGTTAAAAATTTTTGAATTTATGTTTTTGATTTGGTATTTTAACTTGTCTTTTTTGTTGTTGTTGTTTTTTTTTTTTCCCCCTTTGGATATGGGTTTTGGGTGGCTGTTGATGCATATGATTAGTTAAGGTAGTTAAGTTTGTTAAATATGTCCTTTTTTTGTAATAATTATTCATAATATACTTTTTTTGTATACCGAATAGATTGTGCTTCAATTCAATTCCCTCTTTTTCAAGTTTCTTTCATTTCTCCAGCCCCCAATCTTCCACTTCGCCTGGAAAATTATCATGCCCAATAGAACCCAACTTTTATGGTTAAAGAAAAAACAATATGCACTTGAATATCCAACTTTTTCTTTAATTTTTTTTATAGTAATACATTCTATAACTAAGTTCAATTATTTTATGTACTTATTTTTTTAAATGATATTAAATAAATTTAAAATTTGGTATTTGTAATTTTTTATATAAAAATTGTTAAAAATATATGTATTCAATATATTTTTTTCTAATGTAAATGCTAACACAATTTCCCTGGTTAATTTTCAGCTCATCAAAAATCATTTTTTAATTTGATTCTAGTAAAAGATTTTTACTTGTCAGACAGTAACATTTTGGCTATGGCAATCTTGAAGTTTCAGAGAGGCAGGGTTTTAAGCACATTTGATAAGCGACATTGCTGTTTTCTCCAGAATATGTGCTGCCCTTTGCAACTGTGCCTACAAAATGACCCACCGTTGTTATTATTTGTTGACCCTTTTCCTAAGGAACTTTATTGGATTTGCGCCGTGAGGCCCACGATGATGTACAGCTCCTTTTTCTTTTCTATTTTTTAAAGTTTTTAAGTGTACTGTATTACTTACGAAGAAGAATTTCTGAACGCCTTTGCTTTTTCAGTTTACGGTCTTGCTTCGATGCATAAAGTGATTGGCGGGGGGGGGGAGAGATTTCTTCTTTTCCCACTGTGTCTTTGTTTGAAATGAGTGACTGACCTATGATTCTAGTATGGCATGGGTGTGCAATGATTGGCTGTTTGGGGTGAAACGTACGTATTGCAGAAAAATGAAAATCGTAAATTCCTACTCGCACTCAATTATCACAAGTTTTCATAAAATGTTATTTCTTTTCTTAATCTATTTTTTAATATTCTAAAATTATCTTTTTTTAAAATATCTAATATTTACTTTTAATATTTTAAAATTTTTATTTTTTATTTTTTACCTTTGAAAATATAAAAAATTTTAAAATTTAATGTTAAATATATTAAAATCAAAATTTTTTTTATATTTTATAAAAATTAATAACATTCAAACAATTTAAAACAGTATTTTATTTAACACCCATTTTATGCCTATCCATGAAAACCAATCAAAGGTGGCATGATGCTAGGCAGGATTCCGAGAGTGCTTCACTTTTCTCTTTTTGATAGAGTACCGTATTTTAATTTCAGTGGTCAAAATTTAGTTTATACAAAACTCAAACATAAAAAGTTTTTGTTATTGCTTGAAATAATTAAGGCTATATATTTTATTTCATTGTAATTTATTCATTAAATCTGAAAATAAATGAACAAAAATTTAATTATTAAAATTATTAAAATATCATTTTAAAATATTTATAATTTAATTCATCAAAATAAATTTAGGTAAAAAATCCCTATAAAATAAACCACACATCCAAAAGGTTGTATTGAAATATAAAATATTTGGTAACCTCAATTTTTATTATGTATAATAAAATACAATTTTATATATTATTTCATATAATAAAAAATTTAGAATTTTATTTTCAAGTGAAATTTTTTTTTTATCATTCAGGAAATAAAACTCTACATAAGGAAGAGGGAGGAAAGTTGGAGTTCGAATCTCAATCTTAATATTTTTTTTTAAATTATTTTGATCACTAAATTAAACAGTTAAATACAAAATTAAAATATTTATCTAAAGGGGCCCTTCTTCATCACTATTCTAACATTGTTTTTAATAATGAAGTCAAATTAAGATAACTTAGGTAAAACCAGCTGGATCTCAAATTGAGTGATATCAAATCTCTTTCAAGTTTCAGTTTTTGAGGAAACACACGAATTTCACCCTCATTTCTTCAACTTTTTGGAATCACTCAAGAGAGTAGGTAAGAGTGGCTGAAAGTGGAAAAGTAGTAGTGGGCAACGGCGCATGAAGGCTTGATTTTTGACCTAAAACCCCTTAATGCCAATAAAATATGACCCATATATATATATATAAATAAATGGGATATGGTCTACAACGTTGTCTTGCTCTCCCTTAGTCTATTTTCATTAGGGAAAATTATGAGATAAAAATTGTTTCGGTGTAAACACGAAATTTTTCCTTATATCTTTAAGTTTGGACTTTTTTTTTTTTTTTTTTTTATAAAAAAATGTTTTAGAGTCCCATTAATCTTATTTATTAGGAGCATGACTTGATCACCAAGCATTGCATGCGGCTTTATAATCTCAGTCAACATATTTCATATATATTGAAAGGAAAAAAAAGTATACCTAAAGAAACAAGTATGTCTAAAATGGCAAAAAACAGTTAAAAAGAGTCAAATTTTATAAACTCACGAGGATTATCCTATTACACTATTTATGCGTGATATGCAACATGTTAAGGAATAAAGATGACTTTTGTATATGAAAAAGAGTTACATATATATATATATATTTGCATCTGAATGATCAAATCAAATTATCTTTCCATCATTTTGCTGAAGTGGTTGAAACCAGTTTCAAGCAAGTGCGTGGGAATACTCATTTGAAAAGTAAAGATAAGTAAAAAAAATTTAGGAAAAGGAATCACCAATTTAAATTGTTACTTGCATCTCTTTCTTTTCTTTTCTTTTTTTTAAACCTTTATGGTCAATAACTATATGTTCTACCACTTGATTTGTTCTCCCATGTGGCCCTTGGAGGATGTTGTGGACTGCTTGTATTTCATACTTTTGGCTTTAATAATTTACCCTTTTAAATAATTAAGCTCTAAATACTAAAAAAATGGATAAAGAGTAGGTGCAAATTGATTAGCAATTGAAAGAGGAAGAGGAGCAATAATTAGGAGAAGGGGACCTACAAAGGGATCATGTCATGTCATCCAATTTTCACACAACTTTGGTGAAGTGACACAGTTAGCCTAACACTGCATCGGATTGCGAGCAACTGAAACCAACTGGTACGCGGTGAACGAACGATTTGGTAGTCCAAAAGGCATGATCTTTTACAATTCAGATGGTTTTGAACATCTTTAGTTAATTGAGCACAAATGGCCATATCGAAACAAACAAGTAAATGTTCTAGTAACGAGTTCATCGATCTAATCTCCAGGTCGTTTATTGGGGGGTAAAAATTAAGCAACAATGCTTACTAGTTTCTGCAACACAATTCAATTTCATTGTGCTTGGGTGCTATCGTATCCATTACATTCTCAATCTGATACGCAATACTTTAAAGCTTCAACTATCGATTTAAGAGCTTAATTGCCCATCTCCAAATCGTCTTACCAGACTTAGTTGATCTTTTATTGTGCATCTCTGTTGCTTGTTGTAGAGTCATCAATCCTTTAATGTCCACCTGCAAACCGTCTGACCAAATTACTTTCCGACTCCTGACTAAAGCACCCTGCTCAACTTCAAAGTCTTTACATTCAACTGAGCCCACATCATATTTCCCCACAATCGTTTAACCGTGTCAAGGACAATTGCAAATTGTGAAAACTAAAATACGTGGACGATGAAGTAAAAAGTATCAGCGGACCGATAGAAACTCTGAAAAGGTTAAGTAATAAAAAAAATATATTTTTGTAATTGTAATGCTACATAATGTGTCAAATAATTTGACAATATCACAGGACAAATCTCAAATGACATGGCAAGCAATGTCATTCAGCTGTTTGTTTTCAATGATTGAGTGATAAAAATATAATTTTTTAAAAAATATTAGTGATTAAATTATGATTTTTTAAAATTGGGTAATTAAAATAAAATGTTACCTAAATTTGGTATGTATACGTGTAATTTACTTTTTTTTTAATATCACATATATAATATCTTTTACTAAATTTTATTTAATTAATATAATAGTTATTTATAAAATATGCTTTAGTGTTAAATCATTTACCAGCAATGTAGGTGTAACAAAGACTAATATTTATTGTCATAATGCATAGATTAGTAGACTTATCGTTAGATATAGATTAAAAGGAGTCGTCACCAATCTTTTTGGTTTATGTGTGATTTGTCACCTATTCAAATATGTCATATTTAAAGAATAGTCTTAATATTGATTTAGGTATCTTTAAATAGTAAATTTTGATCTATGAACCAAATTTTAGGTTCAGGAGTATGGTTATGTGTGATAAAGGTTATAGTACCTTTACAATGCCCATTCAAAGATGGTACCAGTTTGATTTCAAATTATCCAAGCCTTAAATACGTTTATAGTTTACCAAAATATTAAATATTAAAAATTAATCCTAAAATTACTCCAATAGTTTGATAGCAATTTAAGATAATTCTCTCATGTTAGGAGTATTTATGGAGACTAGTGTCTTAACTTGAAAAAGCTCTATCATCATATTTATTTATGTATTTTTGTATAGAAAAATAATTAGTAAAGTCCTCTAATAATTTGGTAAGGTTTATTTTGATGTAGATCTTCTAGTAGTTTGTAAGATTTTATTGTAAAATATTTAAAAATTTCATTTTAGAAAAGAACTTATTAAATTCTTTAATAATTTGATAAGATTTAACTTAAGATGCAATCCTCCAATAGTTTGGTAGGATAAAATACAAAATCTTTATTAAAAATATTTTTTTTTGAAAATTGATTTACGAAATTCTCTAATAGTTTGATAGATTTTGTATTAAATTCATGAAAAATTCTCTAATAATTTGGTTAGATTTATGAATTTATTTAAAAAGATTTTTTTCATTTTTTATATTATTTTCCAAAAATAAAAAAATAAAAGGAATTTTTACAAAATATTTAATAAATTACTCAATAAAATAAATAATAAAAAATCAGTGAAATAAAATAAATGATAAAAAAACTGCAAATAAAATAAAAAACTTAAAATATAAAATGATAAAAATAAAATTGAAAAATAAAAATAAAATGAAAAAATAATCTGCGATCGGGTCAAATCGTAGCACGGATCGACACGCGGGTTAACGGGTCTAGAACAGATCTGGGCTCTTCAGAACGACATCATTTTGGCACAGTATAAAAGTCACACCCTTCAAACTTTTTTTAGAATCCTTCTATCCCTCTCTCTAACTAAAAATTTCTTTGACTTCTTTTTAAAAAAAACCTAACACCAATAAAAAACTGGACTTAGTTGTCGGTTTTTGGAAAATTGATCAGAATCCTACCAGAAACTTCAAACCTTATTGAAAAATTCAATCGGTAAATTTAAATATTCAAACAGAAACCTAGATTTTTCAAAAAAATTTCAAAAATTCAAACTTCTCCCAGAAACTTCGATCTTTCAAAATTTGAACCCAAAATTTGCAAACCTAAAATCTTAGAAATGTACAATCCAAAATTTTAAACCCAAAATTTTTCCTTTCAAAACCAACTGTCAGAAACCCTAAATCTAGCAATCCACTCTTCCAAAAATTTACCATTCGTGCATTTCTCTATAGTATTATGTCCAATTCATAAGCTGGTTTTGATAGAGAATTTAGCAATTGGACAGAATCAATCCAGGCTTGAATCCTGAGATTGGATTTTATCCACCGTGATATTAGGCCTAGGTCTGGCCAGCTGTTTGATTGATTTGATTTCAGATTAAAAGTCCTTTGATTATGCAAATCGATTTCCTTTTGTTTCAATTGACTCTAGATTCAGTTTCCTTATTCAAACCTAGATTAAGATAAAAGAAAGAAAATAATAATAATAATAATAATAACATAAAAAAATAACATCGATTGACCCTGACCATAGATAGACGTCTACAACTGCCCCTCTTTGCACATTTCTGTTAGACAGGGATGATGTAAAGACCTAGACATCCACTCTATTTCATCCTAAAAATAAGGGTCAAATTAGTAAGCAAAAATGATCGGGACTGAGCCTTAAGTCAGAAAAATAATTCGGATTGAGTCGAGATTGAATAATCGGGATTGCATCGTAAGTAAAAAAAATGATCCGAGATCAAATATCGAGATTGAATCGTAAGTTAAAAAAATTATTTGGATTAAGTCGAGATTAAACAACTGAGATTGAACTGTAAGTCTAAAAAATTGACCTGGACTGAGTCGAGGTCAAAGCTAGGTGACCGTGGTTAAACCATGATAAAAAAGATGATCTAAACAAAGCTGAGATCAAAACGAATAACCAAGATCGAATCACGAGTCAAAGAAATGATTAGGTCTTGAATCAACATCAATATAAATGATCGGGATTAAACCGTAAGTTAAAAAAATGACCTAAACTAAGCCAAGATCAAAACAAGTGATAATGCAATGATGCACATGCATGCCTTATCTATGATGCAAATGAAATCTCAATTGTGATATTAAAGTTCCAATAACTTTCTTCTGCATTCTTATTTTTGCACACTTCTTGCAAGAAGATTACAAATCATTCTTTGTTACTCAAGCATCCCAATAGGAGCTCTCACAATCAATTACTTATATCATACTCTAAGGACTTCATCTTTGGCCCTCGTCCCTTTTAGTTCTTTTAAAGTAATACATAATCTCTTATGACATTACTCAATTATTAATCATTATCCTAATTTCAAAATATGAGATGCGAATTATGCACTTCTTCTAGTTATGGCAAAGTATAAAAAATGGAAAAGCAAAATTGAAAATGGAACATAAATAGGATGAAATGAATATCATTTATTCAGAAAAGGAATAAGTTACAGATGGTGGCAAAGGAACAAAATAAAAGTGTATAAAGATGGCTATTTGGGATAGCAATGCCCTAAGATGAACAATCAAATAATCATGACAACAAATCTTGGACTTTTTCAAAGACTCAACCATATGATGCCTTAACACTTTAGAGCTTTTTGAAATTCACTGATTTAGGTGTGCCTTTCAAGTGATGCTATATCCTCCTTATTCAAGTCACCTTTGTAGGTTTTCAACTTAGATAATCCACATTTAGTTCAAGCCGCCCTTTTGGGTTTTCAACTTGAACTATTTTTTTTTTCTCAAGCAAAGATTTCTTGATGAGAATTTATGGGATTAGGAAGATCGTCTCCATCCATCTCCGATAGAATTAGAGCTCTTCTTGAAAAGGCTCTTTTCACAACATACGATCTTTCTCATTTTGGAGTCTATTTCCTCTATCATGTTGAATTGGGAGACCTCTTTTCAACACCAACTCTTTTTTTTGAAATTGATGAGGTCGAACCTTTTTATCATGAGCTCTTATAATTCTTTTTTGGTATAATTGGCCATGATAGAGTGCTGCTAATCTCTTTTCTCAATGAAGTTCAATTGCTCATAGCACTCTTGGGTCTATTCAGCTTTTTCTAACCCCACATTCCTTAAGACCATTAGAGATAAAATTTTTACTTTTACTGGCAATACGACTTTCATCTTGTAAACAAAAAAAAAATAGAGTTACCCTGGTGGAGGTACGTACTAACGTTTGGTAAACATGTAAAGCAAAAGGTAATTTTTTGTGCTAATCTTTATATGTTTCAGTCATCTTTTACATAATCTTTTTGACATTCTTATTTGTAGCATCTACTGTCTTATTCATTTTTGGGTGATATGGAGCTGAATTATGGTGCTTAATTTTAAACTGAGCATATACTTCTTGCATCATTTTACTGTTCAAGTTCTTTGCATTATTTGAGATGATCCTTTATGAGAGTCTATATCTATAAATTATATCTCTCTTAATAAACTTGCAGACTCCTGATCAAGTTACAGTTTTGAAGAAAGCTACTTCGACTCATTTGGTGAAGTAATTAATTATCACAAAAATAAATTTAGTGCCATTTGATGCCTTTAGAATGATAGGACCAATGACATCTATTCCCTACATAGAAAATAACCATGGTGGTGCCCTAACATTTAAAGTAATGGGTGGAGCATGAATCTTGTTGGCATAAATCTGACATTTATGACACTTTTAAGCATAATTAATGCAATCCCTCTCCATTGTTAATAAATAATATTTGGCTTTCATAATTTGTCTTGCCATCATATGTCCATTTGTATGTGCTTCACATATGCTATCATGGACCTCTCTAATGATCTTTTGGCTTCAGACGCATCTACACAACACAGTAATACTTAATCTCTACTTCTCTTATATAAAACTTTCCCATTTAAAAGAATCCCATAGCCAATCTCCTTAAGACTTTTTTATCATTCTTTGTTGTTTGATATGGTTGCTACTAATCCTTTAGATATAGCAGATGTCATGATACCAAGAATTTTTATCTTCTTCCTCCTCTAGACTGGCACAATGCATCAACATATTCCTAACATCTAACTTAATGGCTGAATTTTGACAATATTACCAATTCGCACCATTGCAGCCAATGTGGCTAAAGCATCTTTAATCTATTTTTTTATGGGAAAAATGTTCAAATTGGATTGTCTCAAATTGCTTGCAAACTCTAAGATGTATTTATGGTATAAGATGAGTTTTGAGTCCCTTATTTTCCATTCTTTCTTTAATTGATAGATAACAAAAGTTGAATCTTCAAACACCTTTAATACTTCAATTTTTTTTATCTAAAGTAGTGTGCAATCCTATAACATAAACATCGTATTCAACTACATTATTAGTGCAGTTGAAGTTCAATCTTACTATAACAAGTTAGTAATGTTTTGTTAGAGATACTAAAATTACTCTAATCCCATGCTCGATGGCATTAGTTGTCCCATCGAAAAAGATACTTCATGACTTTTTATCATCACTTTCTTATTCTAACCTTGAGATAGCCATTAATTCTTCATCTAAAAAATTAAGTTTCATGGATTCATAATCTCTGGCAGCTTGATCTACAAAAAATTTGATGATGTCATTTTCTTTAATCACATTTTAGCTCACATACACTATATCATACTCTGAAAGCATCACCTGCCATCTAACTATTCTTCTTGATAACGATGGCTTCTCTAAGATATACTTGATTGGGTCAAGTTTGGCTATAAGCCAAGTTGTATGGTAAAGCATATACTGCCTAAATCTTTTAGCTGTCCAAGCCAAATCACAACACATCTTATCTAATGATGAATACTTAGACTCGTATTTTGTAAACTTTTTACTTAAGTAGTAAATAGCTTTTTCTTTTTTTCAGATTCGTTCTACTGTCTTAACACACATTCCATCGATTTTTTATGTACCATTATATACAAAATCAATGGTCTTCTTGAAATAGGTAGTGCTAATATAGAAAGATTTGATAAGTATTACTTAATTTTATCAAAAGCCTTTTAACATTTCTCATTTCATTCATCGAGATTATTCTTTTATAAGAGTTTAAAGATGGGATTGCATTTGAAAGTAAGTAAGGAAGTGAATTAAGAGATATAGTTTAATCTGCCTAAAAAATCTCGAGCCTAATTTGGTGTACTTACGAGGATAAATTTTGAATGACCCAAATTTTATCTGGGTCAACTTTTATTTCCTTTTCACTGACTACAAAACCCAATAGTTTCCTTGATTTGTCTCCAAACGTACATTTAGACAGATTCAACTTGAGCTGAAATTTTCTTAACCTCTCAAATAATTTCTTAAGGTTAGCTACATGGTCATTTTCCTTTCGAGATTTTGTGATCATATCATCTATATACACCTCAACCTTTGTTATATCATATCGTGAAAAAGTGTCACCATAGCCTTTTAATAAGTTGCCCTAGCATTTTTAATCCAAAACGCATAACCTTGTAACAAAAAATTCCCCTCATAGTTATGAAAGTGATATTTTCCATGTCATTTTTAGCTATCTTTATTTGATTATAACCAAAGAAACTATCCATAAAAAAAAAACACTAAATGTTGGGCTGTATTGTCCACCAATGTATCGATATAAGTCAAAGAAAAATTATCTTTCAGGCTAGCCTTGTTCAAATCATGATAATTCACATACATTTATACCTTTCCATCTTTTTTAGGGACAGGTACTATATTAGCCACCCATTTAGAATATTCTGCTACTTGCAGAAAGCCCACATCAAATTGTTTTTTACCTTTTTTAATCTTTAACAGCATTTCAGGTTTCATTCTTTTCAACTTTTATTGAATCCACTTACATTCTGGCTTCAGGGATAGCCTATGTTCTACTATCTCAGTGCTGAGCTTAGACATATCTTGGTAGAACCAAACAAACATATCTATAAATTTTCAAAGTAGATCATCTAATTATTGTCTATCAACCACTGGGAGTGAGGTATTGACCTTAACTTCTTTTCTATTCTCGGCATTCCCCACATCGATCATCTCAGTAATTTTTTGATGAAGCTCAATAGATTTATTTTTTTTGCTCAATTAATCTCATTAAATTTGGAGGCAAAGTGTATTTTTTGAAGTTTCTTTCAGTGTCAAGTTCATCGATATTAATAGAGTTTTCAAAATTAAATCCCTGATCATTTTTATGATTATTTTTATATTCATTTGGGGACCTGAAATTGAGTGAAATAGGAAATATTGGCAAAGTGCTTTGATGAAAAAATGGATTGAATAAAAGACATGGATAAGATGTATGCTCATATCTTTTATTGAAATAATAAAAAATAAAAGGCCCAAACATAAGAGACCATCCACATGCTTATGGGCATAAGCAATTAGGAATTGTAATTACAGTGAAAGAAAATTAAAGATAGTAGGCATCTGAGTGACATTTTAATTCTTCAGCTCATAGTTTAATGGGCATGGGTAAGCCAACACTTCTTCCTTTTGGCTATCTTCGCTTACCATATGAATGGACAATTCAGCAAAAGCTTCTTCTTACCTTGGTTCTTCTTCAGTGTTCTTTTTAGCTCTTGGATACATATATCCTCCAAGAATAAATATTTTATACAAACGGGGAATAAACATCGACCTATTTCCTGCCTTCCACCTATTATCTTGTATTTCTTTCATTTCACAGCCCAAACCTAGTCTTCTGCTATTGGCTTCAATCACTGGTGGTTCTTTTATCCCCCGCAGACTTTTATCCAAAACAAATCTAATATTTCAACCCTTATTAATTATCTAATTGATCATAATTTTATTGAATTGAAATCCTCTACCTACTGCATTGACAAGTTCAACAGATCAATAAGAGCATTCTAATGACTTTTCTATAGCTTCTACATATGAGGCATTTATAGGTTGAATTACCAGCAAATTTTCTTCCCCGTTACAATCTCCAATTGGCTTTCCACATTAAATTTGATATTTTGATGTAATGAGGAAGGAACAACATTTATCTTATAAATCCATGGTCTCCATAATAAGCAACTATAGGATGGAAAAATATCCATAACTTGAAATTTTATATTGAAAACACAGACTAATTTGCATGGACAATTCAATGTTCCTAATACTTCACACCTGATCCCATCAAATGCTCGAATCACCATATGGCTACTTTGGATATGGTACATATCAATGGGTAATTTGGTCAGAGTAAAAATAAGCATGACATTAATAGCTAAACTATTATCAATAAAGACCTTGGCTATTATATGGCTTTTACATTTAATAGTGATATGCATAGCCTTAGTAATCCTTTACCCTCGGGTGAAATCTTATCATCATTAAAAGCTATATGATGTGGTACCATTAAACTCCTTGCTAAGTGGTTCATATATTTTACAAACACATTATGTGCCATATAAGTCTGATTCAACACTTCAGTAAGGCATTGCGATGTAATTTTGAATTCAGTAGAAGTAATAACAAAGAGATTCTAGTTGACATTTTGTTTAACTACTCCACCATAGAATATTCAATATGCTTCACCAACTTCAAACTCTCACAAGCTTTTTTTCTAGCACGGACTTTGGGATGTCTTTTTTTAGGATCAATTCAGGTTTGGTCTGCTTTTTCATCACCTTATCCTTCTTTGCTTTCTCTAATGTCTTCGAAGTATAACATCTTCCATTTTTTGTCATGCCACCTATATTGATTATGTTGGCAGTCTCAAATTTTGAGATAACATTTTCTTACCCCTAGATTGTTACCTCACAATCATATTTTCATGGAATAGCCTTCTCATCTTTGTAGGGGAATAGGCTCGGGACTTTAAAGATTACTGGTTTGGGGACAAACTTATTCTTAACTGATTTTGGCTTCTCATTACAACGGATGGTGATAGGCTTTGGCACCCATTTATTTGTCATGGTCACTTTAGCATTTTCTAAGGCTTCTACCTCTTACTATAACTCTATCTGGTAGGAATCTATTAACCTTTGCACCTCATTATGAAATTACTTGTAGGTGTTAATAGAGTGCCCTAGAGCTCCGTTGTGATACTTGCATATTTGATTGGGGATATATCTCTCACGATCGGTGTATGAGGCTACTGATTGTATCATCTCAGCCTCATATAGAGCATCATATAATTGATCGAATGACATTTGAATCTTTTTCACTCTTTTTTCATATGACTTCATCCTTATTCAAGGTGTTGATTGCATGATTAGGTGAGGGTTCCCGTTAACATTAAGTGCTATGTTTTCACTAGTATCGAAGCTTATTAGCCATTCTTTAATTAGATTTTGCACCCTATGCTTCAAAGAAGTGTAATTCTCAATAAAATGGCCAACCACCCTATCATAGCAATCATAATAGGTAGTGAAATCATACCATTTGGGATAAAGAGATTTAAGCTATTTAGTAGGGATGAAGGGCAATCAAATGGTTTTTATAAAGCTCTTGGTAGAGTTCTATATAACTTATGAGAATAGGATCAAATGTAGGTCTTTCCAAGATTCATGATTCTCGTACACCATTTGTTAGGGTAATTGGATGAATAAAAGGCCTTGTTATGGTTGAATAAGAAGGTTATATAGTCGATTGATAGGAAAAAATGGAAGCATAGTTTACAATATGATGATATGTGAGATAGATCGACTGAGGGTAGTTTCTGAATTGTTGTTATTTGAAACTTATAGCTTGAGCCTCATTTTTTTTTCATTTTAGGCACCCTTTTAGCGGTAGAAGACTTTTCTTCTTCAAGTTTGCCATTTTTATAGCATTTTCAATTATTTCTCCTAAGATCACCATATCAATAAAATTTTTAATCGTATTCCCTATCATTTTCTCATAATATGATGACTTTAAAATACTTACAAATAACATCATTAATGGAGGCTGTACTGAGTAGCGACATCTCTACATCTTTGGGCATATTCTTTAAAGAACTCTGTTGCTTTTTTCTCCATACCTTGCAACGAAAAATGATTGAGAGCCATATCTATAATGTGGTAGTATTGGTTGATGAAAGATCAAGTTAAATCTTTTTATGACCTTATGTAAGTCATATCCAATTGAACATACTACCTTGTAGTAGATCTGGTTAAGCTATCCTAAAACACATGCATGAGCAATTTCTCATTGCTAATATGTGCTGCCATCTTGTGACAATATATTATGACATGTGTTATAGGATATTTAGTACTATCATACTTTTCAAACTTCGATACCTTAAACTTTGATGGTATCATCATATTTGGCACCAAGCAAAGCCCCATAGCATCCATAGATCCATACAAGTCAATACCTTTTACAGCTTGTAATCTTTCTTTAATCATGCTCATTGTTTGATCAGTCTTAGAGTTTTCTAAGGACGCAGCCATATGCAATTTCACTTTTTCTTTTGTTTTTTTCAGATTAAAAATTTAGATTGGCTCGACTACCTTTTCAGTGAAGACAAGATTAGTGTAACTTTGAACATTTGCCTGACTAGGTGCATAGGACATTCTTTGGTAGCTATAACTTGGGAACATGGTTTGCTGTGGCTGAAAGCTCGGAATGGTTTGGGTCTGATGTGGATTGAAACTTGAAAGATATAATGATTCAGTAACTTCATACAAGATATCTTCCTTCATCGCTTTTTCTTTGTTTATTTTTTTCAAAGCCTCAAGAATTTTGCTTAGCTTCCCTTCAATTACCTTTTGCACCTTTTTTAACTTTTCAAAATGGTTTGCATTGTCTTGCTTCATTTTTTTGGCTCTAGCCTAGGTGTTATACGGATGTGGAGCTATTCTTGCACCTTAGTACCATAATTTAAAATTGATAATGATAATATGTTTGACATGAATGAATGTAATGCAATGCTTGAAAAAAAAAAGAAGAAAAATATTTTCTGTTTTAAAGATTTCAACAAAAGTGAACTTTCATTTATTCCATAAAAGTCTGTTTTACATCAAGTTTAAAATTTTTCTTTTGTAAAAGTGCCTAATTTGCTTATGCTAATCCTTAACTTCTTCAATAAAGTTTAGTAATCACTGTCCATACTTTCTTGCTGGCATGACCAAAACTTTCAATATCTCAGCCTTTTCTGCCATTTCTTTCCCTTTAATCACTGCCTTGCTTATCTGGGTTGTAAGATGCATTATGTACATTTGTCTTCCCAACCCTTCTCTTTTGTCGAACTATACCTGATAAGATAATTCTTTCTACTTTTCTTTGAGTGCAATGATATGATTTCTCTGGTCATTCAACTTTTATTTTAGTGTTTGGATGTACTCTCTGAGCATCTCATTTTCATGTTGAGTTTCAACATAATCATTCTCCATTTGGGAGCATTTTCTTTTTAGCTTTTCATTTTCATAAGTCAAATCTGTGTTGTTTATTTCTTTGACTTGCACTTGTATGCACAACCTCTAGTGTTCTTGTCGTAGTTCCACAAGCTCCTTAAGGGCATAATCTCGTTCTTTGATAACTTTTTAAGTCTTGTTGTATTCTTTGAAAATTTTGTGGACTTGAATTTTTTAACTTTTTTGCTTTATCTTTCCACTGTTTTTTTTTCTCGAAGCCTTAAAATTTCTTTTTCGATTTTTTTTCTCAACTTCATGTTCCTTCCTTGTAAGTTCTAACTTTAAAGGCACATTATCCAACTCTTGATTCACTAACTGGAAATAGTCTTTAAACACAGGTGTAACCTTTTTGCTTTCTTGACTGTCCAAATCAAATACCTTTGAGTGGTTTTATCAGTAAATAATCCAGAGCTTACCCTTATGGGCTTCTTCCATGCTTTGATCATGCCATCAATTTTTTGAAAAGTTTTAGGCTTTCTATATAAATAGTCAAATTGGTCAAGCTTATGTGTCATAGGAGTAAACTGTTTAGCTCCATACTGTCTTTTTACCATCAATGGTGTATAACCTATTGACCCCCATAAGCCTAAAAGTGAAACCCCTATCTTATTTTCACATTAATACAACATAGGTTCTCGATTCATCCATAAAGCTAGCCATTTCACCTAACAAACTATGAGCTTCTGTAACAAACATTTTCAATTCTTTTCAAGTCTTTGCTTTTGGCCATTCACTCTCACGAAATTTCTTAATTGGATTTCGATTACAAAAATATAGTTTGGAGACAACACTATTTTTTCATTCAAAATGACTCTTCATCCGTAAATACAATAGTGGTGTACAACTTAAAAAATGAGCCTTATCATTATGTCTACAAAAATTTAGAGATTTGATGGTTATTGCCAATATCGCTGGTGCAAGATTACATCCTCTTTCAATATGTTCAAATAAATTCACCACCTTTATCTCAATGTGGCCTAAGATCCTAGGAAAATGACCATCCGATATATTGCCAAAGCAAACACCTTCATTTCATGATCATCATTTGATGTTTGACAATAAAGTTTCAAAGAAACTCTCATGGAATACCCTTATGTTTTCTTTTTTTTTCTTGGATATGTGAATCTATGAGCTCTTTTTCCATCCCTAAAATATCATAGATTTTTACAATACCCTTGATTTTTGCTTCTTTACATACATCATGTCTGGATACTGAAGATGCATACCCACCAAAGTCGAATATTCTATTATTGTTGGCATCAAATTGACCTCATTAAAGATGAAATAATGATAGGAAGGATCCCAAAACTATACCATCACCTTAATGAGTGAGTTTTCAACCTTCACTAATAAAAAATGTGCAATATGCCCTAACCTCTGTCAAAAAGCTCGCTGTCTTGAAGGAACCATGCTATTTAATATATCTAATAGGCTTTTCAAATCATTTTGTTTAAGGAGCAAACAAACTTCGTTTGCAAAGTAGAGACATAACCGAGTGGTAAACAATCCCCTTTTTCCCACTGTTTTTTTTTTTTACTTTATCTTTCATTTATGGGTGAATTACATTTGAATGACACAAACAATGCGCAAACTTGACGCTCTATGGGTTTCATGAAAACTTTTGTTGAAAATACTTTCAGGGCAAAAACAATATGCAATATGCATGTATGTTTATGAATATGCACAAGAAGAAAAAAAACAAACAAGATAAAAAAACCAGTTAGTCATCTCAATATAAAATAAAAAATAAATATTTCAAAAACAAGTAAAATAATAGCATGACTCTAGATTTTGGATTAACCACAGAGGGTGGAAGGATACAGCTCTATCTATGGGTTAGGCTTTTAAGGTCAACTATATGTGGCTTAGATTAGTTCTAAAAAGGCTCCCAAATTATTTCTTACATCATTATCCATCATAGACTAGTAATGCATCTTAATCTTCGCCCACTATAGGCTATAAGTGAAAAAGGTTCAATTTAAGTGTGAGAATTTTGCTAGCCCAGATGGCCTATGTACTTGATTCTTCTAATGGACAAAGCTTGGGTGTAGAGCTTATGTTATGCACATGTAAATGAATAACAGATATATGAAATAAATAAATAAATAACTAAACACAATATAAGCAAAGAAAAGAAAAAAAGAAAAAGAAAAAAAATAAAAATAAAAAATCTCAAGTTTATTAGGCAAGGCTTGGATAATAAAAATCATTTACTGCCTGACTCTTAACTTCTCCAGTGAAATTGTCAAACTGTCATAACGTATAAATCGTAGACCTATCACTAGATATGGATTAAAGGGAGTTGTTACCAATCTTTTTGTTTAGGTGTGATTGATCATCTAATTAAATCTGTTATATTTAAAAAGAGTCTTAAGATTAACTTAGGATCTTTAAATAGTAAATTTTATCTACAAAATCAATTTTAGATTTGAGAGTATAGTTACATGTGAGAAAGGTTATAGCACTCTCATAACGCTAATCTAAATGATGGTGTTATTTTGATTTCAAATTATCCAAATCTTAAATATGTTTATAGTTTACCAAAATATTTAATATTAAAAATTAATTATAAAATTACTTCAATAATTTAGTAATAATTTAAGATAATTCTCTTACCTCAATAGTATTCATGGAGACTAATGTCCCACCTTGAAGAAACTCCATTATCATATTTATTTATGTATTTTTATATAGAAAAATAATTAGTAAAATCCTCCAATAGTTTAGTAAGATTTATATAGATCTCTCAATAGTTTGATGAGATTTTATTGTAAAATATTTAAAAATTTTATTTTTGAGAAAAACTAATTAAATTCTTCAATAGTTTGGTAGGATAAAATATAAAATCTTTATTAAAAATATCTTTTTTGAAAATTTATTTTGAAATTTTTCAATAGTTTGGTAAATTTTGTAAAGTTTAAATTCATGAAAAATTTTCTAGTAGTTTGGTAAGGTTCATGAATTTATTTAAAAAGATTTTTTTTTCATTTGTTTTATATTGTTTTTCAAAAATAAAATAATAGAAGGAATTTTTTCAAAATATTTAATAAATTACTCAATAAAATAAATAATAAAAAATTAATAAAATAAAATAAATGATAAAAATAAAATTGAAAAATAAAATTAAAATTAAAAGAAAAAAACCTGCGATCAGGTCAGGTCGTAGTACGGATTGGCATGCAAGTCAATGGGTCTATGCGCGGATCTAGGCTCTTCAAAACGGCATCGTTTTGGCATAATATAAAAGCCATGCCCTTCAGGCTTTTCTCAGAATCCTTCTACCCTTTTCTCTTTAGCCCAAAAATTCTCTAACTTCTCTCTAAAATAAATCTATGAACACCCACTAGAAATTGGACTTGGTCGCCAGTTTCTAAAAAATTGGCTGGGATCCTATTGGAAACTTCAAACCTCACTAGAAAATTTAACTAGCAAATATTTAAACAGAAACCCAGATTTTCTAGAAATCTTCCAAAAATTCAAACTTTTTCCATAAACTTTGATCCTTCAAACATTCAACCCAAAATCTGTAAACCTAAAATCTCATAAACGTATAATCTAAAATTTTAAACCCATAACTTTTCCTTCCAAAACCAACTATCAGAAACCCTAAACCTAGCAATCCACTTTTCCAAAAGTTCGCCATTCATGCCTTTCTCTATAGTATTGCATCCAATTTATAGGCTGCTTTTGATAAAGAATTTAGGAAATGAACATAACCAGTCCAGACTTGAATTATGGGATTGGATTTTATCCACTGTGATATTAAGCCTAGGTTTGGCAAGTTGTCTGATTGATTTGATTTCAGATTAAAAGTCCTTTGATTATGTAAATCAATTTCCCTTTGTTTCGGTTGACTCTAGATTCAGTTTCCTTATTCAAACCTAGATTAAGAGAAAATGAAAGAAAATAATAACAACAACAACAACAACATAAAAAAGACATCAATTGACCCTAGACATAAATGGGTGTCTAAATATAACTATATATATATATATTTAAGTAGCTTTTAGCATCAGGTTGTATTGTAACTCAATTTGTTGTTATGAGCCATTGCTTTAGATATTTTGTGCAGCAGCAGTGGTTGCCCATTTACCAATATTATTGTCTTACCAGGAACACAAAAAAAAGGACTAAATTTTGTTTCAAATATACAAGCGCACAATTGTATGTCATAGGCTCATGATCATCACTGAATAAAGTCTACCATAATAAAATGTTGTCTGAACCAACTGAATGCATTATGCAGCAGTCTAACCTGTAGATTTTATTATTTCGAAAGATTTAAAACTTAAAGGTCATGTTTAGTGTATAAGATAATAGATAAGATATAATGCTAATTATTTTATATTATGTTTAGTTTGTGTTTAAAGCAAAAGATAAGATTATAAAAAGGATTAATCATTCTCTTAGTATAGGATGATTCAATCATTCCAAAGTAGAGAGAATTATTTTTAATTCATGAGATTGAACTTACAAGTCTTATTATATCTTTAAAAATTATATCGATAATTTAAATTTTATAAATTTTGAGGAAAGATAATTTTGACCAATAAATAAATTATACTATTTTAATCCTTGCTCACATCAAATACAAGATAGGATGATATTATTTAATCTAATCCTATTCATAATATCATCTTATCCCATCCTATCATAATCTTGTATATCAAACACATCCTAAAGATATTAGGACTTAAGCATCTTCATAGCTATGTGCTAGGATCAAAAAACAGGAGAAAGGATAAAAAAGAGCAGTCAATATGAGAAAAAAAAAAGGGGGGGAAGAAGAGAACTTAATAAATGAGTGGGGAAACTATGGCTCTAACCCATCATGGTGAATGTAAATATAAGAAAAGAGAAAACAGAGATCCTTTTAAGTAGCCGGCATATGGAGTTCAATCATGATGAGACCTAATCAAACAAATGCTAGAGAGTCCATAGACTAACTCATCCAGAACAGTGAGAAACTTCTAATGATTCTAGGTTTTTAAGCTGTACGCTAGAAAAGAGGCATTTACGTATTCAAGAATGGATGTCTGTCAGAAGGGATGATATATTAAGTATTAAAACTCTTAACAGGTATAAAGCTCATTTCTAGATTGACGTCTAGCAATTCTATCATTTATTTCCTAATGTATGGTACCTGATGTTACCTATCAGGCTACCATCAGGAGATTGAGAACTTTACCTATAGTAAGGCATGAGCTTTCATGTGATTAACCCAAGGTGACTTGCATGCAATTGCAATGCTGTAGTCGAAAGACAGATTGAAACTTATCAGTATTTACAATAATATAACAATAGACAACAAATATCGACTAAAGTTATAGTTAAATTAATAACAGAAAGAATGAAACATGATGTTTTCAAATACTCCTTTAAGAAAGATGGCAGTGGCTGCAAAAGAGTCCACTTAGTCAAAATTTTCATTGAGAAGAAGTAGAGATATTTTCTCATTGCAAAATAAATCATGCAAAGCCAAACAATGTACAAATTATATGTAAAATAATAAAAGATAAGAATTAACCAGTCAGGGAATATATGCTTCATGGAAATATCAGATTATTCGAATGAACTATTCACTTTTGGTCTTTAAGTTTCTCATTTTGCAGGTACTTCAACACTCCATATGTAACAGTTACAGCAAGGTTTCAAATAGCGTATGTGTAACGGCATTGCAGCTGCTATTTTGCGATGTCGGTAGCCTCCGCCATCGCTACATACCCGAAATTAGGTTGTGAATGGAATTCACAATCACAACGGCCGCGTTCCGTTCACAACCCAATTTGGAAGACAAAGATAGCGTGGATGGAGCTTGGAAGAGGTTAGAAGATAGATGAAGAATGGGATATGCTTGTCGATTTTAAAGAAAGAGTTGGGGGAAATTTTGGACGTGGGTTTCTACCTTCCCTTTCTGGTTATCAAAGTTTGGGGGAAATTTTGAGGGAGAGAGGTGCTACACTGAGGGGGACGCGCGGGTTGAGTGAGGTGAGGTAGGGTGGGTGGATGGGTTTTTATTTATTTAATTTTATAATTAATTTTATTAAAACATAAATTTAAAATTTTATAATTTTTGAAATTATATATATATATATATATATGGATTTTAGATAAAAATTTTTAATAATTTTTTTTGTATAAGTTAGATAAAAAATAATTAAAATTAAATATTATAATTTGATTTTGTTATTTACTAATTTATGATTTGTGTTTGAAATTTAATAATTTTTTGTTATTTTGGTATTTATATTATTGTAAATTCTTTTATTATTAGATTAATTCTTATTAATTTATAACTATAGTTGATGAAATTTGAAATTATTATATTTTTAAGTTTATAATTTTATTAAATATGAATGTTTGGTATTTAACGTATTATGTTTAGTTAATATTTTGATTTGTCAAGAATTAATTTTGAATATGAACTTGACTCAGGTAAAAATTTTGTTGCTAAATCAAATATAAATGTTTTATTATAATCTAAATAAAATTATGAATAATTTTTTAGAAAATAAAAAACATAGATGTCATAAATTGTTTTTAAAAAAAACATTAAACAAAAATTTTTATAATTATAATTATTATATTTTATAACAAATTGTGCAAAATTAAAAAAAATTTATGACCGCAATGACTGTAATAATTTCGATTATATTCGAAAACGTAATAAACACGACGTGATCGAAAATGTGATTACGATCGATATTTAAATCCTTAGTTACAGCGAAAACAAGACAAAAGTTAGAGTGAAACATGGGTACAATTATACAAAGAACTTATCCCACTCCTCTAGTAGGAAGCCTTTAAATATAAAACAGCTAATAAGTTATCTGGTGGTCACAACTCATAGCTTTAAAACACTAACAGAAATCGTTTTCATACTTGGACATGTCCAACTTCATTGAATAGACTTCTTGTTTTTCATTTTGTAATAAATGAAATCACCATCCATTTATCATCAGAGGTTAAAAAGCCTAGGAAAGCAGTTCTGCAGGGTGCAGGCCCCAATTCTCTAATAAAGCAGGGGATTAAAAATTATAAACCTAATACAGGACAGAAAACAAAAAGTAGTGATGAATCTTGCATACATTTTTCTGAAGAACGAAGAACCTAAACATCCTTGTACGGCGTCAAATTCTTAGAAACCAGTAACCCAATTGGAAACAAGCACGTCAGCAGAAAAAATTGTACCATTGATGTTTCTGGTTCATCATCTAATGGATGATGACATTGATGTGTGTGTTGTGCGTGTTTTTTTTTTTTTTTCTGAATCAAATGTGACCAAAGGCTTACAAATAGTGAATCTGTTATGGAATGATATGCTTCGTTGCCCTTACCTGGACAAGACTGAAGTTGTCTCTTGGTCTAAATAAACATGATGTATAGCAGTTTCGAAGGTTTAATTCAATCTCAAATGTGCTAATTTTGAGTTTTTGATCACAATAATATCCGCAATTGTTGTAATGACTAACGACCCAACAAAACTACTAAAACTTAACTTTCTCAATGTACGAATTTCTTAAACAGAAAGTATTCTTGAAAGCAGGTTCAAATGTCTAACCCAAATTTATACCAAAATGAAATCAATCTCCACAAAACAACTTTTACTAAACAGAAAAAGAAAAAAAGAACTATAGTATTAATTTCTAGACACACCTGAAGCAGCAAGAACAATGCATTCCACAGGAGTGATCCCACCAAGCCCCAACCTCGCCAGTAGAAAAGCGCTCTCATTTTTTCTCTGTTCCTTAGCTTTAGTTTCTCCTTCTTTGCTCACAATCGCAGGTTTCTCAACCGGCGGCCGCTTTATTATCCACGCGCTCTATCTTTTTCCCTTCTGCTCCTGCTTGCTGCTGCTTATGCTTGACTTGCCGGAGGGTGAGGATGAAGATGAGGAGGAACCAAACCCTTGCCCCGGTGAGGCGGGCTTCTTGGGCAAGGAGGTGCGTCCGTCGACGGTGGGCTTCTGGGATTTGATTGAAAGTTTGGGTTTTGGGAAGATGGAGTGGCGGTGATAGAGTCCGTTAGTGAAGAAGATGGAATTTGGATTTGAAGCGCCATTTTCAGTTTTAGTTCGTTAAACTGATGTGATGCCCTTCATCTTGTCTTTCTGGATTTTTAGTTTTATCTCTTGTCTCTCCCTTCAAATTCTAGTATTTATTCTTTCACCCCTATTATTTTCATTTTTTCCCCTGAAAAATTGAAAATGGCGGACAAACCACTTTTCTATTACGGTAACTCAGGAATCATTATTTCTTCTTTTAATTTCAAGAATTATCAATTTGATAGTAATAGATAAAAAAAATCCTAAAATTCATAATTAAATAATTAATATATTGATAAATAATTCTCAAAATTTTCGAAATTGTTTTACCATATTTAGGTTATTCTGATGAAAAGCTGGAACTAGTTCTCTTCGCATAGGAAGATTTGAGAAACTCTTTGAAGGAACATCGCTCCAATTTGATGATCAGAGAGCTTGTAAAAGAGGTTATTTTCTATATTTTCTATCTTACATTTTTCCGTATCAAACAAAAATGAAAATGTCAGGCTTCTTTGACTCGTTTTTGTTAAATTATGTCTGAGGATCGTCAGGTGAAAGCTACGGATGTGTTTGTTGAGGAAGAGTTAAGACTACAAAATGCGTCAGATGATTGGAGTTGTCAAGGATGCATTGGAAACGTCATCGTCTTCAGACGGGATTCCGGACATTGTCATGTGGAGGACTGATGTTAAGGTGGACATGTTTTCTGATTCTGTTAGTATTTGAATTTTTCTTACAGATCATTAAGTGAAACTCTTGCATTATACGTAAGGATAAATTTATTAGGTTTTTCTATTTCTCAAGTTTTCCTTGTATTCTTATAATGTGCTATGCAGAAACTGGAGGTCCTGCCTGCAACATATAATGGACTTTAAAAAACTTAAGTTACCACCAATCTCCCCTCTTCCTCTGGCAAAATTACCTGTTTTAGAAACCGAGTTATACTGGGGTCAAGTTTTTGGTGGTAGTTTGAAAAGCTATTAGTACTTAAATTTCTCCTCAGTTAGACTATTTTTAAATGTTTTCATGCATTAGTGATAGTTTGCAAAGGCATTATGGCTGTGGAACCTAATAATTGAAATATTAATCAGGTGCTCTGCCTACTTTTAGTGATCTTAAGGAATTTATCAAAGAGAAACCAGGCAAATAAAAAAGAGTTGGAATTTGATGAAAGAGATGCCAGCTGAAGTCATATTGAAGGAGTATTTGTCCAAACCATCAGGAACCAAAATAAACAGTTTGAATGTCAAAATTATCGAGTGAAGGAGACAAGATAAATCTGTTTTTTGTTACGCAAAAATGTGACATTGTGGGTGGTGGTACAAACTCTGTGCTGAATGCATTGGCTGCATACCTGAGATATTTGGAGGGAACAGCTCGAGATGACTGGCAAGAGTATGTGATCGATTTTTACACCACGTAATTCACTTTACTTGTGCCTTGAGATTTTTGTGAGAATGTTTAGGTTTCCATGGTGTTTGAGCTGTTGAGAGATTTTAGGATATGCATAACGAATTTGTCTGAACCTATGCTTTCCTAGGATAGGCTGTCAGTTTCTATTCTATCTTTTACTTTACTTTTTAGACCTGCCTTTTGTATTGGCATCATATCTAGAAGGAGAGTGCATTATGAAACTATCACATATGAGAAAGAACGAAATGCTGGATTCCTATCTCCGTTTGGATATTCTGCTGCCACTATTGCAGCAGCGGCTGACGCTTTATGCTCCATGGAAGTAATTGCTGCTTTACATTGGTATTTGTACAAATACTTAATTGATTATTCTTCTGAATGGTTTTATTCTTTGTATGATATACTTTGAAAGCTTTTTTCTCTTCTTAGGTCTGATATACAATTTTTAGTGCAAGGCTTCTGAAGCATTGCAGTTGATTTTGGCTGCAGTGCTTTTGGCTTTTGGCTCTAAAAAGTCAACTAAGTAATGAAGGACTGTACTCTGTAAGGATTTGGAGATGGCGTGGACATCTAATTCAGGTTTGCTATTGACAACTAATTCATACCTTTGGCATTTAAATATGTGGTGTAGTTTATTTTGTGATTAATTACTACTGTTAGGATAAGAGATTTTTTGCGTTCTTGATATACTCTAGTACTGTACAGTGTCTGGATTATAGATTTCTGTAACTTACCCTTAAGAACCAACTTTTTTATCCAGTATACAGTAGTTGGCAATGAAAGTCCTGCTACTCTGCTTGTGCATGGTTTTGGTTCCTTTCTTGAGCACTCCGTGACAATATAAATGGCATAGCTGAAAGTGGAAAACGTATCTGGGCAATCACAATGTTAGGATTTGGCAAATCAGAAATAATTGTATGTCGTTTCTATAACTTTTATAGATGAGTTTTTGTATCCCTACACATTCTAAATTAATTTATGGTTTTTTTTCTTTTTAATCTTCAAGCATTATCATATTGGTGCAAGTGGAATTCTAATTTGTCCCAGAGATTGAGGAAATATCGTTGTCTTTGTGGAAAACAAAATAGAAACTGTATAATTCTAATGTTGTATTTAACATCATTTGCGCTGTTATTACTAATGTTGTAGTCAGATGGTAGAATTCAATGGAGTTTTTATTTTCACATAATTTGTCTCAGCTGACTTCCATCAATTACGATATCGTTGTAAAGAGTGCCAAGGGATCAGTAAAGTCCCCCAAACCGTCTGAACCATGACTGTGGTTTAGCAAATATGTGTATCTGATCTCATATTTGTTCCTCTGTTCTCTCATGTGTAAGTTTCATCTTTGACACGAACGCTTTCATCTATGATTCCTTGACGAAGAAATTTCTTTGACTTGAGAAGTTCAAGACTAGGTTCATCTGGCTCAACATGGGCTCCAACCGGAAGTGGAGCAGTTGATTTTTCTGATGACAATTATATGCTGAGGGTGCATGCTAAACTGCTGTCACACTACAGGGATCAGTACAAATGAATTGCAGAAGCCAGTGATAGTTCCACCTTCACATCCAATCCTGCACTCACCCTCTCCCATCCCCCCAGCTCCCTCCCCGATCCCCATCTTCACTTTCTCCATTTTGTTTTCCTAATGTTATCACATTTTTATGTATGTATTTTTATGCTCAGATAATTAATTAAATCTCCACAAGCTTATGCTGGTAGTTCATTGTTAAATACTAAGCATATTTTGGTTTCTCTAAGTTGCCAGGCCGCAGAAAGCGATAGTGTAAATCTTCGCAAACATTGCAATTGGCTATTGAGACTCGCATGCTTTTGGAAGTGATGCACTAAGCAAGTAAGCATTTCATTACTTTAAAGGACATGACACCAAATTAAACACCCAAAATAGAGCAGTATTAATGTGATTCAGCATTCCACTTGGCCTTGGTTTTAGGGAGCTTCACCCCCACTAGCCAGGATTTATGGTTAATGGGTCTGTGATGCTTCAAGGCACCAAACATTATCAATCATTGCCATATTATAGAAAGTCCAAACACTGAGAATCAAGAGAAAATACATAAACAATGCCCAAAAAAGAAATTCAAGTGGCCATTATGTTATGAATACATCATGACAACGACTCTAGTAATGTGGGTGTACGTGTGTGTGTATATATATGTATAGGTTTTGCTATTCATGATTTTATGCTCAGCTGTGTTTTCTTATCTGTTCTTCTGCTGCGGATCCGTTAGATATTAATGTGGTTTTTGATAGGTTTCCGTCGACCTTTTTATATCCTTGCTTGAAGCAGGCACATCTTTAGTCCACGGAAACGCTGTTTGATCTGTCAAGATTTAGAGGGACCATCTGTAACATTGCCGTTGATGGCTTTTTGGATCTTCAATCTTCATATCCCTCTTTGTTTTGTTTTTATGTTCTAAATAAGTCAAAAGAACACGTTAGTTTAGGTACAGTCAGTATAAAAGTATAAAAGAGAGAATCAAATTAAACCTTTTTTCTGTTTTTTTTTCCTGGAAGAAGTCTAATACGCTCTCTAACTTAACCTTTAACAAACTACTTTATCACCGGATCAAGAATAAAATCAACATATGCATACTAATTAAGGAGGGTTTTAGGGCAACATGATCTTTTACATGTCAGTTTATTCTTACTGCTATCAGATATGTTCTTTTTATCGGGTGTTGTAACCAAACTCTTTTATTTTATTACATAATCCAACTCTATTGGGTCCATGAAACAAAGGTGAATGAGCATTTGGAGCATTTGTAGCCAGTGACAGTACAACTAATATTTTTGTGGATACTTTTAGGTAGCTCTACTTAAGGATGATGTGAACAGTTGCTGAGTTACTTCATGTATGTTAAAATGACCTTTAATTTCTTAGGCCAAAAGCAATGTGCTGGCTTGCGAGATCCCCAAATAGACACTAGAAAACTAGGGGACAATAGATAGGCTTGTTGGACGGGGCCTGAGGCATGCCATGATTCTGATATGTATTTTATTAATCATGATTTCCTTGAACTAAGAATGATTGGCTAATAGAGTTGTCTACTACATTTTTTTATCCCTTTCCCCCTTTATCTACTAAAAGAAGCAATTACCAAATAAAAGTATATATAATGAGTCTGATTACTATCTGCTTCAAGCTTGCTCGGCAATGGCCAATGATGATGATGGAAGCTTAGCTTTGCAGTGCACATATTTTCAACTTTATTATTATAAATTGTTATCAATGTAATTATTGGAAAGTTGAAACCATATTGATTAATGACATCATTGATGATTTTCTAAGTAAAAGTGACGTTAGTTTCCAAGTAAGAAATTTCAAAACCATTGTTAATTTCAGGATAAAGAATTTCTTAAATTATGGTGATGTTGATGAATTAATACAAATTTTATATTTACTGACAAAACTTTTCAACTATATATAAAGTTAAGGGAAATATCATCAACAAAATTTTGATAATTAATTTTCCTAGTTTATCTTTTTGTCATTTGTCTTTAAATTCATGGCTTTTAGCTTGAATTAAACCCCAAATGATACTCAATGAATTAGACTATAATTTCAGAACGGCAGACAGTGATAACTAAAACAAATATTAGTGGGAAAATATGTATTAAATTATCTTTGTTTGGATGGTAATGTAAGACTTGATTAGTATTAGTCGACCAAAGTAAACGGTGATGTTAAATGTAGGACACTCTTTGACCGTGATCAAGGCCAAGCTCCCACGCCAATTTTTGCGATCAAGATGAACAAAAATTGACCCATCCACTGAGAGAGGAATAAGGTTTATCCATTTGGGTCAAGTAATTTTCACACCATACCATTTAGGTCATGTAATTTCATTTTCAAATAATACAAATTCTATTTTAAGTTAATTTCACTTATAATTATACGACTCTATTAATCTTTGTATAATTATATTATATACGTCTCTGATTCCAGCCACCTACAACTAACTAAGGTTTTGACCTTTTCTTTCAAGTACGTTGGTGTCGTAATACTTTTCTTGACAAAATAAAAATTAAAAAAAAAAAAAAGCAAATCTCATTGTTAGTTTGTTAGCATGAAAGCGGATTTCAAGACTGAGAAATTTTAAATTTCAATCGTAATTTAAAAGATGAAAAATAAAAAAAATTCTTAGCTTCATTTTATAATCGAAAAAGGGCATATGCTATTTATATAATTTTTATTTTTGAATAACCAAAAAAGATGTAATTACATAGCAGAAACCACTACAGTTTCTTTACAGAAAATGCTCTGACTTTTATCATAAAAAAGCTTTCAACCACACAGCTCTTCAAGGGAGTGGGGTGACCATTTGGTGGCACATCTCTTTCTACTATTTAATGCAATCGTAAACCCACAAGGCCACTGCAAGGGCACATCATAAACATCCATGGAAAACAAATTAAAAAGGCTGGAGATCCTTACTGTTTGGTAAAGTGACAGCACACCCACATAGCCTGGATCCTTTTCAATTAAGGCAGTGGCCGGCTTAAAAAAAAGTTATCTATTTGGATCTTAAAAACATATGGCCTCTGGACTTATTTTTTCTTTTCTTTTCTTTTCCATTTCCCTTGCTGTTCTGAGATCCTAACTGAAGATAAATAATTTAACCGGAAATTAAGCTTAAAGAGTCCATTAATGGAGACCTATTGGATTTTTTTTTTTTTTTTTTTTACATGAGTGCAAAGAGGCACTTCTATTAGGTGCATGCTAGTACTTGCCAAGGGGATTGATGTCAATTTCACTGAAGCCACCAAATCCGAAACTTTGATGATCATCTCCACTATTTTGATAGTCCAACAACCATGAAAAGGAGTTTTCCTCCGATGAAGAGAACCCAAGTTCACTGTATTCTAGTTCCCTGGAATCTGGGCAAGGGAAGTTCCATGTCAGGTCATTGAGAAATGCCTCTGACCATATTAAGTTTATCAAGGGGTCAACATCACTGCCAGACTCTGATGATGACCTGGATTCATCGGTCGAGAAATTCTCAGTTGGAGGGCTAAATTCATCAGTAGTTGAAGAGACATGGCCACAATCTTTAGGCAACTCTAGTTGTTTAGGATCAAGATTTGGCTGATCATTTGTTTGACAGGTTGCCTCTTGTGGGTTGTCTGGTTTCTGTAAAGGCTCATGTGTAACAGGATCAATTCCCATCTTAATAAGCTTTTTCTTGATATGGGTGTTCCAGTGATTCTTGATCTCGTTATCAGTTCTTCCGGGCAGTCTTGCCGCAATTTTGGACCACCTAAAGAAAATGAAAGCATAAACATCATGTTAATAATAATAAAAAAAATGGCAGTTCTAAACTGTTGCCCCCGCATACTACTAAGACATAAGCATTTTCTATTTTAATTTTTTTATTACATTTCCTTGTACCCATTATATTATTTATTTAGCTTTGGTTTTATTAGAGCCATGCTTTTCTGTCAGTAATTACTAGGAAAAGAACTACATTACTTTCAACTCTTACAGTGGACACTTTTCAATCACAATTCCTACAAGTACCTTCAATTAATCCTTTGATAGCAGGAAAACAATCCTTAAAAAAAAATTCATTCTAATTGAGTTTAGGATGGTACCCTGTTATCAACTACTCTTTTATAACATTTTCTCATCATTCCAAGGACGAACAGGAGAGAAAGAAAATGGAAAACTTCTCTCTAAAAAGAGTTCTATTTCATTTTCCCCTTTGTATGAATTTCTTTGCATCATTTTAGTAGATGCTGCATTATTAGATATAAGACCCCAAAAAGCTGTGTAAAGTGAATTTCTTGTCTTCAAAAATAAGCAAAACCAATATGGAAAAAGGAAGAAAAAATGATGCATGCTTCTAACGGGAAATTAAGTAACCTATTGCCAAGACGGGCATGCAGATCAATAACAAGCTGCTCTTCATCGTCATTGAGGAGGCCTCGTTTCAAGTCCGGCCGGAGGTAATTGGTCCAGCGAAGTCGACAACTCTTGCCGCAACGGCGGAGGCCGGCGAGCTTGGGGACGGCGCGCCAGCAACATTGGCCGTGAGTCAGAATAAAATTGACCAATTTTTTGTCTTCCTCGGCTGTCCAAGGCCCCTTCTTCACGCCTAGTTTGTCACAACAAGGCTGCCTGCCCATAACCAGTAGTTGTTGTTACGCCAATTAACTCCAACAATGCCAAAAGCCCCACTCACCCACCTATATATAGCAATGAATTTCACTTTCCTTTAGGTAAATCAAATGTTACTTTCAGAGGTGTCAGCAGCCTCACGTTTTTATCGTGCGCGTCTGTGTCACGGCCCTAAGAATCAAAGACTAATTAAATTACTATGACCTTTCTTGAATTTTGCAAATGACAGTGATACCTTTTGGTAGGTCTTCTATGAAAATGAAGGTAAAAAATAATGGTTTAACAATAATATTATGCATGACGCTGCTTTATTTATCTATTTTATATTAAATTGAAAACTTGTTCAAGTCTTAAAATCTAATTGAAATTCTAAACCTTTGAAGTAAATATAGAATAAGGATAAGCATATGTTTGATCAATAATCCAAGATGTCTTACTTTTGATTTTCCTATGAAAAATGAGGATCAATGGAGCAGCAAGATGAGGTAGGAAAACTAATGGAAAAAAAAGTAAAAAAATTAAGTGTGTTACGTCATTCATTTTCTTGTATACATTAAAAAAATGTTAAGTGGTATTATTCAAATATGTTAATTTTTAAATATTTTATAATTTTTATATTTAAATTTGATTTTTTCATCTGTAATTTTTATATTTAAATTTGATCTTTTATTTTATTCAATCAACTACCACGTAAGCTATTTACATTATGTCATGTCAACATAAACTTGTTTTGCCACAGCATGTTTGCTATCACATCAGCAAGATGCCACGTGTATACCACACATGTCAGCAATTAATTAGCCACCTGTTTTGCCACTTGTTTTGTTATTTTTATCTTATAATTTTCTACTATTACTATTAATAGATAATTTTATATTTGGCTTACACATGATGAAAGTATATTAAGTGATGTTATTTTACATATATTAAATAAATTTTATGATTTTATTATTATCAATTGATTTTAAGTTTAATATTTTATAGATTTTATTTAAAAAATATTTTCATATTAATGTGAATCAGTGGTCAATAATCCGTATTTCAATCTTTTTATTATTATTAGATTAAAAATTATCCTTATAAATATTAGTTTTAGAAGTAAATTATATATATTTTTTATTATTGTAATAAATATGTTTCTCTTTTTTATTAAATTGTTGAACATACAAACTAAAGTGGTCAAAACTCAAATAGATTAATCCTTTGGTGAGATTTGAAAGCAAAAGGAAATAAACTAAATGGTAATAGGAGAAAACCATGCTATTTTTTCTTTTTTTTGAGAAAATAGTTGTTATCATTCATTCATTATAAAGATTATCAGCCTGAAGGGCATTACATAAAAACAACGGAGGTTTTTCAATCGAATACATGTCCAAACTAGCATTAAATCCTTAACTAGCTAGGATATGGGTAACCTCATTCCTTTTTCTTCCTATATGCATCACCTCATATGTTGTAAAACTCTTTATTTTGTTCCTTAGCCTTCTTAATGATTGTTTCTATCGAGAACATGTTTGGTTCCATTATTTTGAGTTTTTTCAAGATACCCAATGCATCTCCTTCAAGTGCTATGGACTACAACCCCATTTTTTTAACAAAATATAGAGCCTGCATACTGTTTTTGTATCGATTACAAACGAATCCTCTACTTTATCCATCCTAATAACACATGTTTTTATAAAAAGGCTATGTGAAACATGTATAATAACACCCACTCCTCCCTTTTTTTTTTTCTTCCCATTTAGTGCACCATTAAAGTTTATTTTGAAAATAATTGGCTTTAGGTGGCTTCCATCTATGCTCTGGTATTTCATTTGCTTGTTCCACTCGCTTCTAAGCTTTGTTGAAAACCCATATGTATGATTTAATAAAGTTCACAGCTTGGGTTGTTGTTACTTCCTTCTTATGAACTTCTTTATTTCTATTCGACTAATTAACCCAGCACATGATTGCTAGCTATTATGGCTAGTTTTTAGCCATTGTTTTTATCCAATTCGTCACCCATTCCAATCTCATAGTGTTTTTATCAACATCAATATCCTAGGTGTAGTGGAGTTGATGCCATACCTCTTTTCTTGTCTTACAATATTTCAATGTATGAAATGTTGTTTCTTCACCATTACTACATCCACTACATGTTTTATCCATGTGAATTCTTCTTCACGCAAGACATTGCATAGTTGATAACAACACATATCATGCTCGCCATAAAAATACTTTTATTTTGCTAGGTATGATTGCTATCCATATATTTTTCTATAGCAACATTTTGTCCTTTGTAGCTTGTGCTGTTATTCTTTTCATCATGACACATTAGTTTGTAGCCACTATTGATAGAGTACCTTCCACTCTTATCATAATGCAATATCAACATGTTAGGGTTTCTCCTCTTACTTAATGGTATAGAGCTTATGGTTTCTGCTTCATCCAACTTAAACTTTTTTTGCAGCATTTCCATTTTCCATTGTCTCATGTTTCAATTAATAAACTCTTCCACCAATTCTTTTGCATTCCAGTCCCTTTTTATGGATGAATGAAGAAGTCTTTCTTGAATAGCACCCATTTGTCTTGCTAAGCCCTTATCAGTTTTTCATCTTTAACCTTGCAACTAGTTTTCCATTTTAGTGTTGAGATCAAGTCCTAAATGCTATGCCACATCAAAGACGGATTGCTGTCCTAATTTGCCTTAAGAAATGAAGTCCTAGGAAAATACTTAGCCTTGAAAACTCCATATACCAGAGTTGTTGGATTTGTTAGAAGTCTCCACCTTTGTTTTGCCAACATTGCCTTATTAAAATTTTCCATGTTACAAAAGCCCATCCCTTCCTTATTCTTTGGTATGCATATTTTTTTCTAGTTTATCTAGTGCATTTCTCTTCTTTCATTATTTTGCCTCTATTAGAAGTTGTTTATTATGTCGTTTAGCTTTATGCACAATGTCCTTAAAAGTAAGAAACAACCCATGGTGCAAGTTGGAATCGTATGCATAACTAATTTGAAAAACATTTTTTTACCATCTTATGAGAGCATTTAGCATATCCTTCTAATCAATCAATTTTGTATCCTATCCTTTAGGTTTCTAAAAGCTTTCCTTCTATCCCTACCCACCATAGATGACACACCTAGGTATTTTTTTAGATTTACAGTGGCTCTTATCCCCAAAACCTCATTGACTTTTTCCTTACTTATATCATTTGTATCGGTGTTGAAAAATAAGATCGACTTAGCAAAATTTATATATTGTCCAAAGCTTTCTTCATATCTCCTTAGCACATTCCTCATCATTTTATTTTCGATCCCGTTTACTTTTACAAATAAGACACTATCATAAGTGAAAATAAATGAATAACTCTAAGTCTAGATCTGCTTATTTGTAAGCCACAAAGCATTCGTTCATTTTGGTATTTATGGAGTAAGGATGATAGCCCCTCTGTACATATTTAAAATAGATAAGGTAAAAATGGTTTATTTGTCGAATACCCCTTTCAGGTTTAAAGGAATTAGTTAGTTCACCATTAACCATTATAGAATAAGACATTGATGTAACGTATCTCATTATTAGATTCACCCAATGCCCGTGAAAACCTAGCCTTGACATCATTTTAGCAAGGAAATTCCTTTCCACCCTATCATACGCTTTGCTCATATCTAATTTAAAAAAAAAAAAACCCATCTCTTCCAGGCTTTCTAGTTTTCATTGTGTGCAATAATTCATAAGCTACCAAGATGTTATCAAATATAACGCACCTAGGAATAAATGCACTTTGAGCTTGGCTAATACAAAAGGATAGTAAGGTTTTTATTTGATTGACAAGCACTTTTACTAGAATTTTGTAGATGACATTACATAAACTAATTGGTTTAAACTGTGTAATACTAGTAGGGTCTTTAACTTTGGGAATAAAAACAATATGTGTGTGATTTATAGCCCACAAATCCTCATCCACATTAAGACATGCAAGGCAAAAACTAATAATATTAACTCTAACAATATTCCAAAATTTTTGGTAAAAAAGACAAGCATACTATCTGGCCAAGGGCCTTTGTAGGGTGCATCTATTTAATAGCATATAGGATTTCCTCAACTTGGAACTTTACTAGGAATGAGTTGTTCATTTCATTTGATATTTATGGTTCCACTACCTTAAGAACATCATTGAAATTTTTGGTCTTGTAGGACTTAAATAGTTTCATGAAGTAACTTGTGGCATTGTTTTTAACATCTTCATCCCTTTCACACCAATCCCCATTTTTGTTTTATAGCCTTTTAATTAAGTTTTTCTTTTTTTGTTGGGACACATGTGCGTGAAAATATGTAATGTTTCTATATAGCTACACCTTTTGTCTAAGCTATTCTTATCTTTTACTGCCAGAATACTTTCTCATTTTTTAGAAGCACATTTAGCTCTTCCCTTATATTCTTTCCCTTTTCAAGAACATCATCAGACACATTTTCCAATTGATGGCTTTGTAGCTCATTTTTTTAGGCGTTGATTTTTTGCCTCAAGCTATTAAATCTCTCTACATGCCATTGTTTTAACAAAACACCTATTCGTTAAATGCTTTCATGTGCCTTACCATCCAATATCCCATACATGCATGCTCAACCATTTCCCTACATTCGATCTTGTTGGCTGACGTAGCTTCGAACCAAAATCTTGATCTTTTTCTTATTTTCTTTATGCTTCCACTGACTTTTATACTCAACTATATGGGTACATGATTAAAAGTTTCAGCCACTAAGTGTTGAATTTTACTATTAAAAAGCCTTTTAATCCATTCCTTGTTTGCCAACCTACAATCTAAACTCTTTTTCACTGAGCTAGCTACTATTTTCTCCGTGTCCATGTGAACCAGGTTATTTTAAATCCTAGATCATCAAGTCCACATTCTTTTAAAGCCTCCTAAAATTTGATCATTTAGCTTTCCCTTTAGAGAAAAACCCTCTATTTCTCGTGGTTTCACATAATTTCGTTAAAATCTCCTATGCATAGCCATGGCAGCACATTTTGATTCTTGAGATTCTTTAACAAAACCTATATTTTATTTTTTCTGCTTGCTACAGATTCTTTACAAATTTTTGTAAGTTTTCAAGATGCTTAATCAGATCCTTTAGTTACTTCCATATCAATATAATGCTTAGAAACCCTAAGAAGCTTCAATTGGGTACCCTCATTCCAGAGCATGGCTTGTCCCCCACTTCTCCTTTCAAAATTGATCCTAAAACACACCTTTATTCCACAGGTCTTTTTTATTCTATCCAATTTTTTTTCATGTAGTTTAGTTTCACATGCTCAGGTTACGAAAAGCTCTAAATACTCATGGATTCTCAAGCCCACAGTAGTTCTAAACAATGCACTTCACTATCCTTGACATGACTAGTGACTAGTCTCCTCCATTCCCATAGTCAACAAATTATCTTTTCTTAGTTTATTCACCTTATGTTCATCCCCATTTGGTTTCTTAAACTCTTGTTCATGTCCTTGTTTCTTTTTCTTCTTTCCAACATTGGTTTATTTTGCTCATTTTATTTTATTCAAGCCAACTTTTTTAATTTTTTTCTTAGTGAACTCTTATGTGTTTCTACTATTTTCCTTTCCCTAAATATTACTGTCTTTCATATTGTCCTAGTCCCCACCATTTCCCGTCGTTATTTGTATTTGGCCATCTTTCTCAGTTTTATACTTTTCATTCTCACATGCAATGAAAGAATTCATATCACTATTTTCATTATCTCCCTTTGACTCATTGTTCTCGGTTAACTCTTTTGTATTACTTGTTGTGTCCCCACTTAACTTTTTTATTCCCATCATACCTCTATTAGTTACTATCTCTCCCATTTCCTATATCTCATCTAAATCCACCCATATCCCTACATGTAAGGGATTTTCATAACTACCACATAAATCATGGTTATCCTTAGATTCTCTCACATTTGAAAGTTCTATTGATCTCACATTTTGCCATGTTCAACTATTGATTCACTCATTCCAGCAATTGTCCATTCTCTAGTAGATCTTCCATTATCCTTTCCTCAAAATTTTTTCTACTCATCTCCATTTTTGCTCTTGTGTTTGGTGTCTTTTCCTTTCGACAAATGGGCTTCTATTAAAATTTTATCATTTCTTTGATGGCAACATTTGCATCCATTTTCCATACTTCCTACTTTTCTATAGCATATCATCCCATTCATCATCACAAGAGCACTCCATCTCAATGTGCCCCAACATTTTGCATAAATAACAAAATATGGGCAAGTGTTCATATTTCATTCTCCTATATACATCAGCCCCTTTACGTGATCTTGCTATAGAGATAATTTTTTTTAGTGGTTTTAAAATATCAATCTCAACTCTAAGTCTCATAAAACTCCCTCCTTTATAAGTAGTAGTGTGGTTATCCATCTTCAGCAGTTTGCCTAACTTACTGCTTATTCTCTCTACCACCCACTGATTTAACATATTAAGAGCTAGTTTATAAATTCTGACCTAAAACATAGCATAGTTGAAAATATAGTCTGTCAGCTTGATATTTCCATCATAATTTTGAAATAGAATTAGATTTTTATTAAATAACCTGAGCCAACTAACACCCTTTGCTTGTCTTTCTTGTTTGTAAATTTGAATTGAACTTGATTTGAATCAATGTAAGACATTAATACCTTTTTTGATAATCTCTATACCATTTTCAGTGTCCCTACCATAGCATTTTCATTATATGATTTATGTGTCAAAAGTTTTGCTTCAATCTCATCTAATTCTTGTCAACCGTTTGTCTCCACTTGATCTAATTTTTTTTCCATTAAGACAAGGTTTTGCCATACTTTTTATAGGTTTTTCATATCATCTATGGCAGCCAACCTTTTTTGGACTACCTTTTAACTATTGCTGATAAATACCTAAGTGCCACAACTACTATAGAAACTAATCAATCCATAAATACTAGATTAATGATGTCTATCCAATAGCATAAGAATCACGTATAATAACACCCACTCCTCTTTTTTTTTCCTTCCCATTAGTGTACCATCAAAGTTAATTTTGAAATAAATGGCTTTAGGTGGCTTCCATCTATGCTTTGGGTTTTTATTTGCTTGTTCCACTCACTCTTAGGCTTTGTTGAAAACTTATATGTATGATTTAATAAAGTTCATAGCTTAGGTCATTGTTGCTTCCTCCCTATAAACTTTTTTATTTTTATTCGACCAATTAACCCAGCATATGACTGCTAGCTACTATAGCTGGTCTTTAGTCATTAGTTTTATCTAATTCTTCACCTATTCCAATCTTAGGTGTAGTGGAGTTGATGCCATACCCCTTTTACTATCTCATTATCTTTCAGTGTATGAAATATTGCTTCTTTATCGTTACTACATCCACAGCATGTTCCATTCACGTGAATTCTATTTCGTGCAAGACATTACATGGTCAATGTGACATACATCATGCTTGCGATAAAAATACTTTTATTTTATTAAGTATGATTACTATCCATATCTTTTCCCATAGCCACTTTTCATCCTTTGTAGCTTATGTTGTTATTCCTTTCATCATGACACATTAGTTTGTAGCCACTATTGATAGAGTACCTTTCACTCTTATCATAATGCTATATTAACACATTAGGGCTTTTCTTCTTATTTAATAATATGAAGCTTATAGTTTCTACTTCATCTAACTTAAACCTCTTCTGCAACATCTTCATTTTCCATTATTCTGTGTTTCGATCAATAAGCTCTTCCACCAATTCTTTTGTATTCCAATCCTTTTTTGGTGAATGAATGATGAAGCTTTTTTTGAACAGCACCCATTTGTCTTGCTAAACCCTTGTTAGTCTTTTATCTTTAACCCTCTACTTGGTTCTCCATTTTAATGTTAAAATTAAGTCCTAAATGTTGTACCATGCTAAGGATGGATTGCTGCCTTAATTTGCCTCAAAGAATGAAGTTCTAGGAAAATACTTTACCTTGAAAACTCCATGTACCAGAGTTGTTAGATTTGTTAAAAGTTTCCACCCATGTTTTGCCAACATTGCCTTATTAAATTTTTCCATGTCACAAAAGCCCATCCCTCATTTATTCTTTGGTATGCATATTTCTTTTTAATTTATCCAGTGGATTTCTCTTTTTTCATTATTTTACCTCTATTAGAAGTTGCTTATGATGTTGTTTAGCTCTATGCACAATGTTTTTAAAAGCAAAAAATAACCTATAATGTAAATTTGAATCGCTTGCATAACTGATTTGAAAAACACTTCCTTGCCACCTTGTGAGAGCATTTAGCATATCCTTTTAATCAATCGATTTTGCATCCTATCTTTTAGGTCTCTAAAAGCTTTCATTCTGTCTTTACCTACCATAGATGACACGTCTAAGTATTTTTTTTTAGATTTATGGTGGTCCCTATCCCCAAAACCTCATTAACTTTTTCCTTACTCGTATCTTTTGTATTGGTGTTGAAAAACAAGACCGACTTAGCAAAATTTATATATTGTCTAGAGCTTTCTTCATATTTCCTTAGCACGTTCCTCATCATTTCACTTTTGATCTCTTTTATTTTTACAAAAAAGACACTATCATCAATGAAAAATAAAACGAGTAATCTATGTCTAGATTTGCTTGCTTGTAAGCCACACAACATTCTTTTATTTTAGTATCTATGAAATTAAGATGATAGCCTTTCTGTACACATTAGAAATAGCTAAGGCAAAAATGGTTTCTTTGTCGAATACCTCTTTCAGGTTTAAAGGAATTAGTTAGTTCACCATTAACCATTATAGAATAGGACATTGATGTAACATACCTCATTATCAAATTCACCCAATGCTCGTGAAAACCCAGCCTTGACATCATTTTAGCAAGGAAATTTTTTTCCACCCTATCATACGCTTTGCTCATATCTAATTTTAAAGAAAAAAAACCCATCTCTTCCAGGTTTCCTAGTTTTCATTGTGTGCAATAATTCATAGGCTACCAAGATGTTATCAAATATAAGGCGCCCAGGAATAAATGCACTTTGAGCTTGGCTAATACAAAAGGATAGTATGGTTTTTAATCGATTGACAATCACTTTTGCTAGAATTTTATAGATGACATTACATAAATAATTGGTTTAAATTATGTAATACTAGTGAGGTTTTTAACTTTGGGAATAAGAACAATGTGTGTGTGATTTATAGCCTTTAAATCCTCATCCCCGTTAAGACATGCAAGGCAAAAATTAATAATATCAACTTTAACAATATGCCAAAATTTTTGGTAGAAAAAGACAAACATATTATCTGGCCAAAGGCCTTTGTAGGGTGTATATATTTAACAACATTTAGGACTTTCTCAACTTTGAACTCTGCTATGAGTGAGTTGTTCATTTTATCTGATGTCCATTGTTCCATTACCTCAAGAACATTATTGAAAGTTTTGGTCTTGTTAGACTTAAATAGTTTCATAAAGTAGCTTGTGGCAATTTTTTTAACATTTTCATTCTTCTCACACCAATCCCCACTTTCATTTTGTAGCCTTTTAATGAAGTTTTCCTTTTTTCGTTAGGACACATGTGTGTGAAAATATGTAGTGTTCTTGTCTAGCTCCACCCTCTGTCTAAGCTATTCTTGCCCTCTGCCACCAAAATACTTTTTCATTTTCTAGAAACACATTTAGCTCTTCCCTTATATTCTTTCCCCTTTAAAAAACATCATCAGACACATTTTCCAATTGATGGCTTTATAGCTTATTTTTCAAGATGTTGATTTTTTGCCTCATGCTATTAAATCTCTCTACATGCTATTGCTTTAACAAGACACCTATTCATTGGATGATTTCACATGCCCCAACATCCAACATCCCACTCATGCATCTCAATCATTCCTCTACATTCAGTTTTGTTGGCCCATGTAGCTTCAAACCAAAATCTTAATTTTTTTTATTTTTTTTATGCTTCCACTTGCTTCTATACTCAATTGTATGGGCACATGGTTCAAAGTTTCAACCACCAAGTGTTGAATTTTACTATCAAAAGGCCTTTTAATCCATTCTTTGTTTGTCACCTTACAGTCTAAACTCTTTTTCACTAAGCTAACTACCATTTTTTTGTGCCTATATGAACCAAGGTCCTTTAAATCCTAGATTATCAAGTCCATATTCCTCTAAGGCCTCTCAAAATTTGATCATTTGGCTTTTCTTTTGGAAACAAACCCTCTATTTTTGGTGGCTCCACATAATTTCATTAAAATCTCCTATGCATAGCCATGGTAACACATTTTGATTCTTGAGATTCTTTAACAGAGCCTATGTTTTGTTTTTTCTGCTTACTACAAATTCCTCATAAATTCCTGTAAGTCTCCAAGATGTTTAATCAGATTCTTGAATTACTTTCATATCAATATGGTGCTTAAAAAAACTAAGAAGCTTTAATTAGGTACCTTTCTTCCAGAGCATGGCTTGTCCCCCACTTTTCCCTTCAAAATTAACCCTAAAACATACTTCCATTCCTCAAGTCCTTTTTATTCTGTCCAATTTCTTTTCTTATAGTTTAGTTTCACTAATGTAAATGACATAGGGATCTTTTTTTCTTATTAGGTTATGAAAAGTTCTAACTACTTGTGGGTTCCTAAACTCATAATAATTCTAAGCAATGCACTTCATTATCCTCGACAGGACTAGTAACTATTCTCTGCCATTCCCATAGTCGACAAACTATCTCTTCTTGGTTTTTTCACTTTATGTTCATCCCCATTTGGTTTTTTAAACTCCTGTTCATGTCCTTGTTTCTTTCCCTCTCCCAACATTGGTTTATTTTGCTCATTTTATTCTGTTCAAGCCAACTTTTTCATTTTTTCCTTAGTGAACTCTCCTGTGTTTCTACTATTTTCCTTTCCCTAAATATTACTATGTCTTTTCTATTGTCCTGGTCCTCACCATTTCCCCTTATTATTTGTAATTGACCATCCTTCCCAATTTCATACTTTTCATTCCACGTGCAATGAAAGAATTTATATCACTATTTTCATTGTCTCCCTTTTACTCATTATTCTTAGTTAATTCTTTTATATTGCCTATCATGTCCCCACTTAACTCTTTTATTCCCATCATACCTCTATTAGTTATTATCTCTTCCATTTCCCCTATCCCATCTAAATCCACCTGTATCCCTACATGTAAGGGATTTTCATAACTACCACGTAAATCATGGTTATCCCTAGATTCTTTCATATTTGAAAGTTCTATTGATATCATATTTTTCCATGTTCAACTTTTGATTCACCTATTTTAACAATTGTTCGTTCTCTAGTGGATCTCCTTTTATTTTTTCCTCAAAATTTTTCTCTACTCATCCCCATTTTTGCTCTTGCGTTTGGTGTCTTTTCCTCTGGACAAATGGGCCTCTATTAAAATTTTTTCATTTTTTCAATGATGACACTCGCATCCAATCTCCATACTAACTACCTTTCTATAGTGTATCATACCCTTCATCGTCACATGAGCACTCCATCCCAATGTGCCCTAACGTCCCGCATAAATAATAAATATAGGCAAGCATTCATATCTTATTCTCTTACATACATCAGCCCCTCTACGTGATCTTGCTATATAGATGATTCTTCTCAGTGGTTTTGAAATATCAATCTCAACTCTAAGTCTAATAAAACTCCCTTATTCATATGTAGTAGTGCAGTTATCGATCTTCAATAGTACGCCTAACTTATTGCCTATTCTTTCTACCACCCATTGATTAAACATATTAAAAGCTAGCTTATAAATTCTCACCCAGAATGTATCACAGTTGAAAACATAGTCTGTTGGCCTAAGATTTCCATCAAAATTTTGAAATAGAATTAGATTTTTATTAAATGACCATAATGAACCAGCTAACACCTTTATCTTTCTTGTTTGCAAATTTGAATTGAACTAGACTTGAATTAATGTAGGACATCAATACCTTTTTTTATAATCCCTATACCACTTTTAGCGCCCCCACCATAGCATTTCTATTATACAATCTATGTGTCAAAAGTTTTGTTTCAATCTCATCCAATTCTTATCAACCATTTGTCTTCACTCGATCTAGTTCTTCTTCCATCAAGACAAGGTTTTGCCATATTCTTTACAGGTTTTTCACATCATTCATGGCAACCAACTTTTTTTGAACTACCCTCTAACTATTATTGACAAATACCCAAGTGCCAAAACTACTATAAAAACTAATCAATCCCCAAAGACTAGGCTAACAATGTTTGTCCTAAAGTAGAAGACTCTATAATTACTAGTAACCATAACAAAACAAATAAAAAAGTAACCATAACAAGCATAAATTTTGAAAACAAAAAATATATAAATTTAGATTTCATGTCTAATTACTAAATAATTGGAACTAAAAAAAAAGAAAATATTATGAATTTCAACATCCTAAGTCAAAGAAAATATTGATAGACCACATTAAAAAAGTTATTTTTCATGATTTGACTTTTATTTATCACTATTGACATCATCTCCTTAATAAAAACATTTCTTTTATGTGAACATAATAACTAATATAACTCATTTGGCTTTCATCAAGCATATATACAATTAAGAGTTTATTTGAAAATAAGATGAAAATTATTTTTATTATGTCATAATTATATTTTATGACTAATTTTTTTAATTATAAAATGATGTTATAGCACCATAACAATCTCTCACCATAATGAGAATCCTAAATCCCAAATAGTCATGCTACTTGCATTTTAATCACAACAAGAAAATGGGGCTTTGACCCCCTTTCTTTCTTTTTTTACTTTCTTTTCCTAGTGTCATGTAAATGTTTTAATGCTTATTTTCCAAAACAATAAAGAAATTAAGTAGGAGTACTAACTTGGAGCGTGTGATGACGCGCGTTAAGGGTAGGAATGTGCGAAAAATTGGACCCCACGGATGAGTTTATGAAAGAAACCTGGGACCTAAACTTGATATGTGTCCCGGGTGTTTGGCTCCTCTTGATGTGTGGGCCCTCTGATTTTGATCTCCCAATCTATTATTTAATTTTGAGTGACCCAATCTTTACAATATTTACACGGAAGCATTTCAGATTTTAAATTCCTTTAAATTAGTATTATTTTTCCCACAACAGTTCCAAACTCTTTACTATTTGCCCTTTATCTTTCTTACTTGAGCATATCATCACCTATTTCGTCAGCAGCACTCCGCCTTTCAACCTTGCCAATACAATTTGTTTTTTCTTTTTTTTTTCAAGAAAACAATTTGCGCAGTTGATTTGCTCCATCTAACTGTTTATATACGCATTTATTTTTATTTGCACGTTTCTAGGAAATGCATAGCATAATTAATAAAGGTATTGTAGATACATGATAGATACATGATTAATGGTAAGTTTTAGACATGAGATATAACGCATTTGGTAACTTGAATTTAAATTTTAAATTTAATATAAATTATGTGATAAATCACATATAAAAATAGTTTTTATAATTGTTTTTAAATTCATGATTTTGTTGGATTTTTATTTAATATTGAATTTGAAATTTATTTTTTTATGCTTTTTAAATATATAAACATATTATATCTTAATTAATTTACACGTGATGCATATATTTTATTATCACAATTTAGATAAAAAAAATATAGCTGGATATGTATTTTAGTCTGAGAATGGAGATATCAAGTAGCAAGTTTAAAACTCTCTGTTTATACCAAATTAAGGAAAAGATGAAGTTTACAGAAATATTGGGTAACAAATTTCAAGTTTAATATAAAAGAAAACGTGGCTTTTTGTCTACATTAATTTTAAAATATGAGTGTTGGAGATGACTGCTCCTAGCATTTCCCTTCCTAGTTACTCAATCATGTAATAGTTTACCACTGCATGTAAGAGATTGAAAGATTCATAAAACGTTTAAAAAAAATTTTTTTTAAAAAATCTTGGAATCAATTTGCCTTAATTATTGAGAAAAAATCCATAAAAATGGTATAAATTTGATGATTCTGCAATTAATTATTAAATCCGTATTTCTATTCTACTGATCTACACATTGAATACATTAACTCCTATTAACGTTAATTAATTATATTGTTTAACAAAGTTTCTTTTCCCTTACTTTCTGCATGCTTTGGTGTTCAACTAGTGTTAGTTTACTATCTCTCCTTCTCCTTCCACAGTTAGTTATGCTCTTTGAATATCGCTATCTCCCCTTGTATATCACTACTATTGTTTTTTATTTACAACAGTGATTGAAACTCAACTTTATGAATGTGAAAATCCATATATTTAACATTAAATTATAAAATTCATATATATATATATATATACATACCAATCTTATTTTTTATTTTTTATTATAATTAAAATTAAAATTTGAAATTTTATAATGATTTTATCACTTATGATTTGAAATCACCTTATTTGATTAATAATTATTAACTTTTAAAAATTAAATATCAATATATTTGATATTAATAAAAATAAAATATTATTTTATTTGAAGTACCCAAATAATGATGTCGTTATAGTTTTATGACTTAACAATTGTAATATTGTATGAAATAACAATTTTTGAAATAGTAGTAATATTTTTTTAACTTCATAATAAGTTATAACTAAATTATTAACTTAATAAATATATTTATAGATAGATAAATTAATTTTTCTAATATAAAATGCATAAAAGATAATTGAATTAGAAAATAAAATTAAATCTATTAAAATTATAATAAAGGAAAATTAAAAAAATTATATTATCTATAAAATTAATAAAAGGTTAAAAAAAGCAAACAATTTATTTTTGAATTTGTTATAATAAATATTATTTTGAAAACATAAAATAATAAAATAGAATATATTTACAAATTTGAAAAAGAGCTAATTTTAAATTAACAAATTAAATGAGTAATATTAATTAAAATTAATTTTACAACTCACTCAATCCGCCTAAGATGATAATAGTTTTTTTAAATGAAAATTAAATACTTTCAAAACAATTTAATCATTTTCTACTATAAAAATCATGTATTGTAAAAAAAACTAGGTTTCAATCAAATGTGATGATATAATTATTATATATAAATTGTTATAATTTTTGAAGTAATCCTCTCGTATTAAACACCATCTCAAAAAAAAAAAAAAAAGAATCAACCAAAGAAAAAGAAAAAACAGAGTTGTATTAAGCCATTTGCATCTAGGAGTGTGTAGGGGGATGGAGCATTGGTATGAAAAGGTTGCAACCAGCAAGACCTTGTTTAAAAGCAACCAACATAAAAAAGAAAAAAGAGGATTAATCATGCAATGATGAAACAGGAAATGACTTTGATTGAATGAGAATATATTCTCGCTTTCAGCATTATGTTTATCCATGGATGACTTTTTGCCTTCCAAGAGCCCAAAAAGGACAAATGGTGAGTGGCGACTCTAAGAAACTGACTTCAGCATACCGAAGCATAGCATCAAGGCTAGCAGCATCGTAGGCCCTAGCTAGGTAGAAAAATTACGTACAATAATCCATCATTTCTAACAATATCTTTCAAACCAGGTAGTATATACTTAAATTTTTACTTTTCCATGCATATCATATGGACGTATATATATCCATATTCAAATCATTGACTAGCATTGGCCACAGAACTAACTTTTGGCTTATTTATGTTCTAATTTTTTAAATTAAAATTAATTAAATAATTATTATAATTAATCAAATTATAATTACTAAAAATTAATTAACAAATTTAAAAGATAATTAAATAATTAAATTCACATATAAAATAATAAACTTTAATCTAAGATTTTAGAATTCTAAAACTTCTTTTTTGGCATTAAATAAAAAATTCACTGATAAATGTATTTTTATTTCTCCTTTATATCCAATAAAAATTATTTTAATTTAACCATAAAGTTTAAACGAAGTGCATGGTTCATCTTTATAAGGCTAGTATAATATTTTATATTTTGCAGTAAAAATATATACAAAATTATTATTACTTTTTAAAAAATATATTATTTATAGTATTTTACACAATATTTTTTAATGGAATTCTATTTCTATTAAAAATATATATTTGATAACATTTAAACAAATAGCTTTAAATATTTTGGTGCTAAAATTAATTTTTTTTATCAGGATTTAAATTTAAGGATTTTTTATATTATTATAACAACTAGCAATGAATATATATATGTATATATATATATATATATCATTACACAAATATATTTAATAGTATTTAAAATATCTAATAATTAATTCAATTATTATATATACATGACAACAATTATAGTCATGGATATATTTGTACCATTCTATGTATGAATAATAAAATTTGGATAAAAATCATAAATTGAATCATAACATATTTTTATATTAAACTAATTAAAAAGAAAAAAACAAATACACCTTCACCAACCACCAAACACCAAACACCAATCACCAATCCCCCTATCCCTTAAAATAAAAAGAAAAAGAATCCATTGACAAATACTAATTACATTGACTCTGCGTCTATATCTTAATCCACGCTTTTCCTTTTTCTTCTTTTCTTTTTCATTCTTTTCACTTTCTAACCCATGGACTGTTTTTGATACGTGCCTAATACCAAACAACTTAGGACAAAAATTATGCTTAATTAATTAATTAGTTAATGACGTAATGTTTGAGTATTAGCATCGTCATATATAAAATTTTTGTGGGAGAACAAAAAACCATTAATCATTAATACGTAGATTTTAAAAAACAATTAAAAAACAAGTAAATTTTTTTAAGTTACAGTTATAATTAAATATGATATATATATAAAAGAAATTATTAAATAATTAAATAAATAAACCAATTAATAAATCAAAAAATAATTTAAAAAATCTAATATAAAATTAAACTTCTTTAAACCACACATCACAAAACTTGAATTTATAACTTCCGAAAGTCCAGGTCTTATTGGCAAAAGCAGGTTAATTCTAATTGAAAATGTATACAGTTAAAGGCTGTCGGTTTAAACTTTAAATTGGGGGGAGGGGGGGGGGGTGTGGTGTTCTTAGTTAGTCAACCTTGACACGACCTTTTAAGTGTCGAGGCAGCAAAGTTTGTTTGCCATCTAATGAACACTACTCCTCTGCATGGCACAGTCAAGGCGATTGAGCAGCCAGGAGCTGCTGTGTAGCTGCTTTTGGCGCTTGGCTGACAGTTTTTGCAACATTTAACTGATTCATAACGGGGCTTTGACCCTGTTGATAGTTTTTTTTGTAAGAGGTTGAAGGAGAAGGGACTCAAACTTGTAATCAAAAAGTACGGTTAGGGGACAATAAAGTTGATTTTTTAGGATATGTTCAGACATTCAAGTTAGTGAGATACTTAGGGTTTTAGGAAGACGGAAGAGGTAAGATATGTGGAAAAAGCTTCAATAAAATGAATGCTTAAGTCTTAAGATCTTACGTATCTGGTTCTCATTCTTACCCTATATATGAGTTGAAGGGCAATAATTTGACTGAGATAGTTGACAATTAATGGTAAATATACATCAAGTTTTAGAATGGTTTATGAAGGTAATTGCGAGTTACATTTAACGACTTCAAGCATATGTAGAACACATTTAATGGGCTTAAGCAAGTTGGAGGTTAAGTGTTTAGTTCTCAAGTGATGCCTTGATGGGATGTCAGTGAGGATGTTGGATGAGCTTTTCCTTAACAAGGGCAAACCAGTTCTTGAAGAGAGATAATGTGGCAACTAGACGTGCACTAGTTGGGCACCTAAGGGAGTTGACATATTAATCAAGTGAATGGGTATAATAATTGCTCCCCAGGTCTGAGGGGGGTTATAAAGTGACCACCCTCAAACCATTGTCTAAAGTTTGGAAAAATGTGCTTTGGTAGGGAGGAACGTGGGTAGAACATATTTGTTGGGGCGGTACGGGGCACGTGCCAATGTTTCTGAATGGTGCTGTTGTTCAAAACACATGGTGTGTGAGATTAAAAAATGGTTGGGCATAGCTAAAGGTTGTAAAGTTTTAAAATGCATCGATTTTTTTAAGAAAAGAATATGTTTATTTTGAAAGAGAGTAACCGAAAGGTTGGGTTTTTAGGTGAATTAATTTGGACCATTCATGAATTAATTGAAGCAATTCAAGATTGTGCCATTTCAAAGGTGTCATTTTAGTGCTTCAAACAATTTAGGTTGGTATCGTTTCACTCGTGGTGTTTGGCTTGGTATAAATAGAATACTTAGGAATTTTTTAGACTAAACTTATGCTATTTGCTTTTAAGAGAGCTTGTGTTGTTGGTGTTTTCTTATTTGTTATTTGTTTTTCAGTTTTCTTACAAAAGTTTTATTAGTAAATGACCTTACTTCTATTTGTTTGTTGTCTTTGTTTGTTCTTGTGAGATAGAGAAATGGCACCAAAAAAGAGAATCGTGATTGAGAGCTCTAGTAATAAGAAAGGGGTTAGGGCATCAACCACCAATGCTGATGGCCAAGGTAATGAGGAAATTGCTTAAGAGGCCAAGTGTAGGAGAAGAGTTGCTCAAGGTAAAAGCCATAAAGGCCAACCGAGGTAAGACAGTGGGATCACAGGAACAACATTGTAATTAAAGAGGTCTAGGCTTCTCTTCTCAACATGATTGCCTTAGTCACCACAAAAAGGAAAGAGAAAAAAGGAAAAGGCAAGAAAGTCATGGTAGAAGAGCCCAATGACTAGCTTCAAAGAGATGACCATCGGATATCTACCTTTGTCACACCACATTGGTGATGGTAGACTTGGTGCTAGATCGTGTGGCCATCAATCCTAACTATCTTATAAACATGATTTCTTTACCTCTACGAAGCTTCACCATTAGTCAAGTAGGGGACTTTGATGGATGGCAAAGTTCTTCCTCTATAACTTTAGATATAGTTTTCACTGCATCTTTTTTTACATGTGATGCTGATTGCCTTTAATGTTGCGATGTCATAGATAGCATGAATATGTGGGTGATCTTTGTCACCTACTCAATTTATTGTAAATTACAAAAGTAGGTGCTCTAGGTGAATGTGATCCTGACACTGTATATGCTAAAATAGACTAATGGCTGGCTCTATTCTTCAAGCATATGAAAGGTCCTACATAGTGGAGTTACTATCAAACAACCACTTCCATTGTCACTGGCATGTGGTGGCATGCATAAAGATGCCAAATGTAAGGTTTTCATTTAAGATCATATGGTTATATGCCAATGCATTGGCCAAGAAAGTTCCTGAGCTTAAAGATGACGAAGCTAAGCAAGTTCATGCCTTAAGAGAGATCCAAATTTCTTACCAAGAGGTGGCCACACATAAGAGCATTTATAGCTACTACCCTATCCAATGGGAGGATAAGCAACTAGTTGCTATTGTCTAAGAAGTGCTACACGAGAAAAAAGGTGAGAAAAGTATAGCTAAGGAAAATAAAGATGTGCCTCCTCAAGGAAAATATGTAAGTTTTCCATTTTCTTCCTGTGGGCCAGAAGCTAAAGATGCTGTGGCTGCTCTCCCTTTTATTGAGTCTGCTACAATTGTGTTAACTAAATATGCCTCTGCCTCTATTTACATCTGATGGTGGCCCTCCTAATACTACTTAGAAATTTTGTTTTGTTGTTTTTGTACTTTTTGTTTATGCATTTTTGTACTTTTGTTTTTAATACAAGTACATTCATGAATATCAATGAAAATGAAATTTTTTTTTTGCAATTTGTATTTTTTTTATCCTTGCAGTTCCACTGCTTTATATTGGACTTGGTATGCATATCATTAGGGCTTAACTTTGTGCATACCTATACAAAATGATTAAGTTAAAAACATTAGAACTTGCTTGTAAGTTGGTGCTATAAAAAAAGTGTAGTCTTGGTCATTATCGTGCCTTGAATTTAAATGTTGAACAAGCACTAAATATTTACCAGTACTAATGATTGTAGAGATTGAAAATATTAATGCATGTGCTTGTTTACTTAATTTTGTAAAATCATTAAGTAACTTATGTAATCATCATGAGACAATATGTGCTAAAAAGGTTCATATATTGAAGACTAAGTCATTTCTAGACTTCCAATGATGTATATGCACTTAATTATCTTAATATGTTAAGTAGTTTGAGTACTAGAAAGGTTGTGACTTTTGAGCCTTTCTAAATTTGTGTAATATTTTGCTTACTTAATTTATAAAATGATACCGTAATGTTTATAAAATTAAAAGAGATTTTACTTGAAGAACAATGCAGCATGAAAATACTTGAGCGTATTTATAAACATAAACTAACTTGTTAAAATTAACAAGTATATGTACCTTTTATAAGGTAATTTCTTTGTTACGATTTTATCTTAGCGTATGAGCCTCTTTTAGTCATGTTAGTGTAAGAGTTGGTTGAGATAAAGATGGCACTTAAGGCGTATTAGGTTTATTTGTCACGGACCTAATGGAGAGTCCTGAATCTCACATCGAACATAATAGGAGGGTCACTGGGGTATAAAAGGGTTCACACCATCTTCGCCTTGTGAGGCGCCTTTTGTAAGATAAAATCGTGAGGCCAGAGGGGCCAAAGCGGACAATACCTCACAAGGGTGTGAACCGTGACAGTCAGGCTGATCTGGGACACCGGAAGGGTGAATGTTCGGGTTTTGAAGTCGCGCGGGTTCAAAGCTTGAGTCTCGACCCGTGACAAGTGGTATCAGAACCAGCCCTAAACCGTTCGATCAACGCCGAGCACCTCGAGTGAGGTAGGTAGGGTGGCCAACCTCCGTGACGAGAGCGTCACGAGGTTGGGTGCGGGAGAATATCACGGACCTAAGGGAGAATCATGAATCCCACATCGAACATAATAGGAGGGTCACTGGGGTATAAAAGGGTTCACACCATCTCCGCCTTGTGAGGCACCTTTTGTAGGACAAAATCGTGAGGCCAGGGGGGCAAAAGCGGACAATACCTCACAAGGGTGTGAACCGTGACAGTCAGGCTGATCTGGGACCCCGAAAGGGTGAATGCTCGGGTTTCAGAGCGGCGTGGGTTCGGAGCTTAAGTCTCGACCCGTGACATATTGACATGGTATCATTAATGCAATAAAGAAGGCACGCAGGGCACATTGAACTTGTTGGCATTAAAGCTTTAACTCAACAAATGAAGCGTGCAAGACACATTGAGCGTGTTGGTGTGGGAGCCTTAACATAATGAATAAGGTGTATAAGGCACATTGGGTATATTAGTGTGGGAGCTTTAATGCAATGGATGAAGCATGTAAGGCACATTAGATGTGTTGGTTCCTTAACACAATAAATAGAGCACACAGGGTGCCTCAGTTATTGATGAAGCCCAAGTTGTCTTCCAATTTACTTTTTTTTTTCATATAAATTTGGCAAGAACTTCAAAAAGTTTAATATGGGAAAGGAATGAGCATCCCAAAGAAAATAAGTCCAAAAGGGAAAGAAAAAATAGATATCATGGACACAAAGACGTAATTTATTGATTATAAGTAATCTTTATCTTCCTAGCTTTCTATATAATTTTGTTTTGGAATTCTTGAATGTAGATTGCTATTTCTTTAAACAGAATGGCTTTTAATTTTTTAACTTTGTAAATGATAACATTTCGACTGGTTAGATTGAATTTGTAAATATTATTTTTCTAACATATTTTCTAACTCTTGTTTAAGAAAATTTCAAAAAAAGAAAAAAATTGATTTGCACTTGTTTAAGAAAAAACCCCATATAAATACTTTTCAAGATCAAGATAAAAAAAGAAATAAGATAAAAAAAACCTTAAAAAAAAAGATTTCTCAAAAAGAGAGGAGAAATTCATGTTTTTATGTAAAAAGTGATAAGAATCTCGAAAGAATTGGTGATTACTATTAGAAATGAACTCATCTAATACATCCACCTTTTTTAAATACTCTCATGTACAAAAATCACTCGAATAATTTCACTTATCAACCATAATCCTTCATGGGGCATGAATTTGAATTCATGAACCTTATTTTCACTTGATCGTACTGTTATATAAAAGGATGATAATTTTTTGCTAAGCAATGAATAGGGTTGTAAATGAACCAATCTAAATTTTCTCTTGTTTAAGTTCAGTTCAGTTAATAATAAACGAGTTTATAAATGAACAAGCTCTTAATGAATTGGACAACATATTTTCAAACTCAGTTCAACTATTTTTAACAAGCTTTAGCTGAACACAAATGAGTTCTAACTTTAAATCCCTATAAATGAAATTAAAGTTTATTATAGCCCAAAGCCATAGAGCCCACATCAAACTAATGGATTGGCTTGCTGGCTTCTATATCTATACCATTAGCATATGCACAAATGACAAGCAAAGGGTGAAATTTATAATCTTTATCCATAATTTTTTTTAGTTCTTAAGTGATGTAAGATTCATTTAAATATGCATAGATGTTGGTAGAGGAAGAGTATAGGAATTTATAGGCTTTACCCATCCCTTATTTTGGTTCTTAAGTGATGTGGGATTCATTTAGATATATATAGATGTCCGACAGAGGAAGTGGATAGGAATTTATAGGTTTTACCCATCCTTTGTTTTGGTTGTTAAGCCATGTGGGATTCAAAATGCGTAACAAAAGAAGAGATAGGAATTTATAAACTTTACCCATCCCTTATTTTGGTTGTTAAGCGATGAGGGATTTATTGTATGTGCACATATGTGCAGTAAAGGAAAAAGATGAAAACTTATAAACTTTACTCATCCATTGTTTTGGTTTTTATGCTTATGTAGGATTGCTAAAAATAGGTTTATATTCTTTCAAACTTCATTCAAAGTTATTATCCAATCTTTAAGGATATAAAAAGAGTTATTTAGTAATAAAATTTTTAAAAAGTTAAAATTATTTCGATCTTTGTCATATATAATTTTTAATGATATAAATTATATATGATAATTTGTAGATTGATAAAAGATATTAAATTTTAAAATAATCAATGTTTAATGTTTTAAACAAATTATAATCAAATTTGTTCACAAACATTAAACAAGCTTATTCTTGAACATAAGCAAATCAAAAAGATCTCTATTCATATTTGATTTGTTTAACAAATGAGTGTAAAAATGTTGATCAAAATCATTTGTTAAGCTTAATAAATGAATATAAATGAACAAAAATCAAACATGTCCACGAACAATTCGTTGAAAACTTTGTTTGTTGACACCCCTAGCAATGAATAATGAAACAGTCAATTTCAAAATAAAAAACAAAATGAGACTTTTTTAGATTTCTAAAGGAGTAGGCAAACACGACATTTTTTTAAAATCAGTGTGTTGATAATTTGATATGTCAATACTCTACTATAGGTTAAATGTGCCAAAACCAAAACATGCAAATTTTATCAAATTACCTCAACCACACAAAGCCCAAATTCTCACTCTATTTTATTCCATTTCTTAAGACAAATCGGTCAAAGAGTAAAATCATTCATTACTCTTAAGACAATTTAATTTGTGCTACATCTTTCTCTTTTGTGGAATGATATAAACAATTTGAAACCCTAAACGAGTTCATTAGGGTAACGTGTTAAAACATGGCATCTTTTAAGAATCATATTTCTACAAAGTGGAACAAAGTATAAATTGTGGAATAAAAAAGAAAAAAAGAGATTATGTCATCATACATTTAAGAAATTCAAAAAAATCCAAACAAAAACTTGAAAAATCTAAAAAACCCTAAATTTTTAGAAGAAACTAAAAGAAAAACAAAGAACTTGAAATGAAAAAAAAAAAGTCAAGAAAACAAGAAAAATATCAAAAAAAAAAGAAAAAAATTTTTTGAAAGAAAAAAAACCATTTTCCTTAAACTTATATTCGTAAAAAGAGAATTACTCTTCAATTTAAGTGATCGTGTTCGAGATGAAAAATGATCATCTTTATCATCCCTTTTCAAATATAAAAATTATACATTTGTTATCCCTTTAAGTCAAATGAATTCTTTTTAAATAAACTTTCACCAAGGACCATTTCCCATATTCAGAGGTAAAAGAGAATAAGGGATTTATTCAAGAGTAATATAAGATAAAACTCAATCTCAAAAACAAAGAAAGAATATCTTATATTGAGAGGAAAATATTTATTTAATTGAGTTTCAAAGGTTTTGAACTTGTTTCATCACAAGTGGAAAAGAAAAAAGAGAAAAATGAAAAAAGCAAAAAAAAAAAAATTTTAAAAAATTGAATAATGTGATGAAATGGCAAGAGAAATGACAAATGTCATTTAAACAAGCTATTTGTAAGAAATGATCATTCGTTTGATCACCTTAAATACATACATTGGGCTTATTTATCATTTTCTTTTAGATCCTCGAACTTGAGCCTACATTAAAGCTGTAAAAAGTTTATTTTGATCAAGTACAGATGCTTAAACTAAAGAGCATTTTCCTTGAAAAGTTATTATAACTGATGAAGTTTTTACCCTTTCTTTTTTGTGAAAATTATCCTTTTTGAGCCATACGTCCATTTTGAATAATATTGAATTTTTAAGTGCATGATGAAACAATTGAAAAGAATAGAAAAATGCAAGAAAATGAAAGAAGAATGTGGCTTTAGAGTAAAAACTCCAAAAAAGGTAGTCTATAGCAAATTAAAAAACTTTAACACCTATTTTGATGCCTAATGAATAAGCCCGTATAAAGCAACTCAAGCTTTTAAAAGATACAAGAATGTTGATGTCTTAAAAGTTTGAAATCTATTTTGAATTTTGAGCCTTCTTTTTCATTCTTAAATGACATTCCAAAATTTTGAGCTTACCATAACTGGTCTTTACATTTATCATAATACCAAACTTGAAAACTAAAAGAATGTCAAAGTTTGATTGCATCTCAAAATGATTTTAGAAATTATGATTTTTAAGGAATTCATAGATTTAGAAAATTGGTGTTTCATTTGTAAGCCTAGATATAAGATCATTCATCTTTCTTATCAATGTTGTGAGGCATTCCTTGATGAACAAAAATCTTAATGTGATAAACGGTTCAATGTGTTTGAAAAAGAAAAATTGTCACATCTTTCATCTGCAATAGTGAACACAAGTTGTCGAGAGACTTGAAAGTAACATTTTTGGAATATTTTATTATCTTTGTTCTTGAAATTTGATTATATAGGGCAATTTTGTTAGTCAATTTTAAGTTATATGTTAGGCATTTTGTAATGAGTAAGGAAATCAATTTTGGCATAAAAGAAAGATTATATTTAGTGAGAATTTCATCGATACAATGTGAGCTTTGATTTACAAAATAAAAATTTTTTCACTAAAAAGCTGGTCTTTTGAAAAAATAAAAATTTTCCTAAGAAAGAAAAAGAAAAATCAACTTTGGTAAAATAAATGAGATCATTTTTCAATGAAAGGGTGAATAAGTGCATACGATAATGGGGCAAGAAAAAATGTGAAAATGAAACCGTTGCTTTTTAAAATGAAAAGATATGTTTCATCAAGATACATTCAGAAAGTAGTGAGTTCATGGTGGTGGTTTGTTTTCCTTAAATTTGCTAGAGGGTATAAATTTGGTACTGATCAGATGTATTGTGCATGTTTAGGTTGGAAATTTTGAATAAAAGTGAAAATGAAAGGAGAATGGAGAAAAAGATGGGATGAAATGGAATGGAAGGAAAATCTTTTGGAAAGAAAATGAAGACTAATGTTATAAGGTAAGATGATAATTGAATGATTTGGAATTTAATAGAAAAGAATTTTGCAAACAAAAAGAACTTTTTTAACATCTACATCCATGATAAGGAATTTTGCATTTGCATAATCAAGAGGCATAATATTTTCATAATTGGTAAGAATGGTTGTGCTTGCATCATTAAGAAGGCATCTACATCATCTGCGGTCTATGTATTCGCATCATCTAGTGAGCATGTGCATAAAATTTAATGGTTAAATTTACATCTTTATAGAGTGTATTTGCATTTGTATTTTGGTAAAATCATCTGCATTTGCAACATCAAAGTAGATATTTGCATTTGCATTATTGTGATAAATTACCATAGTTGTTGATTTACAAACATTAGGAAAAAAAATGAAAGAGAAAATGTGTCTCTGAAATTTAAAATGTTCATTAAAAAGAAATTTATGAAAAAAAGGGATCCTAAAGAAAAAAATGAAAATGAAATTTAAGGAATGAAATATTAAGATGATCAAAGATTCGAAAGAAAATTTCTTGACAGAAAAAGTGATAAGCTTTTAAGACAGAAACTTTAGAAATTTTGAATATGAAAAAGTTTCAAACTTGAATAAGAATTGTTTTGACTTTGATAATGAGATGATTTTATAAATGAAAAATGATGAGATTTTTTTTAAGTAGTTTAGTATTTGCTTACGAGGATCTTTGTCAATATAATATGTTTTAAAGTTATTTAACTTCTGTTTAGAATGAGCTTTTTCAATATGAGATTTTTAAAATTTCAAAGCCTTTGTCTATAAGAAGCTATTTTTAAATAAGATTTTTGAAGCTTCAAAGCCTCAGTTAATAAGGAGCCATTTTCAGATCATATTTTTAAAGTTTCAAAACCTCTATTTATAAGGGTCATATTCAAACCAGATTTTTAAAGTTTCAAAACATCTATTTATGTGGAGCTATTATCAAAAAAGATTTTAAAGTTTCAAGGCTTTTTTTAGAAGAGTATTTGTAGATATTGAGATTTGTAAGACTTTTAGATATAATCTCTAAGTCTTTTGAAAAAAAAAATAGTAAGTTTTCTAAGTAGAATATTTTAAAGTTTTAAAGTTTTAAGACCTCTTTTTAGATAAGTATTCGTAGATGTCAAGATTTGTAAAATCTATGGGCATAATGTTTAAGTTCTCCGAGCAAGATTCATAAGTCCTTCAAGTATAATATTTTAAATTTTTAAAGTTTTAAGACCTCTTTTTAGAGGACCACTCATAGATATAATATTTGTAAGACTTTCAGACATACCCTCTAAGTCCTTTAGGCAAGATTTATAACTCTTTCGAGCAGAATATTTTAAAATTTTGAAGTTTTAAGACCTCTTTTTAGAAGAGCATTCATAAATATTGAGATCTGAAATACCTCCAAACGTTATTTCTAAGTCTTTCGGCAAGATTTATAAGCTTCCAAGCTAAATTTGTTTAGTGTCAAGATTTATAATACCTTTGTTTATAATCTCTAAGTCTTCAGAGCAAGATTCGTAAGTTTTTTTAGCTGAATTTACTTTAATATTGAGATTTATATCACCTTTGGGAATACTTTCTGAGTTTTCCAAGCAAGATTCATAAATCTTCCGATTAGAATCAATTAGAATTTGTAAGAGCTTCACGTATAATATACGAGTTATTATCTTATATTTTTAAAAGTTGTGGGGCTTCTAATGATATGAGCTTTAAAGTTTATTTCAAAAGTTATAGAGCCTCTATTGAGAGTGGTTTTTTAAAAATTCAAAAAAATCCAAAAAATTAATTCAAAATTTTTTTTTTTAAAATAATAAAAGACAACAAAAACAAAAACAAAATAAAATAATTTTTTAAAAATATCTTTCCAAAAATCATCGAATCATTGACTCTGAACAAAATTATTGTTTATGTTTTTGTCTTATTTTTTATTCTCAGCAATGTGCAAATAGAGGCAACTGTAGACGCCTAATTTTGTTTACATCATTTCAAGTTTGTTCAATTTTTAGGCTTGATCTAGGCATTTTGATTTGAGCTAACTTAAGCGTTTTAATTTGATTTAATTGAATTAAGCTCGTTCAAATTTCTTTTAGAATTAATTATTTTCGGATCATTTTGCATGAAAGCTCAATAAAAGCCCACAATTCAAATTTTAAACCTAAGTGCATTTTGTTAAAAGCTAACAAATAGAAAAAAAAAATGTCTACAATAGCTCGGTCATGGACCTCTTTTAAAATCCCTTTGTCCCGACACCAAGTAGACTTTGTCATTCCTCTAAATTGCTTACTTAATTTCAATTTTTGTATTTTCCACTATTCTTTACTTTCTAGCACTAATTTCATCACAAACTTGTTACCTTAAAATCAACAAGCAATAGTATAAAAAAATTGAATTCATATCCTTTTTCATCTAAGCTTTGATTTTACAATAAAGACATATAACAAAAGATGAGTAAAGAGCCCAAAAAAAAAAACCCCTGGGCTAATATGCTTGGTCTCAAAAACCTCTTTTTGCTCCATCATTGACCCCAAAACACCCAAAAGCCAAAAAGCCAAGAAAGCATAACTACCAATCGCCCCTTAGTAACCAAAACACCCCATCACCCACCATCGACAAACGATTAACACAACCATTCTATCATGGCCACCACCATAACTTAACCTAATAGTCACCACCACTTAAATTTAAAAAAAAAAAAATTGTTCTCTAAAAATCGAAACAACCCAAAAAAAATTTTTTTCAACCTCAAAACAATACCCACCCAAAACCTATCATAACCAAAAACACAAAAAAAAAAACCACATTCCTCATAGGGAAGAACTTCAGCCAACTAAAACATAGAAAATACAAAAATAAAATGAGAGATTCGATAGTTTGAGGAGATTTTGTGAGCAAGGCCATGAAAAAGAAGAAAAAAAAATTTTGTGGTTTAAAGTTTTGATCACAATTTTCAAACCTAGGCCATTTTGAAAAAAACTAAGCTAGGAAAGGTGATCAGGGAGCTGAGGAGAGCTTATGGTGAAAATATAGGGAGGAAATGGTGCCAACCAACGATGGTAAATGTGGCCTGACTAGTTGTTGGAATCTTGGTGTTTGGGAGGGTTGGCTTCTATTTCTTTTTAGATAAGATAAACTTTTTTTTTTTCAAAAGTAAAGGAGAAATGTGGTGAAAAAAAAGGTTTGGCTTTATAATTAAAAAAAAAAGAAGAAAGAACCAGACAGGTCAACTTGACTCAATATAGCTCAACTTGAATTAGCCTAACTTGAGTTGATTCCCATTTAGATCAAGCCCAATTTGTTTAGAGCTTTTTAACCTAACTTGTGCTCTACATCAAGCCCAAGTTGGCTTCTTTTGAATATTTTGACCAACTTTATGGTAAATTTATTTTAGCTTTGTTTATTTAGTTGTTTATTTATTTTTGCATGCATATTTTAGAATAGACACATATTTAAATAGTTTTAACTATTTGTAGTAAAAATAATAAATAATAAAAATACTAATACTTTAGAAAGGATTAAATAATTAGGATTATAAATTTAGTTTTACCTAGTATGGTTATTTTGTTATTTCATTATAAAAATATAATAAATCATAAAAAAATAAGAACACGAATTTTTGATGATAAGATTTTGGAAAGTTCAATTAACGATTCTAAAAAACTCCCTAAATGAGAAAAGTCTTTTTAAAAATTACTAAAATATTACAATATTAAGAAGCTCTTTTCAATATAAAAATTCTTATTTAGTTTTCTTAATTTGAACAATTATCTTAAAAGAAATAAAAATGTGAAATATTTATAAAATATATTGTAAAGAGATAAATCTATTCATGAATAATTATATACTTATATAACTTTTATGGTGAAATATTAATAATTCAAAAATAAAATAAAAAATTTTGTATGATGAAATTATAAAAAAATTCAGGTAATGATTCTTTAGAAATCTCTAGGTGAGAAAATTTTTTTAAAATACTACCAAAGTATTGGGGCATTTAAAATAAATTTCAATAATATTTCTCGTTTATCCTTTATTTAATAAAAAATAAGAAATAATTTTTATAAATAGAAAATATTATTTAGATAAAATTTTGGGCATCACATTTTATTGTTTTATTATATGCATTATAAATATTGGTTTTGAAAATAAATATGAACAACCGAAGATGAGATTCTTGAGAAGTCTAAGTAGTGATTCTTAAAAAAATTTTATGAGAGAAAATTTCTCCTAATGTTACCAACGTACTTGACCATTTTAAGGATTTTTCAATAACATGGTTCCAATATATTTTTCAAATAAAAATGAAATAATGATTTTAATAAAAAAAAGAAAAATGAAAAAATAAAAAAATGAAATAAAATAAAAAACTAAAATTGTGATAAATAAAGGGAATTAAGAAGATCATTTTTAAATATCAAAATTAAAACGTTATTGTCAAAATTAAATGATAACACAAATTAATTAGTACCACATTTGGATGAGCATTGTGGGGTGCTAATACTTCCCTATGCATAACCAAACTCCCAAACCTAAATTTGGTTTCGCAAACCAAATAAAAAATTATCTTTTTAATAAGTTTTAATTAATTTTAAAATTTTATTAGAAAGACAAGTTTTTAATATGGCCTATCACACAAAATAAAAAAGATTTGTGGCACCTCTCCTATTTTGAAATTGTTGAAATTTTTGTCTAGCGGTCTTAAAATAATTATGATAAACTTGGTGATGGCCATTTGTCAAATGTAATACTTTTTCAAGTGAATGGTGTTCCATGTCCTTGGTATAGGATTGCCCCCCACATCTTTTAATTTGTATGCTTCAAACCCAATAATAGTGAAGATTCTGTTCTTTTTTCCAACTTGCCTACTAGCTTTATAGTTTCTGAGTACCAGGTCACCCACTTGAAAATGTCTATGCTTGATGTGGGAGTTATAGTATTTAGTGACCTGTTGGGCCCTAGCAACCATCTTGACCTCAGCTAAGTCTTTGGTTTCTTGTAACAAATCTAGGTTGGCCCTTAAAGCTTTTTCATTCTAATTGGGATCAAAATGTGCTGTTCTAAGTGCGTTGACACCCATCTCGGCTAATATTACTACCTCTATCCCATAAATAGATGTGGATGGTTCTCTCTTATTACTGAGTGGTTTATGGTTCCAATTGCCCAAAGTATGCTAAGAGCTTCCTCCACTAAAGCCTCTTTGGTTTTATAAAGCTTATTCTTCATGGCAATTAAAATCTTTTGATTCATAAATTCTACTCGGCCATTAGTCCAAAGGTGGGCCATTAAACTGTACATAAGAGTTACCTTAAAATTATGGTAGAACCATTTTAATTTATTCGCTTGAAATTGTGACCCATTGTCCACCACGATGGTGTGAGGGAGGCCAAAGCTACATATAATGAACTTTTACACAAAATCTACAATTGTTTTAATTGTAATTGTGGCCACAGATTCTGCCTCAACTCATTTGGTAAAGTAATCGCAAGCTACAATCATAAACTTTTTCTAGGCAACCACTCTAGGGAATGGGCCCAAGATGTTAATGCTCCACTATAAGAATGGCTATAGGCTAAAAATTTAGATAAATGCTTCTACTAGTTGCCAAGCAACTTTGGCAAACTTCTAAAACTTGTCACATTTCTTAACCATCTCAATAGCATCTTTCTTTATGTTAGGTAAATAGTAGCCTTGCTCAATGCCTTCTACACAAATGCTCACCCACCTATATGGTGACTTCACACCCCTTTTTAGATTTTTTTTAAAACATGCTCTACCTCCTATAGGGATAAACACCTAAGAAGGGGAATTTTTTCTATAAAGGTGTCCCATAATAATGCAAATTGAACTATTTTTTTTTTCACTTTCTTACACTCTACAAGATAAGAAAGGTGTTCCTTTTTTAGGTAAGCTTTGATAGGGGTCATCCAAATATACTTTTTTCTATACATAAAATGTGGGAGATTTTAAGTAATAAGGTGTCAGCATATACTCCAAAAAGATTTTTTCATGCTCCTTAATCTCAATAGAGGCTGCCAACTTAGATAACGAGTTAGCCATAGTGTTGTTGGCATGAAAAACCTGTTTTAAGGTTGTTGTTGTGAAGGGCTGATTGAGTTAGTGAATGATAGCATGGTATTTGGTAAGCATGGGATCTCTAACTTCATACTTGCCATTGACCTAGTAAACAACTAGCTAGGAATCTATGTACATGATTAAATCCTCATGTTTAGATTGGCAACCAATTCTAATTGTACAGCTAATACCCCATACTCAGTTGTATTTTTAAAGATAAAAAACCTGAAAAATAGGCCATATTGCCACTCTTCTCCACAAAGGCTTAATAGTAAAATCCCTACGTCAAAGCCATCTTTTTCTGAGAAACCATCAACATACAACATTAAATTTTACTTTGGTAAGGGACCTGATACTGGGGGATGTTAGATGATTAGGAGGTGGTGTAAGGGTCTCAATTGGTCCATCTGTCTCTTTTGTTTATATTGGTTCTACTTGCTAAAGCTAGGGTAGATGTTGGTGCTTTTTATTTTACTGTGATAGTACTTCTGTTTCAAGGGTAAAAGAGCATTCAATGATGAAGTCAAACTAAAGCCTGGGCTTTAATAGCCTTTCTAAGCTTGTACTTAATGTGAAATTCATTAAGTTCGACATTCTATTTCATCATTCTTCTTTAAGTGTCAATATTGTGCAAAAACTTTTTAAGTGATTGGCCTATTAAGACAATATTGACATGTGCCTAGAAGTATTATCTCAATCCATAAGTGGTTGTCACCTACACAAAAGCAATCTTTTCCAACCATATGTAATTAATTTCCCTATTCTGTAATGCTCTACTAGCATAATACACTGAACCAAATTCTCATTTGTTTCTTAACTAGCACTGCAGCCACTATTTCATTAAATGCTGCTAAATAAACATACAGAGGTTTACTGCTGATAAGGCTAATAAGCAAATGAGGTGAATAAAGGTACTATTTTAGTTATTCGAAGGCTTTCTAGCATAGGCTGTCTTATTTGAACCTGTTTACACTTTAAAGAACTTTGAAGAAACGTAAACACTTATCAACCAACTTGGATACAAACCGATTAAGAACCACTACTCAACTTATTAGTCTCTTCATCTCTTTAATGATTCATATGTTTCATATCCAAAATAGTTTTTACCTTCTTAAGGTTTGCCTCAATACCCCAATTAAAAATTATAAACCTAGAAATTTATCTACATTTACATCGAAAGTACATGTGGCAAGGTTCAACTTCATGTTATATTATCGCAAGATAAAAAAAACCCTTTGTCAAGTCTTGTACATGTTTCAAAGAAAGGATCTTAACCAGCATGTCATCCATATACATAGCTAATGATCGATCAATCTACTTTTTGAAAATCTTGTTAACTAGCATATAATAGGTGTTCTTGCATTCTTGAGGCTAAAGGGCATGACTATGTAATAACAAAGATCTTCTTCAATTATAATATATGTATTTTCTTGGTTAGACCTAGCCAACTTAATCTAGTTAGATTTTGATAATGTATCTTTGAAACTCAAATATTTATGACTTATAAAAAAGTCAACCAATCGATCAACTAAAGGTAAAAAAAAGCAATTTTTTAAGGCATGCCTTATTCAAATTTGTGAAATCTACACACATCTACTATTTTACATTCACCTTATTCACTATAGCAATGTTGGTAAGCCACTTTGAATATTTTATTTCTATGATATATCTAGTCGCCAACTATTCATCAACTTTTTCTAATTACTTGTTTCCGCTAAAAAGTAAAGCAATTTTCTTTTATTTCACTAGCTTAGCAGTTGGGTCCACATTCAGCTAATGGGCGATAATACTTTCATCGATACCTGTGATATATACAGCAGAGCAAGCAAACACATCAACGTAACACTATAAGAATTCGTGCAATACACCTCTTGCCTTAGGGTCCAACAAAGAGCCCGTTTAGGTGATCAACTCTAGATTTGGTTGGTATAATTGGACTTGTATAGTTTGCTTAACAAAGTAAGCTTTAGGCTCTTTTATTTCATTGCAAACATCTAAAATGTCTATGCTAAAGGTTTGGCTAAGGCAAGATTTATAGGTGTACTCAAGGTAGGGGTGAGACTATGTTTTGGACTTTTTTTATGGTAGATGTGGTGTCTCTATTGGCTTGTTTACCTTTAATGTTAACTCAAGGCTTAACAGATGGCATTGGGTGGTTGTGACTTAGTTGGCTTTTATGAATCCCACCTCTATGGATGTGGGAAACTTGACCTTAAGGTAATAAATAGTTGTAACCATCTTAACTTTCTTTATTAGTGGCTTTCTAAAAATAATATTGTATATTAAAGGTTAATCCACTACCTCAAAATCAGTCAGTGTTATGAGTCTATGTTCTTCATGTCTTATAGTTATTGGCAAAGTGATAGATTCTTTCACTATAATAAGTTAGTTGGCAAGATCAAATATGAACCCTGATGGCTTCATATCACTACAAAAAAATCCTATCTACCTAAATGTTTGGTATAGTATTAGATCCACTACGATCCTACTATCTACCAGGATCTTTTGTACTTGGTAATTGGCAATGATCACTAAAACCACTATGGGATCTTTGCTATTATCCACCACAATATCAGTATCATATTCTAAGAACTACACTTACTAATCTTTCATTTTCTGACTCTTGAGAGCATGTCAATAGCCATAACACTACGTAAATAGGATTTATACTTTAATTTATTGTTAGCGTAATCTTCTGTTACCTATATAATAACATGGATTATTCCCTGGGCTGGGTGTTTGCCAATTATTTTTGCTTGGTGGGTTTCATTGTCTTAGTGAGATGAACTACCACCTTATTCATGGGTGAGATAGATGATTCTTTTAGTTATCATTATGACGGGTGGGTTAGTTGTTAATAAGGCCATACAATTTTTTAATCTTCTTTTAGAGGACTATGCACTCATTAGTGGAGTGCCTCTCAATTGAATGGTAATTACAGTATCATTTCAATAAAAGTTAATTATCAAATCTTTTGGGGATGGGCCTCGACTAGTTAGGTTTTTAGTTTGGTCTTTGGGTAAGCTATTGGGTTATAACATTAAAAGTTTGATTTAAATTTTGGTAGTGACTAGGTTGTGACTATAAGGTATAACTATCATTGCTATACCAATCTCTTTTTTTGGACTGGTTATAGGCTTGGCAATCACCATGAAATTGTTGGCTCGAGGTATCTACTTTCTTACTATCATCATATGAATGTTCAAAGTGTTATTCATGCCTTTTAAACCTATCTATTGCCTTAATCTTTTCAGCTTAAACAAACTTCTCAACTCTCTCTTAAAACTGGTATAATTACTCAGGCTTATTTTTATCAAAGAATACCTGAGGTGATCATGCCTAACCCAAGAAATGAAAGCTTTGATAGCCCATCAGTGTTGAGGTCTTTGATTTTTAGTGTGGCTACATTAAACTTTTTCAAGTATTACCACGAGGTTCATTAGGTTTCTATTTTATAGTTAGTAGGCTCACAGAGAAGCATATTACAACCTTACTGCTTAAAAAATGGGCTAAAAATTACATCCTAAAGGTGTTAAAACTATCAATCGTGGCTAAGGCTATGAAATAGAATCATATACAAGTTTTCTTACATAGTTATAGGGAAAACCATGCATTTCACTGTGTTAAAGGCATTGTGTAAATCCATGAAAGTTTTAAAATGATCTAAATGGTATTTTGAATCAATGGCCCCATTGTATGTCTTTTTAGGGAGTTTTAGGGAATTTAGGGATATCGACCTATCTAATGATAGGGGTGAGAGTGTTGTGGTTATCTTCTAGCCATGAAGGTTTTTTATTTTTTTTCTTGAGGTCAGCAAGTTCTTTATGCAAGACAGTTACTTACGTGGCAAGTTCATTATTAAGGTTAGGGTTTGTGTGGGTCTAGTTTTGTGTGGTAGGGTCGTTAGGGTAAACATTATCTTACATAGTATAAGGGTAGCTTTCTTCAATGTGGGTAAAGTTTTATAGTTGTTCTCTAAAGGATGATGCAAAACTTTTTCTTAGTTTGTGGTCTCTCTTTTGAAAGTTGTTCGGTAGCTTGTTGATATTATTGAAGTAGCCTTTGTTGGATGGCTACTTGGGCATTCAAAAGCTAGATTTAGGTCATTAATGCCTAGTAAAAGTTTAAGGAAGGTTGTTACATGTTTGGTTGGTATATTAGGATTTGAGGGGCAAAAAGTGAGACATGCATGGTAGATGTTTAGAAGGAGAATGTTTTGCCAATTAGTAGCATTAATGGGTTGCAAGGACTAAACTTGTGCAAAAAATGGTTGTGATGTTATGTTTGAGGGTCCAATGGTAGTGGTGTAGGACTGATGATGGAGTTAATTTCATATTTAGAGATAAAACCTTTATCAAGTTTTGTTAAAATCCAAATGTTGTGCAATCCATTCATTTAATGAAAGTAGGTTACTAGGAATGGAAAGATAGGTTCGTACTTAAGATTCCGTCAAAGAAGGTTTGGTGATAGGATTTGTAAAGGGGTTCATAGCATAGTTGTTGCATTAGAGACAACTGTAGGTGAGGTGTTGCATTTAACTTGAGAGTTACTATTTTAGAAGAGAGGGGATAACGAGACATGGTTGTCTATTCCCACAAATGACATCAATTTTTAATGGCTTTCTAAGAGTCTTAGTTATAAGGAGCTGGTGAAAGATTGAAGATGAAGTGGCCAAAACCTGTAGCTAGATATTATGGTTAGAGAGCACCGAAGATGGTTCTCCAAGACGCACTATGATGCTCAAGTCAGTGAGATACTTAGGGTTTTAGGAGAAAAGAAAAGGTGAGGTGTGTAGAGTAAGCTTCAATGTAATAAATGCTTAAGTCTTAAGGTTTTACGTACCTGGTCCTCTTTCTTACCTTATAAATGATATGAAAGGTGGTGACTTGACTAAAACAATTGATAATTGATAATAAGTTTATGTAGGTAACTACAACTTGCATTTAATGATCTCAAATATGTGTGAACGGCATTTAATGGTCCCAAGTAAGTTGGAAGCCAAGTGTTTAGTTCTGAAGTGATACCTTAATAGGACATTAGTAGGGGATGATGGGCAAGCCCTTTTTTAGTAAAGGGCGAACCAATTCTCCAAAAAAACTAACATAGTAACTAGGCATGCACTAGCTAGACTCCCCAAGGAATTGACCATGTTGACTCAATAAATGGACATAACAACTCAATTTTTGGCTATGGTTTTGATTCATGGTGAATGGATAAACCATAAACTTTAACCTATAGTTAATATAGTATTAAAACTTGTTTTAGGTTTAGAATAATGTTATGTTGGTACACCAAATTGTTTAAATTTTACCAAAATTTTTGTGCATATTGTAATGAGATGATGTTTACTTGTTAACTGGCAAGCAAGGCTAAAATTAAAAAAAAAAAAAAAAAAGGATTAATAACATTTGTAGTATGAAAATTTTAACTCAAATTTCATTTTAATCCTTAATCTTTAAAAAAATTTAATTAAATTCCTAATAATCTAAAGTTGTCATATTTTCGTCATTCTATAAAACTGTTTAAATTAACGATAAATGTCTATTAGTGCTATATAATAACATCAGCTAACATCTTATGCAATAGAGAAATGACCAAAATAAAATTCTCTTAAAGTTAAATATCAAATATGAAACTATCTTAAAATGTTATCTATTTTTATAAAATATTAAATTTAAAATTATATTTTATATTTTTTTGTTTTAATATAATTTATTAGGTAAAATAGAAAATAGATTTTCAAAAATTAAAATTAATTTAAAATTTTCAAATTCCTTTTTAAAAAAAATTTATATCATTTTAAAAACAAAAAGTTTATTTCTATTAAAAATATTATATGACTAATAAATCATAATAAAAATGTTATTTCCTATCCAAAAAATTTATTTTTTTAAAATATTAAATATCTTTTATATATCGATTTCAAATATATTTTATAAAAAAGATATATTTTTATTTTATATGAATATAAAGTTTTTAATAAAAAATAAAATTAAATTATATTTTTTGAATAGAAAATAAATCTTTAAATAGATTAATAAATCTATTTTTAAAATAATATGAAAATTTTTACATAATCTTTTAAAATAATAAGGAGTTTTTATTTAATTTTTTAAACTAATATAAAATTTTTACTTAAGTTTTTAAAATGATATGGAATTTTTTTGTAATTATTTTTAAATTTTAACTTAATTTTAATTTTTAAAAAATATATTTTCTATTAAAAATATTATTTTATTGATAAATCATATCATAATAAAAGATAAAAAATACTTTAGATTATAATATTTTATAAAATATATTTGAAATATATAAAAATAATTTTTTTAATTAATTTTCCTTTTTTCTTTTTTATAGAACATACTTTATAAATTATATATGAAAAATAAAAAGTAAAAGATATTTAACATTTTAAAAAATAGATTTTTTTTGATAGAAAGTAATAATTTTTTATTATGATTTATGAATAAAAGAAAATTTTTAGTAGAAATTTTTTGGTTTTTAAAATGATATCGAATTTTTGAAAAAATTAATTTAAAAATTTTAACTTAATTTTAATTTCAAAAATCTATTTTCTATTAAAAACAAAAAATCTAACTAATAAATTATATTACAATAAAAATATAAAAATATAATTTTAATTTAAATATTTTATAAAATATATAGTCAATATATTAAATTTTGATACAATTTTATCATTGATTCTCAAACTTTGAAAAAAATTTATTTTGATTGTTCTTCTACCACATGAGATGCCATCTGATATCATTATATGATATTAATTGACATCTATCGTCATGTTAAATGGTTCTATAAAGGAAAAGATTAAAATAGAACAATTTTAAATAATAAAAAATACAATTAAACTTTTAAAAATTAAAAATTAAAATAAAATTTAAGTCAAAATTTAAAGATTACTAATGTTATTAACCTAGAAAAAAAAAATAGAGAGATTTTCCATATTAGCAGACTTTACAAGTCGGGGTTTGCCGATGGCCTAACCAAAACTTGTCAACTTGAGATAGCCACTAAGATTTTCATTTTAATGCAGTTATCCAACACTTTACACTTTCTTGGACCTAGCCTGGATATACACTTGGGCCCAAAATTCTTAACATTCCAAGCCTGGGACATAGGACAAAATACAAAAACTGGACTCCCCGGAGTCTGAGTCCCCCAGGTAAAATTTGGACCTGTCTAACCGATCGAGCTCATTACTTCCTCCAAACAATACTTATATCTAGCTATGAGAAATTAATCTAGTTTCTTCTTTCATTTCCTTTGACTTGAGAAATTAATCTATTCAAACACCCTTTCAACTTTTATTTAGGAGACTGTGAATTCTCTCTCTATCTTCTAAATGTGTTATTATTATGGAGACTAAATGGAGTTCTAGTGAATAATTTTAGACCTAATTGAGTCACCATATTAACTTTATTCTCTCCCTCGTACTAATATTTTTTATGTAATTATAAATTGAACACAATTAAAAAATAATTAACCAAATAAAATAAACTTATGAATACAATTAGAATTGTGCAGGAAAAAAATCTACAAACACAATTATAATCTTATTAATTTAGTTTTTAATGTTAATAAATTGTTAAATACTAAATTTATTAAATAATTTAATATTTTTTCTTTGCTTTTTTGCATTTGAATAATATATATATATATATATATATTCATGGATACTGATCCGATCCTTATTCTTTAGTAGACTATCCATGAGGTCCAGTGACCTTGGTTCAACTTAAGTTGAACCTTGAAGGTTTTTTAAATCCGAATTAAGTTACATCCGAGATATTATTTAATTAATAAAAAAATACTTAATTTAATTTTTAAAATATATTTAAAATATAAATATTTTAATATTTTTGATTTATTCAGGCTGAATGAGCTTAAGCTGAAAGAAGCTTTAGAAAAAAAGTTTCAAAAAATCAACCAAAACTGAGATGTAGGACTCAATCCGTGAATTCCTTCGTAGTTAAATGCTTCGATGCTCAAAAGGAAGGATCGGTTGAAGTTGACTTTTAGACTGTTGGACCGTCTAACATCGAGGCGGACCATAATAGATTTATGGTATATTGTCTTAATTTATGGACATGTTCAATAAAATCTGGGTCGTAAACGTAACTACAGGCCCAATTACTGAGTGGATCAAACATGGAGAAGTGGACTCAGACTGTAATAAAATTAAAATATAATAATTAAAGATTGAAAAGAACAACAATTGCGACACAAAAAAAAATTAGAACATGCAACGAGGTGATGCCATAAAAGATCTGACGCCACCACTCAACAACTTCTCTTCCAGCTTTCAAATGTCCTGTCATGCGTTTTGAATGGATAAAATTTACAAACAATCATTTAATTTTGAGTAATTTTTTACTTTCATAACTTAATTATAAATTTTAAAGTTTTAATCATTAACATTTAAATAATTTTTTTAAATCATTGTCATTAGTCGTTGCTAAAATATATTTTTAAATAGTCTTTAATAAAAGTTGACTGCACACATCCCAGCCTCATGCTTTTTAGTTAGTTTTCACCAATCGCCGTTCATTGTCCCTATGCTTTCTTTGTAGCTTTCTCTTTTTTCTTTTTTATTTTTTTCACTTTGAGTCGAGCTTTTCCTTTCCTTTGTTTATCTTTGTCTTGCTACTATCAGCAAAGTCTCTTCCTTTTCCAATTTCCCTTTTCTTTCTCAGTTATAAAATCTCAAGTACTTACTCAATATTATATATATAGAGATTTAAACAAATCGAACATGAATGTATGGACATATTTTTATGATTTATTTGTTTATTTTTAAAATTATTTGGGATCAATTCATGTTTAATAGGAAAATTCTTCGTTTCATTTAAGCTCAATTCGTTTAAATGGTAAAATATTCACATTTGATATGTGATCGATTTATTTTAAATTAAATAAACTCATTTATAAATATTAAATGAATTTATTCACAAACAAATATAATCAAATATGTTCATGAATAATAAACAACCATACCAATAAATAATAAACAAACCATAACAAAATAAATTTTAAACAAACAAACATACATTTATAAAATTAAGAATAAACAAACATAAATGAATATAAACAATAAAAGAGGTTGAATAATATGGCAAAGGATAAAATGTAATAATTATTATTATTATTATTATTATTACTGGATAATAAATGAATCATAAGCGAACATAAACAAATCTTAAACGAAAAGAAATAAATCTTAAATGAACTTTAAATAAGTTTGTTGACAAATATAAATGAACCAAATAAATCCTTGTCGTTGCATCGGGTTTATTTAATAAACAAACGTAAAAAAATTATTTAAGATCATTTGTTAAGCTTAATAAATGAATAAAAATTAAATATAGACATGAACAATTCATTGAAAACTCTATTCGTTCACACAAACGCACAACACATTACAGCAAGCCTATCTTACAATAAAGCAACAAAACCCCTTAATCCAAAACAACTCTTTTCTTTTCTTTTCCTAATTTTAACTCTTGAAATTTACATCCTCATCTTATGGCACTACGTTTTTTTCATCTATTTAATGCATCCTCTCCCTTTTTAAGCTTTGCTTGTTGTTCCACATTTCTCTTTTTTTACAGTTACGAGCTATAAAACAAAGGCAAATCTTTTTTGAAGCTTTGCTTATTGTTCCACATTTCTCTTTTTTGACAGTTGATAGCTATGAAGCAAAGGCAAACAAATATAAATAAAATTTGAAATACACAAATCCCATTTCTCAATTTTCTTTTAAACAGAATCTTTTAACAAAATGTGATCATTGCAAATAAAAAACCAAATTAAATTAATCTTGAAAAATGAGAAAACGAGCTGCAAGGAAAAGCTACTAACCTTGAGAGTTTAGCTTAGAGGCAACAAAAGAAAAAACGTTTAACTTCTTTGCCAAGTAAGAGAAAAAAAGCATAGTTTTTGTGAGTTTAAGGAATGAATTGAAAGTAAGAGAGATTGACCCAATTAAAAGGAAATATGTTTTTGTTATGTGTTATTTTAATACTTCACGAAGAAATAGTTTAAGAAATAGACAGAGAACTTCATGAGTTTTTGTTTGTGAAGTTGCTTTTTGCTTCTCGTAAATGCTAGTTGATAACGTTATGAATAATTACTCAAATTTTATAAAAGATTTGTTTGAGATTCTTTCAAGATTGACTAGATATTGCTTGATGGATAATAAGACTTACAAGAAAAAAATTTTAAGAGAAAAGATATTTTTGATAGACAAATTAGTATGCTTATAAATAATAAAAGTTTCAATATGATTAAGCATAGGAAAAAATGTAAGAAAGTTACAGGATCTCTTGGGATAAACACCCTTATGACTAAAAGAGAATAAAAAGGTCTTTTATGGGTGTGTATGTTTGATGTGTAGATACGCCATAGAAGTATAGGAGAATGAAAGGGTTTATAGGTATGCTAATTTTTTGTTTTAAGATTGATAAAAATCAGTTTGGGTTAATTTATTTGTTAGATTGGGTATAAGTGATTATTTAAGTGTTGATGATTTGTTTGCAATTCTTTACAATTAGTGAATCTTTTTTCTTATCATAGACAAAGGCTAGTTGAATGTCGAATCATGTTAAATTATTGTCTGTTGTGTGGATAATTTATGATTTGATTAGACTTTCACTTTCATGAATAAATGTCAAATTGATTGGGATTTCTTTGCCGACTAATTAGAATCAAAACTATCCTGATCATAATATGTGGTATTAGAGCGAAGCTTCAAAATATGAAAAAAGACAAGCCTAAAGGAGTTTGATTAAAAAAGAAATTTGAGTTCGTATTTTAAAAGATCAATTGGCATGAAATGTAAAGACACAAGAAATATGATTATGAGACTTCCACTACATGTAGAGCTAAGCTTGTCTAGCATGAAGATAATTTGATGAAATTTAAGTCAAGTTGGAGATTATTGAGAATAGTGGTCAAATCTCATAAAAGATTTGTTTAAGATTTTTTCGAGATTGATTAAAAATTACTTTTAGGATAGACACCTTATAAGATAAATAAGTCAAAAGTTTTATGAGGTAAATGTTTTAAGTTTGATTGAGATACAATAGGAAGAGAACAATAATTTTCATAGCATTGGGATTTTTTGTTTAAGATCGATAGAATCGTCTAAGTTAATTGTTTTCTAGACTTGTATGACCATTACTTGTAGCCAAATTTTCGAGTCTACTGGAATTAAATTTTATTTTTAAGTTTTTTTTATTAAAATTAAATAATAATAATAACAATATTTTATAAAAAATATAAAAAAAAAGAAAATTGCAAAACAGCGCTGATGCCTACACCAAGCAACCCGTAACTTACAGCCCTCTATACTACCTATGTCAATGCATTTCTTAATAAGTCATTCACCAGCCCCAAGATGCCAACTACAGCCTACATTGCAACCACACTACTCTAGATACTAATCCACTATAAAGCCCCAGCTTCTTCCCCATTTAGGTCCCCCCTATCGACACACTTTTAGATACTAAACACCCTGCTCTTGCACATCCAGAAGCCTCAAACACCGTTCCCTTTTATGCTCGAACCTTAAACACTCTACCCAACCTAACCACAAATCCCATTAAAGCCTCATTGTAAACCAAAAACTACCCCCCTAAAATATCTACCGTAACCTCCACCAAAAAACCCTTACCCATCAGAAAAAAAAAAAAAAAAACAAACACAGTTCTTCTCGTAATGAGAAACCTGGCACCAAATGAGGTACTTACAAAAAAAACATATATCATTTTTAGTTTATACAAAAAAAAAGAAAGAAAATAGAAACTTTGAGCCCCGATCTTTGAGCCCCAATCTATATTGATCAAGGCTATTTTAGGTAAAAAGAAGGCCAGATCTAATAAAAGCATGTTGAAAGGAGCTTCTGAAAGTTTTTTGGTGATTTTTGACCACCGATGATGACCGTCGATGATAACTCAGAAAGAGCCCCAAGAGCTCTCCCAAGAGCTCTGAATTTTTTTTTTAGGTTGAAAGGTGAGAATAAAGTAAAAAAAAAATTACTTTTATATAGAAGAGCAAAACCCAAAACGATGTCGTTTTAGACTAAGGGAATATGCGCGTCAACCCGGATCCAACACGGGATCCGTGCAACCATACGTATGACCCGTTTTAGCTAGCCTTGAATCGATCTAGATGAACCGTCAGTAAATCGGTCAAATCAGTTTGAACCATTGGACCACACAAATCGTCCGAACCACTGATTGAACTGCTGAACCAATTAGACCAGTACAGATCAGCATTGACCGATCCGGTTCAGGTAAAAAAATTTTTTTCTTTTTTTTGTAATTTTTTTTATATATTATTATTTTTGTTATTTTGAGTATTTTTTTATATTCATGCATGATAAATTTTTAAATTTGTTAAAATAAATATTTGATTGTTTTTAATAATAATAAAAATGAAATAAAGTAGGATAATAACTAAAAAAATACTAAAATACTTAAAAAATAATAAAAAAAATAATGATAATAAGAATAAAATAATATTTTTTATATTCCCTACCTAGTTGTTGGAGGGAATAAAAACCTTGAACTTTAAAATATAATTTCACTTAGATGTTGGGAATTATAAATAAAAAATTAATTAAAATTAAAAAATATAATAAAATAATAATAAAAGTTTTCATAAAAATAACGTATATGAAAAATTTTTAATTAATTTTTAAAAATCACTAAAATCGAACTTACTCCAAAAGTTCACCTAGATGTTGGAGATTTTTAGAGATGTTCGTGTTTTCTTCAGTTAAAAAACCTAAACCCTAAAATCGAAAACCTAAAACCAAAATCCTAAACTTTTCAGCCCCTAAAACTAAACCCTAAATCCTTCAAACCTAAAACCCTTCAAACCCTGAAATAAAATCCCTAAACCCTGTAACCATAAAATAAATCCCTAAACCCTCTAAACCTTAAAACTAAACCCTCCAAGTCCTAAAATCGAAACCCTAAACATCCAAACCCTAAAATTGAAACCCTAAAATCAAAACCTCAAATCTTAAACCCTAAAATTAAAGCCCTAAAATCGAACCTCAAATTTCAAACCCTAAAATTGAAATCGTAAATCCCAAATCTTTAAATCAAAACCCTAAACATCTAAACCCTAAAATCGAAAACTTAAACCTCAAAATTTGAAACTCGAAATCCTAACCCTAAAATCCAAAATGGCAAACCCTAAAATCCAAAAACCTTAAAATTCAAATCCAAAATCCCAAATTTGGTACACAACTTCAAACCATCACCAAAAAAATCGTTCAAACTCCAAAACCCCTAAAACCCTAAATCTATTCTGAAACTTTAAGGATACATGTGAAAATCTCACATGAAATAATTTGTTCTCAAATGCCTCTTAGATGATGGGGTATTTAAGAAACTTTATTTCATTAAGTTTTTCATACGAATCTTTAATTTACATTAATAATGGGATTAATAAATAAAAAGTATAATGGTATAATGGGATCTTAAATATAAATAGTCACACCAAAGCTCTACCTAGATGTTGAAGAGTCAAGGTGGTCTCATTATATTTAAGAATCCAATTTCAAATTTGTACTTCATTATCATACACAGCATTTATTGGCTTACATACATTTATTTGTTACTGTTTGCATTTCTTTTTCTTTAATTGTTACTTGTTATTTGATAATATCATCATTTACTTTTTTGCACAAAAATATTTTTTAATTTACTTACTTTTAAAATTATGATATTATAAAATAAAATAAAAATAACATTCTAAAGAAAATAATTCTTCGTACTCTACCTAGATGTTGGAGAGTCACCAACAATCATCTTTCACAAAGAGTGTTATTTTTATTTTAAGGAGTATTTTGTTTCATCTTAAGCGAAAAAAGTTATTTTAAAATCTGCCTTGATGTTGGAAAATTTTAAAATAATTCTTTAACTTAAAGATTTCTTCAATATTCCTAAAAAAGAATTTTAACCAAAATTTATTTTTTAAAAGTGAAGAAAATTAGTGTTAAATTTCAAATTGAAACCATTTTTATATAATACTGAAAATAACGCGTAATTAAATGGTACCAATTTGTTGGCGTTGTGGGGATGCTAATCCTTCCCCACACGTAACCGACTCTCGGACCTAACCTGATTTTCGTACATCAAAATTTATCTTTTTGATAAACTTTAAACCCTTTTTTTATAGTTTTATTAAAAAGATAAACTTTTGGGTGATCAATCACACCTTAACAAAGATTGGTGGTGACTTCTCTAATTTTTTCTCAATTTTAAAATTTTTTTACGTTTGACGGTCCCAAAACCATTACGACAGCTTGGTGACTCCACTGAAGACCTTTGAGAGTCGGGTCAAAATTTTAATTATGCATTATTAATAGTTGTTGGATTTAATCAGTTTTATTTGATATTTAATTTAATTCTTTTTATTTTAAAATTTTCAAAATATATATACATACAAGTTAATAAATAAAATAAATTGTATGTTAGTTATTACTTTATTTTGATTATGTGTTTATGATTTATTTATGTTATTTTGATTAATATATTACTTTGCACACACTTTGCATATTCACTCGCATGCATAAGCTCTATACCCGATTTTTATCTTTTTTAGGAGGAAGTGAAGTAGTTGCTACACTCTCGTGAGGTGATAATCTCGGTATTTGCTAGCGAAATACTTTTATTCAGATTAAACCCTTTTTCATTAGTAGCCTGTAATGGGTGAGGATTGAAGAGCCTTACTAGTCTATAACAAACGATGATGTGAGGAACAGTCTGAAACTTTTAGACATATATTCTAACCCGGCATATCATGAGCCATAGGAAGCTCGCTTAGGGTAGAGCCTTGCCAACTTTTTTATAGAAATAACCAAAAAAATGTATTAAAATTTAAAAAATGGATAATAAAAGAAAAGCATTTTCTTGAAAAAAAATAAATTTTCTCTTTACATGTAGTTCATTCATTTGGTAATTGTACAAATTTTACATTTTCATAAAATATTTTAGAATAAAGTGATTTTTTAAGCATTATCCAACAAGCCAAAAAAAGGTTTCCAAAAAAAATTAAAGGCTTCTCTTAAATTCTTTGTTTATTGGCCAAATAAAAATTAATTTTCAAGTCCTAGTTACTTTGTGTAAAAAAATGTATATTTTTTCTTCTAAAAAAAGAGAGATTTTTTTTCTTTCTGTTTTTTGAATATTGCTTCATATTTCACATTTTCCATTTGATCTTTAATATACCCCATCCCATTTACATCATAATAAGATAATACATGCATCCCATGTTATGCATATGTTGATACATGCCTTCTATACGCATCTTCATAGGGAGTGCGCACACTCCATTTCATTATATATTTAAAGGTAATGTCAGTTTCACTAGGTTGGCATAACACAGGTATTGCATTCCATGTAAAAATGTAACGTGCACTTGATAAGTTCATGCATTCCATACAAGTATGTTGCATTATTCATAGGTATACATCTCATCATTCATGTAAGTATGTCATTGCATTTCATGCATATGGATTCACGAATAGTAGGGTCTTATGGAATATACATTGCATTTCATGTCCTACCATCCCTACAACATAACATTACACTTTTTGCATATACATTCATGGTAGACAAAAATTTTCATTTGGGTCCTTGTACATATAAAAATCCATTGTCATAGGCATATATGCATTTCATGACATTTTTTTGTCATCATATTCACATATTCATAAATATACTTTGTGTGTCATGTGAGTTAGAAATTGCTTTTATGGCATTCATTCAATAAGGATAATAATCTAAGATTTTTTGCTTAAATCTCGAAATAAAATGTCTATTTTGGTAGAAATTAGAGTGGCAAAAATGAAAGACCAACTGGAAGTAAAGATTAGTGCTTTAAAGTTGAATCAAGAGGAACTATGGCTCGAGCTTCAGAAAATGAGACAACTATAGCTTAATTGATAGAACTGGTTAAAAGTAGTATTATGGTTGAGATCATTATCCCTCAAAGATCGTTGTCACTTTCATCAAGTCAAGATCGATCAGCTCCTATTAATTCTAGCACTTTTTCAAAGCATACTAAGGTATTTGGTGATTTGAATAATGATCAAAGTTTGAGCAAACTTAAGGGAGGAATGGGTGAACTAGCTATACAAATGACTGAACTTAAAAGTTTGATTTCCAAGAAAGAGTCACCTGGCTTCAAATAACCTTCACTAGCTATCCTAATTCCAAACTCGTACCTAAATCCTTCTTATGACTATTTTCAGCCTCATTTCCAAGCATATAGGATTCATTCTCCAAATTTCATGCAACCTTCAAGAATTTCACACCTGAATCCACATCTACCATCTCATATTTCATAATCATTTGTTCAGCGTGCTATCCAATCACCATTTTTTCAACTTAATCTTTGACCTAGAGTTTTTTAATCCATTTTAAGACCAACTATACCATCATCTTTTCAGCAACGTAAACCAACCATAAGATAAAAAACTCTAGCAACACCAAAGAAAAAACTCTTATTGATCCAATACCTATGTCCTGCACAGAGTTATACCCATTGCTCTTAGAAAACTATATCATTACCCTTATCCTTACTGAACCTCGTAAACTACCTTTCCCTAAATGATACGACCCCAATACCTGATGTGAATATCATTTTGACGTCATAGGCCATTTTTTGGAAGACTGTACGACTTTGAAACATAGGATGCAAAGATTGATAAAAGTCGAATATCTGGGTTTTGACACCAAAATGAAGCCAGTTATTCATAAAACCTTTTATTGATCCATGTCGCTATAGCAGACAATGCTATAGGCAATAATAAGGTTGGCCATGATGATGAATAAAATATAAAAAGCTTTTAAAGCAAAGGGTTATCCTTTTTAACAATCATAATTAACTGTTTTTAGATTTTTTAGGTGAAACAAAAGAAGTAAGAGTAGGTCTAGCACTTTTTGGCCCCAGCCCTCGAATGGTTCATAATATGTAAACTTGATACTTTTGAGAATGTATGGAAACTTATTTTGACTTGAATTTTTTATGAATTGATGCCTCTGTCCACTTTTAATAATTGAAGCCAGTGAAAAGGAGTAACAGTTATTAATATACTTTCACCAAACTTTTGAGAAGGAAAGAATGTCTTTAGATAATCCAGCCAGAACATAGGATGAAACTCAAGTTTACCCTTCTTAATAATAATAAAATTTGACTTGCACATCATGCATCATCTGTTTGAATTCATTGTTTTTCATGATAGCTAAAGATAAAAGATGATGATTGTGAATATGCTTTTGTTAAAAGCTAAAAGATTTTTTATAATAAAAATTATGTCATGTATTTCTAACTTCTGATAATTAATAAAAAGTTTAAGAATAGCTATCATAGGAAATGAGATCAGTTAAGTCTGCATATTTATAGCACTCGACTCAATACCAGAAACATGAAAAATAAAGATGCAAGTCGAATTGATAGAATAAAAAAACCCCAAAAAGAGATCAAAAAAATAGTTACGAGAATACAATAGAACGTAGACAGACAGTTTGCAAGATTAAAATAGATGTTAGCAGAGTTGACAAAAGAAAAAAAAAATTATTGAAACTCACAGGACAAGGGAGGAAATAGTTGTTGAGACGCTATTGTATCCATCTAGGTTCACATATGTTCAAGACCCTTATATGCCATAAGCACCTTCAGTAACTCATCAATCTTATACTGACATTTCTGCCAAGTTACCCTCAGTTCAAACAAATGTCAATCTTGGGCTCACTCTCTACAACTCTACTACTATGCCTAATACAGATAATCTTAACGAGTTCAAGAAATTGAACACGGTGCCAGATCCATCAAAGGATATGATGATGAAAGATAAATATGACCTGTTGGAAGAAAGACTTAAGGTAATTGAAAGCCATGATATATATGAGAATGTTGATGCTAACAAGCTTGTTCTAGTACCTGATCTCGTTATTTTAGTAAAATTTAAAGCTTCAGATTTTGAGAAGTATGATAGAACAAGATGCCCTTTAATATTGTAACTCTTCTAATCTCACATTAAGATAATGTATGGATAAGGAATAATATATATGTAGAGACTTAATCTCAACTTGTGAGGTACCTTTTGTGAGATAAAATCGTGATACTTTCAGGTTAAAGCGGATAATACCTCACAGGTTGGGTGTGAGTTTTCACAAATAGTATCAAAGCGATCATCAGTCCGTAATCGTAAGAGTCACTAAGTGGTACACGATGATCTGGTGTGATCTTGGTCCTGTGGAAGGACTCGACTTGACAGGGACGTCAAGCATTAAAGATGAAGAGATTGTAACACCTTCAATCCCACATCAGGATAATGTGTGGATAAAAAATGATATATATGGAGAGATTTAATCTCAAATTATGAGGCATCTTTTATGAGATAAAATTATGAGACTTTAGGGTCAAAACGAACAATACCTTGCAGGTTGGGTGTGAGTTTTCATAAATACACATTACCATGTACTATCAAAAAATGACAGGTCACACCTATAATGATAAGTTATTGATCCATTACTTTCAAGATAGTCTCACTGGGTCTACATTAAGATGGTATACTCAATTGGATCGAAATAAGATTTACTTTTTGAATGATTTGGCTAGGGTCTTCCTAGCACAATATTAGCATATTGAAGAAATGATGCCAGATATGATATCCCTACAAAATGTGAAGAAAAAGCCATCTAAAACTTTCAAAGAGTATGCATATAGATGGAGAGACATAGCAGCCCAAATACAACCACCCTTGTCAGAGAAAGAGATTACTGTTTTGTTTGTCAATTCTTTAAACACTCCTTATTATGAAAGAATGATTGGGAATGTCTTCAAAAAATTTTTTGATATGGTGATTTCTGATGAGATTATAGAAAATGCAATCAAGAATGACATGATTAAGTTGAAAGATACAACAAATATTGAAAAAAAAAAGTACATCAAAAAATAATAAAAAAAAATACAAGTAGTCACAATAAAAGGGCATCTACCCAATAGCTTCATCCTGTACAATCCATATCCTTCTCATCAGCCTCATTACCCTGTCACAGGTGGTATATCTCAAAATTCATATCTTTGCCAACTAGGATAGCATTTGGGCTTTCCAGCAAATTTTCATCCTCAAATGGCCATTCATGATCTTGTTCCTATATTTGAACCCACCACCTGACAAATAAAGAATCGAAAAAGATAAAAAAAATGATCAATAAAAATGATCCATCCCTATTTCTTACCTTTTTCCTTTACTAATAAAAGATCAATATCTCACTCTTGTGCCTCTATAAACAACACCAAATCTATCAGCAATGAGTTATGATCCCAATGATAAATGTGATTATCATAGGGGATAATTGGCCACTCAACTGAAAAATACAGACGTTGAAAAAAAATATTGAAGATCTTATCAAGAATGTATTTTAACTCCAAAAGTAATAGAACAATGGAAGTTGATGACTACACCCAATTGCCAAATGTGAGGAGTTAAGATGAATGAAGAGGTCTCAAATTTTGAAAAAACAAGATAGGATAATTTTATTTTGAATCTTTTCACTGTTTATGTATGATAGGTGCATGATGTCCTTAGGAGTTATCTAACTTATTTTGGAAAGAACTTAATATTTTGGATCTTTTTCATGAATTTTCTTTTTATGCATTTGTTTGAATAAAAAATCCAACATAAGTAAATTTCAAGATTTCAAAAAAAAAAGAGAAAAAAAAGTTTTTTTCTGTAATAAGGATAGAAGGATTCTTGAAAGAATTGGTGATTACTATTAGGAAAAAGCTCAACAAATACCTTTACACCTTTTTGAATACTTTTATATCCCTAATCACCCAAATGATTTAACCCATCAATCATAATCCTTCAAGGAATGTGAGTTTGAATTCATACTTTAAAGGGGTGATAATCTTATCTGAGGCAACGAGTAAAAGAGGTCAATTTTGAAATTTTATTTGTAAAATAATAATAATAATAATAAATCATTAAAATGCTCTTTCAAATTTTTAATTGATAATTCAATGTATGTCAAATTTTTTTATGACCATAGACACAAAAATGCTTGAACTTTTCTTCTCAAGTAACCCTTATTTTTCGTCTTAAGGCACGTTGATTAAAAAAAAGCAAAATCCATTTTGCCTAAGACAATTTGTTTTATACCTTTATACATTTTCTCTTTCTTTCACCAAGAGAATGCCAAAAAAATTTTTGGAGCCCAAAAAGCCTTTTTTACCTATACAATCGATCTTATACAACTTGATTGTCATTAAACCCTTAAGTGAAAAAAAATAAGATGGGACATCAAAAATAAAAAAACAAAACAAAACAAAAAAAAGACATCTTCAATGATTTGCTCTTCTAACTAAATGATCATGTTTGAAATGATGAATGACCATTTTTTTCTATCCTTCTCATACATAAAAATTATCCACTTGCTACCCATTTGAGCCTATTAAATTATTTTTTTTTCAAAATGAACCCCAGCCAAGGATTATTTTCTACATTGAGGGGCAAAATTAGGATATCTTCAAGAGATCAACTTTAAAAAAAGTGTTCGATATTGAAAGTATCTAACATGCCCCTCAAAAATGAAAATTTAAGGCAAAAAAAGAATAAGACTTCAATTGGAATCCCAATGATTTGAGAGAGTGAATAGCTAAAGATGAAGTTGGGTATTTCTAAGAAAAAGCAAAGAAATTTTGGAGATAAGAATCTAAAGCTTTAATTAGAATTAAAAAAAAAAAGAAAAAATATGTACCTTGAAAATGAAAATTCATGGCAAAAAAAGGGGGGGTGAATAAAGTTGCTGAAATCGAAGCCAAATGTTTCAAAAAAAAGTAAAAGAAGAAAGTCAAAGAATGCTCATCAGGATCCTTGGTCTAATTACCCTGAATAATATATTTTGAGCCTATTTATCCATTTTTTCAGAACCTTTAACCTCAGCCTACATTACACACCTTGAAAAGTTTATTTTGATCAAATGTGGACACTTGGATTGAAGAGCAATGTCCTTGAATTTGTATATACTTGTTAAATTCTTCATTGATAGAAAATATAGCTCTAAGGTGAAAACTCCAAGAGGGCAGTTTAGAGTTAAAGGCATTTTTGAGGCCCCAAAATGAATTTTAGAGTTTCAAGGTTTTATCCGAAATAAAAATCTTGATACAAAGCCTTTTGAAAGACCAATACCCATTAAAGACCTTCCATTTAAAAAAAAAAAAATCAACCTTGTCCTATTCCCAAATCTTGTTTAGAAAGTAATGGCTAGTTTTGACTCATATTGAAGTATTACATTTTCAATAAAAGAAAAAGTGTTGTAAAAAATTATCTCTTTTGTGAGCCTAAGAGAAATCCTTGCAACCTTCGTTAAGCTTTTCATCAGATATGCCCACCAGTGAAATGATTGAATTGTCAATTATCCCTTATCCATAAGTATTCCAAATAGTAATTATCAATTCTCAAGAGATTCAAAAGTTATGAGTTTTAACTTTTTCATTTGATTAGAAAGATACTTTATGTAGGGTAATTTTTTGATCGCTTTTAAAATTTTAGAGATTATTTGAGTATTTTGTACATAATACTGAGATCATTTTTTCGTGAAAATGAAACATTAAAAATTTGAACAGAGATTTTTCAAAAAAAAAGGGAGGGGCAAAAGAGTCTTTGTATTTGCTTTGCTTGCACCGTGAAAAAGACGCCTGACCTGTAAATAAAAAAAATAAAAAGAGACATTTATAGTTGTAGCACTTGCTTGTGCATCATGAAAGGGATATTTGCATTTGCATCACTTGCATCTGTATCACAAGAAAAATATTCGCATTTGCATCACTTACATTTGCACTTGTATAAGACATTTGTATTCACACCATAAGAAAATTTTCTTTTGCATCATGACATATGCATCCTAAAAAAAAGGTATTTGCATTTACATGAAAACAACATTGTCATTTGTGTTGTGAAAAAGTCAAATGTGTTTGTATCAAGCATTCGTATTCTTACGTTGGCATTGACATTTAAATTGACATTTTCATTAGCATCATTTGATGAGAATAGACATTTGTATCATGATCAACTTTGTAAGTATTAAAAATAAAAATAAAAATAAAGATATGAAAAAAAGGGGGGCATGTTTTTAAAGTTTTAAAGCTTCTGTTTAAGAGGAACATTATTCAAACAAGACCTTTAAAGTCTCAAAAATCTCTGATCATACGAAAGCCATTTTCAAAAAGATTTTTAAATTTTTAAAGTTTCATTACCTATGATTAAAAGGATTCAAAGATTTTGAGATTTGCAAGATTTTCAGGCATAATCTCTAATACTTGAGGAAAACTTTCAAGACATCTGAGCAAAAGATTTTCAAATTTTTAAAGTTTCATTGCCTCTGATTATGAGGAGCATTCAAAGATTTTGAGATTTGTAAGACCTCTAAGCATGATCTCTAAGACCTCCGGGCATAATTTTGATTCGTGGTGTTGTCTTGATTGAGTTCTTATTTTTGGACTTACGGTGTTGTTCTAGTCGATTCTGTAAGACCTTCAGACATAATTGCTAAAACCTCCGGACATAATCCTTATGACTTCCGAGGATAATTTCGATTCGTGATGTTGTCTCGATCGATTCTTTATTTTTTGACTTGCGGTGTTGTCCCAGTCGATTCTGTAAGACCCCAGACATGAATTTTAAGACCTCCAAGCATAATAATTAAGAGCTTTAGGCACAATTTTGATTCACGGTGTTATCTCGATCGATTCTTTATTTTTTGACTTGTAGTATTATCCCGATCGATTCTGTAAGACCTCACGGCATGATTTTTAAGACCTCTGGGCATAATCTTTAAGACTTTCAGGCATAATTTTGATTCGCGATGTTATCCTTATCGATTCTTTATTTTTTGACTTGCGATGTTGTCCTAGTCAATTTTGTAAGACCTCCAGGTATGATTTTTAATACCTATGTCATAATCTTTAAGACCTTCAGATATAATTTCGATTCGCGGTGTTGTCTCAATTAATTTTTTATTTTTTTGACTTGCGGTGTCATCCAATCGATTCTGTAAGACCTCCAAGCATAATCTTTAAGACATTTTGGTATAATTTCAATTCACGGTGTTGACTTGATCGGTTCTTTATTTTTTGACTTGCGGTGTTGTCACAATCGATTCTGTAAGACCTCCGGGCATAATTTTTAAGACCTCCCGGTATAATTTCGATTCATAGTGTTGTCCCGATCGCTTTTTTACTTTTTGATTTATGGTATTATCCCAGTCGATTCTATAAGACCTACGGACATGATTTTTAAGACCTACGAGCATAATCTTTAAGACCTCCGGACATAATCTTTAAGACCTCCAAGCAGAATCTTTAAGACCTCTGAGCATAATCTTTAAGACCTTTGGGCATAATTTCAATTCGTGGTGTTATCCCAATCGATTCTTTATTTTTTGACTTGTGGTGTTACCCTAGTCGATTCTCTAAGACCTCTAGGCATAATCCTTAAGACTTCAAGGTATAAATTTGATTCGCGGTGTTATCTCAATCGATTTTTTATTTTTTTACTTGCGGTATTATCCCAGTCGATTTTATAAAACTTATGGGTATAATTTTGACTTGCAGTGTTGTCTCGATCGATTCTTTATTTCTTGACTTGCGGTGTTGTCCCGGTTGATTCTTCATTTCTTGACTCGTAATGTCGTCCCGATCGTTGTCTTTATCACTTATTTTTTGACTTAGGATGTTGTCCCGATCGATTTTTAAATTTTTGACTTACTGTGTTATCCTGGTCAATTCTGTAAGACCTCCGGACATGATTTTTAAGACCTTCGAGCATAATTTTGATTTGCAGTGTTATCCCAATCGATTCTTAATTTTGACTTGCGATGTTGTCCTAGTTAATTCTGTAAGACCTCCAGACATGATTTCTAAGTCCTCTGAGCATAATCGTTAAGACCTCCGGACATAATTTTGATTCTTGGTGTTATTCCGATCGATTCTTAATTTTGACTTGTGGTGTTGCTCCGGTCACTTTTTTTCTCGACTTACGGTGTTGCCCCAGTCGTTTTTTATTTTTTGACTCGCGGTGTTGTCCCGATCATTTTTTTTATCTCTTGACTTGTGGTTCAAAAAAAAACTTTTGAAAAATTCATGATTTGCTTCCAAACAAAATTGTTATCTTTATCTTTACCCTATTCCTGATTCTCAGCAATGCGTAAAGAGGGACAACTGTAGACACCAAATTTAATCCGGGTCTACTGGATTAAATTTTATTTTTAAGTTTTGTTTATCAAAATTAAATAATAAAATAAAATAAAATAAGAGAAAAAAAAGAAAAGTGGTAGAAAGCAGGGCGACTAATGCTTGGCATTAGCCACCCTACAACCTCCTGTAACATCCTACGGCCTACCTTGCAGCCACCCCTTGTCTAGTCCCCTCACTTGCCCCCGACCAGCCAATCTATAGCCTACCCCTGCAGCCATAACCTACATCCCAGACACTCAATCTATTAGAGCCCTAGCTTCTTCCCCGTTCAAGTCCCCACTCTCGAACACACTTTTGGATACTAAACACCCTACTCTTGCACGTCCAAAAACCCCAAACACCACTCCCTCTCATGCCCAAACCTCAAACACTCTGCCCAACCTAACCACAAATCCCATTAAAGCCCCATTGTAAACCAAAAACTACCCTCCTAAAATATCTACTACAGCCCCCAACAAAAAACCCTCACCCACCAGAAAATAAAAAAACAAAAAAAAAATAAAACAAACACAGTCCTCCCCGTAGGGAGGAACCCAGTGCCAATGAGGTACTTACAAAAAAAACATATATCAGTTTTAGTTTATATAAAAAAAATAAAAAATTTAAGCCTCGATCTACGTCGATCGAAGCTTATTCAGGCAAAAAAAAGGTCAGAGCGAAGAAAAGAGCATTGAAAGAAGCTCCTGAAAGTTTTTTTATGATTTTCGACCATCGACGACGTTCGTCGACGGTAACTCAGGTGGCGGTCGAAGCGGTGACCAGAGTGACGGTTTGACGTCGGACACTGGCAGAGCCCTGGAAGCTCTCCCAAAAGTTTTGAATTTTTTTTTTGACTAAAGGGTGAGAATGAAGTAAAAAATTTTTTTTTTGCTTTATATAGAATAGCAAAACCTAAAACGACGTTGTTTTAGACTAAAGAGATCCGTGCATCAACCCAAATTCGATCCAAGATCCGCACAACCCGACCTACGATCCGCTTCAGCCAGTCTTGAACCAGTTCAGAAAAACTGCTAGTGAACGGTCGATCGGTCTGAATCGCTAGACCGCCCGAATCGCTAATTGAACTACCGAACCAATCAAATTGGTTCAGGTAAAAAAAAAAATTTTTTTATATATTATTATTTTTGTTATTTTGAGTATTTTTTTTATATTCATGCATGATAAATTTTTGAATTTGTTAAAATAAATATTTGATTGTTTTTAATAATAATAAAAATGAAAATAAAGTAGGATAATAACTGAAAAAAAATACTAAAATGCTTAAAAAATAATAAAAAATGATAATAAGTATAAAATAATATTTTTTATATTCCCTGCCTAGATGTTGGAGGGAATAAAAACTTTGAACTTTAAAATATAATTCTGCCTAGATGTTGGAAAATTATAAATAAAAAATTAATTAAAATTAAAAAATATAAAATAATTATAATAATTTGATAATAATAATAATAATAAGTTTTCATAAAAAGAACATATATGAAAATTTTTTAATTAATTTTAAAAAATCACTAAAATCGAACTTGCTCCGAAAGTTTGCCTAAATGTTAGAGATTTTTAGAGATGTTCGTATTTTCTTCAATTAAAAAACCTAAACCCTAAAATCGAAAACCAAAAACCTAAACTCTCCAAACCCTAAAACTAAACCCTAAATCCTCCAAACCTAAAACCCTTCAAACCCTAAAATCAAATCCCTAAACCTTCCAACCATAAAACAAATCCCTAAACTTTTTAAACCCTAAACCCTTTAAGTCATAAAATCAAAAGCCTAAACATCTAAACCCTAAAACTGAAATCCTAAAATCAAAACCCCAAACCTCAAACCCTATAATTGAAGCCCTAAAATCAAAACCTCAAATTTCAGACCCTAAAATTGAAACCCTAAATCCCAAATCTTTAAATCAAAACCCTAAAATCGAAAACCTAAACCTCAAAATCTGAAACTCAAAAACCTAACCCTAAAATCCAAAAACCTTAAAATTCAAATCCAAAATCCCAAATTTGGTACACAACTCTGAACCATCATTGAAAAATCGTTCAAACTCCAAAACCCTTAAAACCCTAAATCTATTCCGAAACTTTAAGGATACGTGTGAAAATCTCACATAAAATGATTTATTCTCGAATGTCGCCTACATGATGGGGTATTTAGGAAACTTTATTTCATTAAGTTTTTCATACAAATCCTTAATTTACATTAATAATAAGATTAATAAATAAAAAGTATAATGATATAATAGGATCTTAAATATAAATAGTCGCACCAAAGCTTCGCCTAGATGTTGGGAAGTCAAAGTGGTCTCATTATATTTAAGAATCCAATTTCAAATTTGCACTTCATTATCATACACAGCATTTATTGGCTTACATACATTAATTTGTTACTGTTTGCACTTGTTTGCATTTCTTTTTCTTTAATTGTTACTTGTTATTTGATAATAGCATCATTTACTTTTTCGCACAAAAATATTTTTTAATTTACTTACTTTTAAAATTATGATATTATAAAATAAAACAAAAATAACATTCTAAAGAAAATAATTCTTGGTACTCTGCCTAAATGTTGGAGAGTCACTAACAATCATCTTCTACAAAGAGTGCTATTTTTATTTTAAGGAGTATTTTATTTAATCTTAAGCGAAAATAATTATTTTAAATTCTGCCTAAATATTGGAGAATTTTAAGATAATTCTTTAACTTAAAGATTTCTTCAATATTCCTAAAAAAGAATTTTAACCAAAATTTTATTTTTTTAAAGTAAAGGGAATTAGTGTTAAATTTCAAATTGAAACCATTTTTATCCAACACCGAAAATAGCGCGTAATTAAATGGTACCAATTTATAAGCATTGTGGATGTGGTAATCTTTCCCACACGTAACCGACTCCTAGACCTAACCTGATTTTCGTAGACATAAATTTATCTTTTTGATAAACTTTAAACTCGTTTTTATAGTTTTATTAAAAAGATAAACTTTTGGATGGCCAATCACACCTTAACAAAGATTGGTGGCGACTCCTCTCATTTTGTTCTCAATTTTAAAATTATTTACGTCTGACGGTCTCAAAATAATTACGACATTGCTTAAGTGTTGATGATTTGTTTATAATTATTTATAACTAATAGATCTTTTCTTTCATTTGTAGAGATAGGCAAAATGAGTGCCGAACCATGTTAAATTATTGTCTTTGTATGTGGATGATTTATGATTTAATTATGCTTCGGTTTTTATTGATGAATTTCTAATTGATTCAAATTTTTTTGCCTAATAACTGGAATCAAAGCTTTTATGATCCCAAGAAGTGGTATTAGAGCGAATGTTCGAGACATGAAAATAGGCAAGCTTGAAGGAACTTGATTCAAAAAAAAAAGTTTGAGTTTGTGTTTAGAAAAATCAATTTGTGTAATATATAAAGACGTAAAAGAAGATAATTACGAGACTTTAATTGCATGTAGAGCCAAGCATATCTAGCATAAAAATGATTTAATGAAATTTGAGTGGAGATAAAAATTATTAAAAAAAAATGACTCAATTCTATAAAAAATTTGTTTGAAATTTTTCAAAATTTTAGATATTGTTTAATGGACAATAAAATTTATAAGAAGAAAATTAAAAAAAAAAGATATTCTTAATTGACAATTTAACATGCTTATAAATAGTAAAATTTTTAATATGACTACGTATAAGAAAAAGATATAAAAGAGTTTTAGAACTTTTTGAGATAGGTACTCCATAGGATTAGAATATATATATATATATATATATTTGAATGTTTGATATTTAGATATCTTATAATACTAGAGGAGAACCAAAATATCTATATGTATGGTGAGTTTAATAGAGATTAATTGGAAATAATTTGTATGTTAGATTAGGTACGAGTAATTATTTATAATTATCTATAATTAACGAATATTTTTTTTTATTCACGGAGGTAGACAAGTTAAATACCAAATTATATTAAATTAATTTTTGTTGTGCGTGGATAATTTATTTTAATTATGCTTTCACTTTCCTTGATAAATGTATTAATTGGGATTTTTTTTATCTAACAACTGAAATCAAAATTATCTTAATCCTAACAGATGACAGCCAACGGTGTAGCATGCGATGGATGACCATCGGCAATTGGGTTTTTAGGTAATTTGATTTTAGATTAAAGACGAGTAGAGTAAGTGAGTTTAACAAGAGAAAAAGAGAAGAAAAACATGAAAAAGTACAAATTTCGAATAAAGGAAAAGAAGACGGAAAATCATTTATTTTTATTTATTTAATTTTTTATATATTAATGTCAAATCATTTTATCACGTGACATTTTTATTACGAGAACATGCCATACAGTCTCTAGCATTGCATATGATGTACTTATCAGCATTATTTTTTTTTTATTCTACCAGCATCATATTAGAGATTAATTACAAATAATTTAAAATATTATTCAAAAGTGATTAAAATGTTAGATTTCATAATTAGATAATTAAAATAAAAAAATTCAAAACTGAATGATATTTTACCCCTTCTAAAATAAGTACTAAATAGTAGTACTTACTAGAAAAATTTTCAAATATTAAAATTAATAAATAAAATCAGATGATAGTATCAATAGATCTATATAATGATTAAGGTTTTGGTAATATTGTAGCTAGAACAGTATTAAAAGAAAAAATAATTGACTTCTGGTTCTTAAACTTTAAAGAAATCTATTTTTTAAAACAATAAAATCTTAAAGAACATCTCGTTTTTTTTTTTAAATGACATTTTGCAATAAAAAATTAAAAAAAAAACTAATCTGAAATAAAAGAAAAAAACACAAAAATAAAAATTAACATATATAGATTTTTTTATGTTACATGAAAAATTTTATGATTTCAAATAAAAGTTTTTAAAATTTTATATATTTTACTAATTAATTATTATTTTTACGAAAAATATGCTAATTCAAATTTTTATTAAAAAAAATGTAACATTATTTCTAAGTTAAAACCTCAAATAATTTAGTATAGTCGTAATAGGATAGCCAACAATTTATTATTCAATTTTTAATGAGCATGTTATCTCCATGTACAAATACAATTGGGACATAGAGGCCATTGTCAGCTAATGACGCGCTAAATGCATGCCTCCGCTTCTCTAACAAATAAAATGACTTGATCGAACCTCGCATTTGCATCTTTCATTTTTTTTTTTCATTTTTCTTGTACTTGAAATTCCTTTTAGAAGTGAAGTTTATTAATGAAAAGGTCTTCATTCATGTTCCACCTCATCCCCTTTTTTTTTCTTTACCATTTTTTCTTCATTAAACTTAAACAAGAATTGCACTCAAGATGATAACGTAACAGTTAAAACTTGAGCTATTTTTTTCTTTAAGACGTAATATTTGAATCTTTAAAAAATGTGAAATTTATAAGAAAAAAATTATTTTTCCTTGTATGGTTTAAACTGTTAAATGACTTCTTTTTTTTACTTAAAATTATAATGATTGATTCACTATTATTAAAATTAAAATTTTAATATTTTACTAACAAATGTCATTAGTTTTTTACAAAGCAATAAAAGTAGTTGATTCCAATTAATACTATTTCAAAAAATGAGTAAGTTTTTTTTTTTTTTCTTTTTTACTTTCCAAAAAGGTACTTGACCAAATTATTAGGCTCGGAAGTTTTATAAGGATTAATATCAACATATGATACATATTTGGAACATCACGAAAAAGAAGGATATTTATCAAGCATCAAAAGACAGCTTTTTGGACCTATAAAGATCAAGTGATCAACTAGGCATTAATGATTGAAAGGATTTCAATAGGGACAAGCGACATTATGCCCATCAATTTGGCAATTTTCTCATCTAATTAATATTTTCTTAAGAAATAAATTATCTTGAAAACATTAAATAATTATGGACCTTGATTATGTTTCATTAGTCAATTCATTTTTAATTTTTTTTATTATGAAAGTCATACACTAAAAATAAAAGAAATAATTACAAGTTACAGGATTCAAAATTTTAGTTTATTAAATATTTTTTTAAAAAAATAATTATATAAATTAATTGAATTAAATTTTAAATTTATTTGTTTAGCCATTGAGATTTAAGGCTAAATTAATCAAATGGGGGATATTCATATTCACATAAATAAAATAACTCCGACAAACATGTTAATGCTCCAAAATGGTCCAAATGTCCACCTACTCTCATTTTGCAAGGTTGTTTCTAATATTTTAATTAAGTTGCCTAAGTAATCACTTGACATTTTCTTAACCAGCCATTTTGGCTAATCTAGGGAGAGAAAGAGATCAGAGAGTAGCCCATAAAAAGCAATCAACGTTGGGAAATTGCAGGTTCTGACAAAAAGGAGCCAAACTCATTTAAAAGGTAAATCCCATCGTTTGTAGTCTTAGCTTTTTTGACACTGTCCCATCTCGGAAAAAGGTGTCTGTCTCTCTACGAGGGAGGGAAAAAGAGATAAAAAAAAGGGAATGGATGTAAGGAAAATAGTTGTGGTAGTAGAAGATGTAGATGTAGCAAGAACAGCACTCCAATGGACTCTCCATAATTTACTTCGCTATGGGGACTTGCTAACTCTCCTTCATGTCTTCTCTCCCACTAAATCCAGAGGCAAGAAGAAAGCAAGGCTGCTTCGCTTGCAAGGCTATCAGCTTGCTCTTTCCTTCAAGGAAATATGTAACTCCAATTTCTTCAACGTGAGTCAACTCCTGTCATCAGAAATAAAGAGACAGAACTGAATCTTCTTTTTCTTCTTCTTCTTCTTCTTCTTTTTAATGTTCTTTTTGTGACAAATATTGAGATGATAATCAGAGAATTTTGTTACAGACAAATATTGAGATGATTGTCACAGAAGGGGACCAGGAAGGCAGGAAGATTGTGGCCATGGTGCGAGAGATTGGAGCCTCCGTTCTTGTTGTTGGTCTTCATGATCAGAGCTTTCTCTACAAGTGAGTCAATTCCATTCTTATAAATTATTTTATTGTCTAGTCATTATTATCATGATTCTTCTGGAGGCTGGACGGGTGAATTAGGGAGATTATTTCTGGGGTATTTTTGAAAAGGCCGGGGGTAAGGGGAGCTTTCTAGGAAGGTACAAGAAATGGTCATAAGACCATTTTGAGACTCAATTATTTCTTATATAAATAAAGAGGAAAACAAGTTCAAACTTGGGGACTTGTAGCCAATTATTTATTATGATGATGCCTGAGAACTGAGAAGGACAACAAGAAATAGGCCCCGTCGGCTGCGCTTTAGGGTGAAAGATTTCAGGCATTGTTCACTAAACCCAGCACGTACAAGCATGTGGCTATGTCAACGATGGAGAAACAGCCAAAAACCTTTTGGGTCCAGCTGGTATGCCAAATATAGTTTGTGAGTAATTGTTTTGTCGGGATGCTTTTCACAAATAAACTCCCTGCAGCCCTAAAGCATGAGGATTTGGGATGGGGCGGTTCTGAAATCATGGGATAATCAAGAGGCTTCTGTCAAACTAGGCTAGATTTCTTAAGTGGAACTTGGTGAATTGGTTGACAGCAGATTCATTAGCATACTGTATTTTTACATACAACTTTTTTCTCTTGTTTGTTTATATTTTCAACCATGAAATTAATGACTAAGCAGTTTTAGAGTTTAAAGTAAAATTTGAAAGTGATTCTTTTAGAATAAAACAAATTACCCAATTCAAAGTTAACAATTCATTTTTGAATCTCGTAAAATTTTATATATTGTGACAATAAATACTGCAGCATATGCATCATGTTTGCAGATTGCATTGGTGATGGTAATTTTCGGTCTTTGAACCATGATCAAGGGAAAAAATAGCATAAAGACAATTTTGGTCCCTAAATTATGCAAAAAAAAGCAAAAAAAAAAAGGTTTTTCACTTTTATTTGAATCAAATTAATCGGAAATACAAAGAGGGATCAAAATTATTTAAATAAAAGTTGAGAAATCAAAATGATATTTTTTTAATAATTGGAGGACCAAAAATATCTTCATACCAAAAAAAAGTTAACTCGAATCAGTGTTTTCTTTGGCATGTTGGCGTAGGTTGGCCATCGCCCAGGACAACATAACAAACAGCTTGAACTGCAGAGTACTTGCCATTAAGCAACCTAAATTGCCACAACTGAGGGCCAAGACCAGAGAAATGGTACCAGCACTAGACAGTTCAACTAACATGGACTTTTCCCAAATTGAGATTTCCGGATTACAGTAAGATGAACCCACCATTTTTTTTTTTTTTTGATCTTTCTCATTTTCTTGCACCCTTTTTCCGGATAGGAAACAAGTTTTCTTGGTGATTTTGCAAATTTAATGACCTAAATGCCACTCATCGATTGCAGGGTCCCTGATATTCCTACACCAAAAATTCCATATCGAATCTGTCCAAGCCCTTCCGCAATTATTTGGAGGTCAAGAAGGTCGAGGAAGAAGAGGAGCTATTCAAATGGAGCTTGAATTTAAAATTAGATCATTATCATATCTAAATGCACACAGTTTTTGGGCAAATTTTCACTACATTTTTTAAGGCCAGGGTTTGTTCTTTAGCATTCTAGCTTATCTTACACAATACACAAAAGTATAGAAATGAAGTGGAAATTGACATCATACAACAGTCTTTTGCTTACTTTGATCAGTGAAAGAGTGATTTAATCATGTCATTATCATTGTTCTGTACCCAACAATTATATTATTGCATTATTTCCATGGCCCTAAACAAACTGAAGAGCGAAGTAAAAAAGGTTTGGTAGAAAGAACGTAAAAAGAATGAAGAAGATTATCCTATATTGAAAAAATTTAAGAAAATGACGTGCAAGCAATCAAAAATTTATATATTTAGGTAAGTCACGCAATCAAGACTTAAGGGCTTTTCAGGTTCAAAAAACACCACCTTGATTCTCTAATAAAGAGTAAGACTTGTCTTACTGGTTTATTCACATTCTTAAATTAACCTTTCTTCAGCTTTAAAATCTCAGCAAGAAATAGCAACATTTCGTTTGGTTGACACGCAAGTTTTGTTCATCCCTTTCATATTTCTACATCTGTTTATATACCTGCATTTAGGAAAGAAAACAAAATTAAAAACAGCAATAAAACTAAACAAGAAGGCAGGCACAAGTTGCCTATCACTTTCCAACTTCAAGCTAGAATTAGGGGCAGGCACTTGAGAGTTGAGATAACCAAAGAGGAAACCGTCGACAGGCCCAATATTTGACGGTAATTAAGGCTTTCGGTGCTTTGGTTAACAAATGTTATGCTAGAACCAAAAAGATGTTAGATAATATTCAATTTTACATTGAATTTATTTAATTATATTTTGGTTTATTAATTAGTTTGTTTGCTTGTCTGATTATTAACTGATGTAATATTACATCACTTGATTATGATTTAATTTGTCTTATATTTGTAATTTAACAAAAAAATCTTTATCAGTTAAGTTAAAATGGTGAAATTTTATATACGTAAAAAATCTACCTTTTTTTTCATTATTTAAATAAGTTGTGAAATTAACTTGAACGAGTTGTAAATATCTTTTATTGATTGTCAGACTCCTAATTTTGTAATTAAATTTTAATTTTTAATAATTTTAAATATAAGAAAGCATCCTTTGTAAATTTGTAATCATGTTATTGTTCGTTTTTGCATAAAAAAAAGAGTCAAACACCATATCAAACAATAATCAATGGTCGAGACTTTAGCATCATCTTACCATACATATTAGATCTTAACAATTTTAAATATAATACGGCGATGTAATACGAAAAAAATATATGTTTTAATAAAAATATATTTTGTATTTATTCATGTCGATAAAAATTTTAACTCAACACAATTTATATTGTATATATGTTGACTAGTCTAAACACATAACATGATACAATATTAATAATATGTTTAATTTAATTTTGTCATAAAGTATGCATTTAATATATTTAACACATTTAACATATTTTTTATATTTATTTTAATTTAATATAAACATATAAAGATTATTTTAATTTTTAATTTTTTAATTATGATACTTAATTAGTTATTTAATATCATATAAAATTTATTTTAAATAGTTAATTATGAAATTCATTTAATAATTATTATAAAATTATTTTTTATATTAATAATATAAATACAATATAAATATTAATATTAGTCATATACATTATTATTTTATTCTTTAATCTTTAATAATTTATAATTTTGAATTTGATACTAAAAATTAATATAATTATGTAATATAAATTAAAATTAAAATATATATATTAAATACATATTAAATGAGTATTAATTTTTTTATTTTTTAATATGCAATATTTTTTATATTATTAATATGCCTAATTTTTTAAGTTGTAAATGATGGATAATTTATAATTATTTATGATATTAGTTGTGTTCTTGTATATATTCGTGTTAGTCTATCTACTTATATATATATATGTTAATCGTATGTATTCGTATATATCTGTATTATTTATGTTTGTTCATATTGTATTTAAACGAATTAATTATACATGTGTTAATCGTATCATGTCGTATGTAACAGATATAGTAAACATATTGTGTTTGTGTTTAAGATTTAAATACATTTCATAATTCGTATCATATTCATGTTTTAAAAATTCAATCATCACATGTATCAAACATGATACAAAATATGACACGAAAACACATATTATCATATCTAATAAATATCAAACGTGTCGTTCAACTTTTATTAAAATATATTTTTTTCACAATAACCTATTTTAGTAATACTTGTTTTATCAACTTTTCTCTCTGGAAATTAGTGATCTATTATTGATTTTATGAAATATTTTTTGTAAAAGATTCATTACAGTACAACTGCAAAGTATATAATTCATATCATTGCTAGCCATAATAAAGTAAGAAATCGATCAACTTATTAAATAAATTAAGAGGAAGAAGATAGCCAAAAGATTCATGCATGAGATGACATGACCTGAGATATTTTGTAACCAATCTTTTATTCATCATGTTATTTAAATATTATGTTTTATCCCTTTAGTATTTAGGTGTTATTAATAGTTAGGGAAATCTTTAATTATATATTATATTTATTATTTAGTAATTTTATTACATAAAATTTTTTTTGATATAATCAAATTTAAGTTAATATAATACAATATATTTGTTTAATTATTCAATCTTTATTTCAATATTACATAAATATTATGTTCACAATAACTTCACTATTTATTTATGAAACAAATAAGGGTTTCCATAGCCTATAGGCTAAACGACCACTACGAGGCGTGGATTTGAACATTTCCTATGAATGTATTAAGAAGACACATTTTTTTAATTTTGTATATTCTCTTTATTTCATAACTAGCTTGAACCCATCCTATGCATGAATTATTTTTCGTATTTAAATACGTGTTTATATTATAGATTTTGTATATTTTTTTTACAATTATATCTAAAATTTTAAAATACTATGACATACATAAAATATAAATATGTATTCAATTAATATGTCATAAGAAAATTAAACTTTATTATTGTTATTATTATCTTGATCAAAATGCTGAAAATAAATATGAAAAAAATATGAGATATTAGATATAAAATAAAAAGTAAAAAAAATTGAATATAAATAAAATATTGGTTTTTTTAGAAGAACATAAAAATATAATAGTGAATCATTAATAAAATAACAAAAGAAGTATTGACATACCTTTACTAAATTATGATTTTGATCAAAATATTAAAAAAAAATCAATTAAGAAATGTGTGAAAAACAAAAAGGAATTGAATAAAAATAATGTCAAAAGAAAAAAATCATCTAAGTAAAATAAACAATAAAATCACAAAAGCAATATAAATCTTAAAGGAAAATTGAATAATGAATAAAATGACGTAGCACATATTATTAATAAGCTTAAAGTAATATTTATTTCTTTTTTGAATTAAAAAAGAAACTAACGAATAAGGTATTTGAAAATTGAAAAAGATAAAAGAGATATGTGTGATTCTGAATTTAGATAAAGCAATTTTTCAATTATTTATTTTTGCATATTTATGGTAAAAAATTAACAATTTAATTTGTTTTTAAATTTAACATTCTTTTAATTAAAAGTTAATTATTTGATTAATGAATATTTTGTCATATATTATTATTTTCTTATCCAGGTGATGTCGATCTAATCCCACACCAAAGTTTCAATTCATCATCTATATAAAAAAATATATTTTTTTATTTTATTCTTAATTATTTTCTTAAGGAATTTTATAGATAATTATCGTTTTTCTATATGCATCATAGGACATATGAAACATTGAAAAAAAAATTATTGTAATGTAAATAAAAAATAACTATAAGTATCATATGTTGTTATGCATATACGGTCTTATTTAACCTATTAAAAAAAATCTTTTTGTAACACTTTATTTAAATTTATATGTTTAAAAATAATTTAAAAGTGAAAGTAAAAATTGATTATATATTTATTATACATGATGGATTAATAATAATACACATATTTCATGTATACATTTAATTTGATTGACAACCATACAAAAATCAATTGATTTAAGATAAAAATATTAAAAATATATATTACAAATATAATAATAAGAACATAATATCTAAATATATCCATACTTTACTTAATATATAATAAATAAATAAATAAAGTCCAAAACTTCCAAATTATTTTATAACTTACTTACATAGCTAAATGTAATATAAAGAATATGAACATGTTTTATATAAAAATTGCTTAGGTTAATTTTAATTTGATTTAAAAGTTTTAATTTTTTCATTGATACGATCCTATTAACTTTATCTTATTTAAATGAAGATAAAGATTATAAATTATTTAACATAAAAGATTTAGATAAATATAATTTTTTTAAGATTTGAAACATTTTCAAAATTTAAATAATAAGATTATTTGATAAATAATTATAATTAAAGAACTATTTATATTTTAAAAGTACAAATTGTTCATATATAATTATACATAATTAAATATGATCAGATAATCATGTATCTTATAATATATATATACATGATATATGATTAGTGTCCGAATTTAATTTAATTTCCATCAAAATTTGAACGTTTGATTTGAAATGGGGTTTGATTTAAGCCAGACTCAAACCTGTTTTGCTCCCAGCCCAACGGGGCAACCTGAGGCTCAACAAATCCAACCACTAGGCTTTAGCAACTGTTCCTAACCTTGAGCCAGCCACCACCGACCCTTAAGAGCAATAAATAAATTATTTTATATTAAGAAAAGGACAGGAAAGCTAGCTGTGTCTTTTTTTTTTTTTTTGCATCTGAGTCTGATACATCAATACGTGCAGAGCCACTCGCTCGAGTTGGATTGCCTTCCACACCCACCAGCCGAGCCAAAAGAAAAAAAAAATAAAAAATAAAAAAAGGGTTAAGATTTTAGATGTATAGGCGTCCGCGTCGCAGACTCAACTCGCTCCGCGGCTCTGTAAATTAAAGCTTATTTAATTTTGTTCTTATGGTTACTATTTTTTTTTCTCTCTCCCTTTGGTTTCATCGGCTTAGATCCAGCTTAGATCTACGCCGATCTCTTTTCTTTCCCTCCATTTCTTTCCCTTTCTCTTTTTCTCTACCATAAGCTCCTCTTCTTTTGCTTATTTCACCTCTGATTTCTGCAAATTCAAAGCTCAGAACTAAGTGAAGAACAAGAACCCAGATTCATTGATCCAAGGTTAGTCTCTAACCCAAACTTTTTCGTTCAAAACAAACAAACAAACCCATATTTTAAAACTGCCTCTAATCTCTTTTTCTTTTGTTTTAAGGGTTTTAATTTTAGGATTGGTTAACAATTCAAGTAGAATTTCTGCTGGTATTAGCAGTGTCATAACTTTTGGGGTAAACAGTTTTTTTCTTAATTTTTATTTTGTTGAGAAATGAAGCGTTTTTCATTAGCTGCAGTTAGTTTAATTTGTTTGAAATTGCATTTTTGTAAGACAGGAAGAATTAGTGGGAAAGCTGGAAACAAAATGGATTGGAGTGCAAACAATGCCTTCAAGACTTACAAAGGCATCTTCTAATCCTTTTTTTTTTTAAAGTAATTTAGCTGGATATATATGGCTTCAGAGTATATATGATAATTTTAAACACGACACGGATGACACCATACACGATAAAGTGATCAAACTTATTAATGTGATTTAGGATAACATATTAGTTTTGGTTCACATTGATAATGGTCGTCTTCTAGCTTTGTTTATGTGTTTTGGTTATGTAATTAACTCAGAATTTGTGGATTCAGTTAATTGTTTTTGGAAACAAGTTCACGAGCTGGAGTTTATATCACCTGCAATTAAGAACTGATTCTAAATTTAATCTTATTTAGATTGGACGTTGCACTGAGGTTCACTTCGATAATGAGAAATTGGGATACTGTAGGGTTATATGTTTTACAGTGTTTTGGGGGGGGGGTCAAGATTCAAATCTTAAATTGAGTTTGTGGTATAGATATCCGGTCAATTTCTTAGCAACTCTTGTATTCTTTTTTTCTTTTTATTTGATTCAACTAAACAAGGACCTTTTTCTACATAGTGTTATAACTTACCTTTTTGACTAGAACTATGCAGACAAGATGAATTTCTTTGCATATTTTCTTGTATAAGAGACTTATTGACACCAAAGGTGTGGTAAATGGAATTTTTGAGTTATTTAAAATGATAGAAACCTGATCTTCACCATCGAGCATTTGAGCTGCTGTTTGCTTCATTTATTTTAAATTTAATAGTTTTCAATTTGTTATTGATTTATTTTACCTTGGAGGTCTTGTGAAAGTTGAATGCTCAAGTAATGTTTTGCTTATGAGTCTATAATCTTGAATTTTTGCTTTTGAAGCAGATATGGAACACAAAACAATGATGGATATGGCACTCATTCCTAGTATTGATCCAATGGATATTGGACTGGGTTCTTCTGAAAAGGGAAATGTTGTCCCTACAGCAAAACCCAGGAAGAAGACAATGACATCAGTTTACCTCAAATATTTTGAGACAGCTCCTGATGGGAAAACTAGAAGGTGCAAGTTTTGTGGGCAGAGCTATTCTATTGCAACTGCAACAGGTAAGTCCTGCGGACTTGCTTCATTTCGTTCTTTACCTTTTTATGCTCTTATTGAATACTGATCCATTGGCACTGTATTTTTTTTTTTTACGATGATGTGCTTTTGAGGAGCTTTAGGTAGTGTTTGGTTTTAGAAAATAAAGGCATTTTCCATTTTCATTTTCTTGGAAAATGAAAAAGAAGTGAAGATGTGTTTGGAAATGAACAATGAAAATAAGATTTTAGAAAACAAAAATGAAAGTGGGCTCAAATATGAAAACAATAAAAAAAAAAAAGATGTTTTCAATTATGAAAACAAGGAATATTCGTTACTTTTTTACTTATGTTTTGCAAGTTAAGAAGTTGGCGCCATATTTGAATACTTTTGGAAGTTATTAATTAATAAATATATTTATAATTAGATGCTAGTAATAATAATTATTTCCATAATTGCTTTATTTTGCTTATTTTGTATTTTGCAGAAGACAATTTTTGTTTTCGTTCACTAAGTACATTTTCTAGAAAACAAACTAGAAAATAAAAGTAAAAAATGAAAACAAAAAGCATTTCTCAAACCAAACAGAGCTTTAGGTTTTCTTGTAATTAAATTCGTTATGCTGAAAACAACATTTGTGGCTTTTTACCGTGGTTTGGCTCTATGAATGTGGCATTTTACAAGCTTATGCCATGTTTTGGCCTATGATCATATGACACTCTATAATTATCTTATCAGTCTAATTATCCCCCTTCATTGTGAAGGCAATTTAGGAAGGCACCTTGGTAATCAAATGGCTGTTTACCATGGTTTGAGTCAATGGATGTAGCATTTAGCAAGCTTATGGCATGTTTGAGGCTATGACAATATGATCACTCATTATATTATCTCATCCATCTGATCATCCCCCTTCATTGTGAAGGCAATCTAGGAAGACACCTTAGTAATCGACATCCCGGATATGATAAGACAGGGGAGACTGTCACTAGTTCTGCACCACAGCCCACCACCACTGTAATCAAGAAACCTCAATCACAAGGAAGAGCACCTCAGGTTGATTATGATCATCTGAACTGGTTGCTTATTAAATGGCTCATTTTAGCTACTCTTCCTCCTTCGACTTTAGAGGAAAAGTGGTTAGTGAACTCCTTCAAATTTTTGAATCCATCGATACAACTATGGCCAGGTGAGAAGTACAAAGCAGTATTTCGCGAAGTTTTCAGGAGCATGAGAGAAGATGTGAGAGTATCTTTGGAACAGGTTTCTTCCAAGGTCTCTGTCACTCTTGATTTCTGGACTTCCTATGAACAAATCTTTTATATGAGCATCACATGTCAATGGATTGATGAAAATTGGTCATTCCAAAAGGTGCTTCTTGATATATGCCAGGTAGCTTACCCTTGTACAGGTTCTGAAATGTATAACTCCCTGGTAAAGGTTCTTAAGATGTACAATATGGAGAATAAAGTCCTCTCATGCACCCATGATAACAGTCAGAATGCTATCCATGCTTGCCATACTTTAAAGGAGGAGTTGGATGGTCAGAAAGTGGGGCCCTTCTGTTATATCCCTTGTGCTGCTCGTACTTTGAGTTTGATTATAGATGATGCTTTAAGAACAACAAAACCTGTTATCGCCAAGGTTAGGGAATTTGTACAAGAGTTAAATGCATCCTTAGATCTCTCAGAGGATTTCATCCAATTAACAACAGCTTACCATGAAGGCAGTTGGCAATTTCCACTTGATGCTTCAGCACGGTGGAGTGGCAATTACCAAATGCTTGATCTTGTCCATAAGGTACTTGTTTCTTTCATATAAGAACTTTTTACTAGATACAAGAGATTTATAATTTTATTCTGCCAATTCAGGTATCGGTTTGGTGACTAATGATAAACTTTGATTTCAATATTTTTAATACTGAAACAGGCTGGGAAGTCAATGGATGCTGTTATCAGGAAGAATGAGGAGATGTTGGGTAGTGGGATGTTGCTGAATGCTGCAGAGAAGAATGTAGTTAATATTGTTCACAATTACTTGGAGCCCTTCTACAAAGTCATCAGTGAGATATGTGTAAACAACCCGCCTACCATGGGGATGGTTATTGTCTACATGGATCACATTTCTGATACAATTGCAACACGGCAACCACCAGATTGGTTAAAAAATGCTGCCGAAGAAATGGCCAAAAAGCTCGGAAGTTACAACAACCAAGTTTGCAACACATTCATCTACATGACAGCCATTCTTGATCCCCGAATTAAATGTGAACTCATACCTGAGAGTCTCAACTCAGAAAATTATCTAGAGGAAGCAAGGGGCCATTTCATGAGAAATTATTGTACCAACCTTTTTTCATCCATGACAAGTGGCTACGCTGCTCAAGATATTGAAGATGGAGGAAATGTTTCTTTTGCAGAGGAAATTGCTCGAAAGAAGCGAAGAGCAAGCATGAGCAATGCCACTGATGAACTCACTCAGTATCTATCAGAGACTCCAGCTCCTACAAAGACAGATGTTTTGGAGTGGTGGAAGGTCAACAGTACACGCTACCCTCGGCTCTCTGCTATGGCTAGGGATTTCTTGGCTGTCCAAGCAACTTCAGTGAAACCTGAGGAACTATTTTGCGGTAAAGGTGATGAGATTGATAAGCAACGCATTTGTATGCCACATGACAGCACACAAGCCATCCTTTGTATTAAGTCATGGACTCAGGGAGGTCTCAAGTTAAAGTACAAGTCAACTGAGATAGACTATGAGAGATTGATGGAATTGGCGGCTGCAGCAGCTGCAGATATTAGCTCAGCTAGTATTGATAAGAAACAAAAGTGAACAGAAGGAGATCTGAAAATGACCAAGGTAATTGTGATTGACTTCTACCAGTGATCTAGATGACTGTCTGACTAGTATGCCTGTAATCTAGCTTCTCCCTCAGGAGGGAACTGACTTTTCATTATTTCCTTCTTATTGTTGTATGTATGATATAAAAATTGCATTGATGTACAGTTAAAAATTTGAGAATGCTAACATGAGAAAAAGACAAACGACTGATATTATATGATGATTTTAGTGTATCAATTATCCTACTGTTATTCTATTTGCTAATAGTCATTGCTATTCTATGTTGCCTGATGGAAATGAGAAGATACTCTTAATAGGAAGGGAGTAAAGAACTATGCTATTCTCATTTCTCTCTGTACACCAAGACATCTTTAAGTTCATTTTCAACTTCATGGTCTCAATATTATTCTTTTCATGCCATTGCTGAAAGGAAGTAAAATTGAAATTAATGTTGTAACTATATAAGTGAAAATCAAGGATTAACAAAAATAATGTTAAAAATTGAGGATTCATGCTTCATTATTGAGGTCAAAGAAAATAATAATGTAGAAGAATGATCAAAGGTCAGAAAAAAGGGGTAAGGTTTGATAAGTTAGTGTAACACAATGATCTCTCAACGGTAGAGAATACTTGATAATGTGCAAGTTGAACAAGTCTATATACTTGGAGACTAAATTTGAAGCTATCCAAGCAACTGAAGAGTCTGATAATGAGCTATTTGGTGAAAAAAGTTGTATTGAGTGAAAGAACGTCTTTGAGAAAGATATCGGCTTATAAAAATATTTGCTGTCTCATGCTTCACTAATATGTCAAAACTAGTATATCCTGGCAGAAAGATGTAAGATATAGAGAAGTAATACAAATATAAAAAAGAAAACAGCAAACATAGGAGGTTTTGTGAGAGTATCCATCTTATTTTCATTAGAAACGGCATTGGAAATGCTTGAATGCAGTTCCCCCTCTGGAAGAGCATTTACAATCCTGCTAACTTTTCGTGCATCAATATCATCCTCGTCAACAGATCTCCTATTTGAATCACTCGATTGGTCTGGCTTTGCCAGAGAGATCTCAGATGATGGAAATTCATGTTTCTCTCCAGCCAATGCAGATTGAACCTGCAGGCCTGCCTTCATTCTTGATCTGTGCCCAGTGACCAAAGTAACAATTTCCTTGTTATCCGGTACTCCTTCAACTGATTTTGTTAAAACTATCTTCGCTGATGGAACTGTTTCTACTGAATCATTGAAAGAAACTCTCCTTACTTTTGTAAGATTTGGCATCTCCGTAGTTTCAGTAAAATCCTTCAGCACTGGCACATTTTTCCTGCTAGATGTACGATCCAGTTTAGTGCTTAGCATTGCTGTCTTTGAAGGCACCATTGAAGTAGAAAACCTGCGTATGATGCCAGTTCTTTCCAAAGGACTTTCTATGGAGGACTTATCTGGTGAAGAAACAACACTAGAACCATACATGCTTCTCCAACTTGTGCTATGACCTGCGCCAGAATTCTTGCTAATGCTTCTCTGGCTGCTTGAAGAGTTTTCAATGGTGCTACTATCTATCTCTTCACTATCAGTTGACGAGGTGTAAGAAGAAGTGCTGTTCATGTCAGATTATTGTGTAGTTATCTTGCAAGGTTTCTGGTCTGAATCCTTCTGAAGTTCCTTTTTCAAGGTCTTTCTTGATGATGTTTGATGATATTGGATTTCAGCCCTCAGGCAAGCATTGAGCCAGCGTTGGCACACAAGTTCCTCAACCATGTCAAATCTGCTCTTCTGCAGTCTTTCTACTTCTTTTGAGAGATTCCCATTGGCATGTTTCAGTTCACTAATCTTCGCAATAGTCTTACTCTGCAACAACAGTAGTAAAGAAGCAAACCTTTCAGATTCAAGCAATAATGTGTTCTGGTATTTTGATTAGTATAGAAGAATTCCAACTTCCAAGTCCATTAACAGTTTCTATTATCCCGATTCAATTTTTCGAGTGACATGAGAACGAGCAGATTAGAAGTCATTTGGACAACAGCAAATACTAAATTTTGTAGCTAGCGGCGTAGCAAGAAAACAGATACAAATTGAAACTTAAAAGCATCAATACTAAAATTACCTCTGTCATGTCAGAAAGAGCAGATATTTTGGCATGAGCAGCATATAGCTGAACTAACAATTCCCTTTTTTCTAACACAAGTTCTTTGTTTCTCCTTCTCATCTTAGTGAGTTGTAATTCAATATTTTTAACAGCTTCAAGTCTCTTTTTAACCAAAGCATCTTGAGGAGAGTTTTCGTTGTCTGTAAATGCGGACAATTGCTTTTCAAGCACTACTATCTGATCCTTTATCTGGCTAGCATTGCCATTTTTCATCTGCATTTCCTCTATCATTCTCTTTGCCATCTCTAGCTGCGTGACGGCCAAGTTACCCTGCCTCGTAATTTCTTGAAGATCCTTCATCTCAGCCTTCAGCGAAAAAATTGTGAAATTGAGTTTGTCAATTTCTGCAGTCTTGCCATCTAAATTGCTCCGCAAAAAAGCAATGTATGACAGCTTTTCTTTTAAACTATGCAACTCAAGCAGTTTCCATTCAAGGGTCACTCTCCTTGTCTCCAAATCCTTTATGGCATTCTGTAAATGCCTTATTTCTGTATTTCCTAACTCATTTTCTTTGTCGACCTTAAGCTTTTCACATATTCTTTTCTGAGTCAAATTTGGTTTCACCACTTTAGTCTCCTCCTCTTCCTCCCGAGTGTCCTCTTCCTGCAAGAGGTCTTTTCTCTTCCCCTGTCCATTTCTTGGGAGCCTGAGCAATCTTTTGCTGAAAGCACGCAAAAAAAAAAAAAAGCTAAAGAGTAGCTTAAAACTAACAATACATGTAGCATTAAACAAACAATGATGTGTCTATTAACTGACCTGAGAGCATAATATGTTGCTTCTTCAAGCTCTTGCTGTTGGCCGGAGAAACAGCGAGAGCTGCTAGTGAAGTAACAACCAAGATGCTGACCTGGAATATCATGTAGCTTCTTCACAGTTCATAGCAGTACTTGAACTTGAGTTGAGTTGACAGGCAACTGAAGATATTTGGGTCAAGAAACTCGGACACATTGCCAGTGTTTTCACCAGCGAACCATTCTTTTTTATCACTGATATCTAGGTATCTCATTCTCACAAAAGTGATAAAACTCATCACCGAGAAGTGGCTCAACTTTGTCCATGTAGGGATATTTTAATGCCTAATTTGGAAGAACATGATGGAACATTCACCAACTCTAGTACTACAAAACAAGCCCATAGATGACAAAATCTTATACCAAATATCATAAGAACCTAGTCTAAAAAGAAACCAATTTCGGCAGCAGATTTATTTGGCTCCTATTCCTTTAGAACAGGAATTGGGAAGGGATAATGAATGAAATTATGTAAATGTAGTGGTAGAAAGCAAGATTTATGATGGTGTCTTCCATAAACTTACAAATTAATTAATGGAAGACTAACCGCCCACTACATGCCACGGTACCTACTAAAAATGTTGTCACTATGGGAACAATACAACCAAAAAAATTCCATCTAAGATTTAACCAAAGTTGTAGTGTTCACACGATCACAAAAATAATCACACGTTTTTATATATATAAAAAAAGTCAAAATATTTTCCTTTCAAATGTCTTTTATTAAAAAATATATATATTTGATGCATGATCACTATATATATTTTAAACATTGTTAGTAAATTATATGATATTGTATAAATTAGTTTTTGTATATTTATTTTAATAATTTATAAAATTTATATTTACTTGTTAACGAGGTAACATTACTAATATATATAAAATTTATATATTAATAATATATTAAATATAAACTTTAAAAATAACAAACTATAAAATTAGAAATAGGAAATAGGTGTTGTGCTGCGAGTCTATTTTTTGAAATTAATATATAAATAAAATATTTGTTTTGTAGTTGTTATATTTTATGTGGATTGTAATACACATTAATATTAATATTAGTTATAACAATAGTTTTGAAAAATTAAATGATTATCCTAGAAATAATATTAATTTATTAACAAATAATTGTAGTGTTACATTATATTTCAATTTATTTTAATAAAAGTAAAATTAATCTCAATATTTTTAAGTCTTAAAATTAATATATTAATTAATATTCTTCACTTAAATAATAAATAATATGACAATTTATATATGTATATAATATAATTATATATTTTCAAATAAATTTCATATATGATGATATATATATAATGATAGCAAGAATTTACATTAGCATTTAAATTTAAAGTTATAGTAGCTATCACTCTAATTTAAATTAATGTTTTTCCTTTATTTTGTGCATTAATTTCTTCTTATATTTGTTTTCTTAATTATAAATATTTTTTATTATTATTATTATTATTATTATTTAAATGGCTTATTAAAAGTATATAACAAAATTCAATATTAGATGTTTATAGTAATAAATTCACATTTATCTTTGATTAAAATTCATGATAAACAATTAATTTTTAAACCATATAAATTACTCTACTTTTAATTTGGACCATCAAAGTAGTAGTAAGATTTTTGAAAATTTCTTTTTCAGCATAACTTTTTTTTTTGTAATTTTGCTTTAAATTACTACTTAATTTTTTTTGGCAAAAAATTGCTCCGTGAATAGTACAGTATAATTTTATTTTTAAAAAAAGTTAAAGAAGATTTTTTTTTTTGCTGAAAAGGAAAAATAGGGCATGCATACACCGCTAAAAATTTATTCCCAAGGACTGTAGCGTACGGACATATTTTAAAAATAAAAAGTTCCCCATTTTAAAGGCATCATATGTAAATAATAAATAATCCGTTTTGCTCTCTTTAAGTGTTATCTTCTTCTTTCCTCTCCAAACTCTCTCCCCTTAATTCAATTTCATCATGAATTCCAAACCCTAACATTGATTTCTCTCACTTTTTTTTTTTATTTTACAAAAATCAGCCATTTCGAACGAACCGCAACATTCCATGGACGCGCGACGTGTATCACGTGCCGTTCCTAGGGTCCGCCAAGTCGGCTTCTTCACCCCCAACGAGCTGCCGCAGCAGCCTGGACCTACTCGGTCTCAATCAGGTCCTCCAAACTCCTTTTCGCCACCGCTCTCCGGTTCTCCCGCCAGCAACTTCCTCTCTCCGGTCATGATCCCGCCTCCCCGTCACCTCTCTGACAACCTTGGTGGGCGCACTGCAGCAGTTCCGGTTCCCGGACGGGAAAACGCTGGAGAACATGCGACTGTCGGAAGTTACAACCCCTCAGAGTCGGTGTTGGGGTTGGCGTCGCCACCTTCCAGTCGGATTGGCGACGGAGAGTTGTCTGAGGGTACAGAATCATCGTTGGGATGGTATCGGAGGAGTAATTCGGCGAAATATGCGTCGAGTTTTCCCGGAGGCGGTTTTGATTTGTCTCCAGTGAAGCAACCAGAAAGTGTCGCTGGAGTGGAAGCTAAGAATCCATTGCCTGGTAGTTATTTTTTTTTAAAATTTTTTTATTTTAGACTTTCTAAGTATTTGAAATAAATGAGGTTTCTTCAAATAAAATTTTCTTGCAGAAAAAAGTGAAGTGCAAAAGGAAGAAGCATCAAATTCAAAGCCCTTAAAAGCGAAAACAACGAAGGCTGAGAGATGTGCCCTGCAGGAGTCTCAAAGGGCTACAAAAGCTGCTTCTAAAGGTTCAAAACACTCTTCTTTATTTTAGTGACTATCAGGAACTTTTAAGTAATGCTATTTTGAATTGATTATGGACTATGTCTGCAAATGTGTCCAAACTTGCATTTTAGTTTTGTGTCTAAAATGCTATATATTATTTGAAGTGGTTAACTGGTTGTCCGTTTCATACCTAAGAAGGTTAGTTTAACATATTAGGAATTATTTGCAAAAGTGATGGTGGAATTGGGTAAAACACTAGAGAGGAAGATTGGGAAATTGAAAAAGAGGTTAAAGAATTGTAGTTGGAATATATGGAAAGTATGTGGCATGACTCAAATATGCCATGTGTCATGATTGACATACAATTATGAAATATGGCAATTGTTTATCTATCTATAATTATGTTTTAAATTACAAATACCATATTGTTGTTATAAAGTAATTAATATAGAAATTTTCTCAAGTACTTGTTTCAATCTGTTACAAGTTTTCCCCTTTACTTAACTGAATTGGTTCTTAATTTGGTAGAAAGAAAAACACCTATCATGAAGTGAGTTCATCATCAAACTCAAGCTTGACTTGTTTTCTCAATTGACATACAATTATGAAATATGGCAATTGTTTATCTATCTATAATTATGTTTTAAATTACAAATACCATAATTTTTGTTATAAAGTAATTAATATAGAAATTTTCGTAAGTACTTGTTTTGATCTGTTACAAGTTTTCCCCTTTCCTTAACTTAATTCGTTCTTAATTTGATAGAAAGAGAAATACCTATTATGAAGTGAGTTCATCATCAAACTCAAGCTAGACTTGTTTTCTAATCTAATGAGCCTAGATGAATAGTTTGCAAGCAGCTTAGCTAGTTTCTAGTTTCCACCCCCTGTGACATAGAAATCATTGAATGGCTTGTTGAAGCCTGTTAGAATTTCCTTTGTACTTGTTCTGATTTGTTCTTTTGCCCTCTCTAAATAACATAGGTAATGGTGTTTTAGATTTCAATGAAACATTAGTTTTGTTAGCTATTTTTTAATTATGTAGTCTTTTTCTGACCAATTTAAATTGGTCTTGTATTAGCACTAATTTCTTAGCTTTGTCCTTAGCACCAAGAAGCTTTTAATTTTAACTAGTGTGACAGCTTGCACTTTGCCATGGGAGTTGCTAGATGATAAAAAAAAAAAGGTGTTGAACTTTAGGGTTAAATTATATGGCTTGTGCTGAACTTCTAAAACATATTCCATGTGAAAAGGCTTCTGAATTTTATAATCAAATATAAACTAATGAAAAATAAGGCATGAATCAAATGGTAAAATATATATGAAACAGACTTTCCATAAATGCTACATTGCCCTATAAAAATTAACAAAAGTTGTCTTTCCCTTTTCCTATCCAAAGTCATAAAATAAAGAAACCACTTATAGAATTGTGAAACAAAATTTCAATTGAATGTTAAATCACTAATTGCAGAAAAAATAAAAACTGATTTTTCAATTGAAAGTTAAATCACCTTGATCATCCCAGAACTCTTCCTAAGATTGAGCCAAAATCCCAAAACTCATTTTTAAAATTCCACCAAGAATTGCAATATGGACTGTTACCTGCTCAGAAATTAAAACCCAAAATGTTAGTTAAAAGATATATAAGTTTTTATAAAAACTAAAAAATTATTTTAAAAATGCCAGAGCTTTATACTTGTTTCTAGTGAAAGTATTTGAGTTCAACAAAGGCAATGGTGAAATTCACCATTAGAAGGATAGTCTTTATACAAAACACATAATAAAAAATCTCACACAAAAAAAATTAAAAAAAAGAAAAAAATCAAATTAAAAGGATGTTCTTTATGAAATTTTTATGGGTTTTGTTCAAATTCACCTAGTAAAAAAAATAAAACCAATAAAAATTCAATTCTAAAGAAATAAAAAAGAAAAAATAACATAAAAAAATTTTTGCAACCCATGAGAGAAAGGAAAGAGACAAAGATGACAAGAAATAAGCAAAAACAAAAAAAAAAATAAAAGAAGAAAAAGCAAGGTGAAATACAATAAGATGAGTAGAGAAGAAAAATAAGAGAGGCGATTGAGTATGGTCTTTTAACTTCTAGAACTCTCCAGAACTCATTAGATAATTTGGGAAGGTTTAGATAAGATTAACACTGTTCAATTAATGAGTTTGGAAAAAAAGACGGTTGTTTCCATTAAGGCACAATAACACGTTAATGACTCTAGAATCTTCTTTTCTCTCTTTCGATTTTTCTTTTTTTTTTCTTTTAATTTTATCTTTATGTGTGAAATTCCAAAAAATGTATGATAAATTAATAATTCCTTTTGGTTTTAGGACACGTGTGAAGGGAATTAAGTATCAATATGCAGAGTTAAAGTAGTGGAATTTTAAACTTTTTAATTTCTTAAAGTCAAGATCAATCAACAAGATCATACAAACATACAATATATACAAACTATATGGGTTTTAGCTATGTGAATATGTAGAGTTAAAGCAGTGGGATTTTAAAATTTTTAATTTCCTAAAGTCAAGATCAATTAACAAGATCATACAAACATACAATATATACAAACTATATGGGTTTCAGCTATGGTGTGTACCTTATGTGATGAAACTCTTTTAGTTCAAGGTGGTGATATTCTAAGTAGTTTCTCAAGTCAAAAAGTTACCCAAATGTGTAGTCTCTAATGGTAATCCACACGAACTCTTGTGAAATAACCTTCTCTAAAGTAGGGAAGAACATAAACCACACTTTAGCTAGTGAGTGTTTACAAAAGCTCTTTTTTTCTCTCAAGTTTTTGCTTAGACTTTCTCTTAGCTTATTTTTGCATCAAGTATGTCTTGTATCTTACAAGAGGGGTGGTGGCTTAATGTTCTTTTTATAGAGGGACATTTAGGTCATATTAGGTTTAATGCAAGACATGTATATTTTCATAAATATCCTATGTTTGGCTGAATAGTCTAAACAAGGAAAGTCACTCTGTCATTATTTAAAGCCTAGATAAATTAGGACAACATGGTCGAATTTGTCTACTACATGTTTTAGGATAAATAGTTTGTAATTATTTGTCTAAATCATTTAGGATTTATAATTCAATTTGGATACTTAATTTAAATTGATAATTCATGTCCTAAAGCATTTGAGATTATCAATTAATTAAAATCCAAATCAAACTATTTATATTGGGAAATCCTAGTCATACTAGGATTAATAGTTTAGTTCTAACCAAAATAGGATTTGTAGTTTGTTGTGCAATTAATATCCTAAACTATTTAGGACTATTAATTCAACTAAGAATTTTAATTTATTTTGGTCATATAAGTCCTAATCCAATTAGGATTAGCAAGTTAGTTAAGATCCAAGTCAAACTACAAATCTTGTGAAGTCCTAGTCCAACTAGGATTCTAGTTCTAAAGCAACTAGGAATCCTAAACTATTTAGGAATTCTAATTTGATTTAGAGTCTTAATGAAATCTAATTTTTTAAATCTTAAAGCCTTTTAGGAATCCAAATCATACATGGAGTAGAACCAATCTAGGGTTTCACCAAATCCTATTCCAAATACGAAAGTTTGCTTGCGACTAGGACATCCTCCTTGAGTAATTTGTGGTTTTCGGGTTAGGCATCTAATAATGCCGCACCCTTTGAACATCCAATCTAGAATTCACAACTCCTTGACAAGCTTTTGTTTGCCTTTGGTTATGAATGACAAACCAAAGGTAACGACTACTTTCGTAATGATCAAGAAAGTAAATCTGGAAGTCTTGATGAACTAATTTCCTAAGATTCCCAAACTTGATTACCAAGTTAGTTTTCATTAAAACTTTAGTGAATAAGTTTTAAAGGCTCTTAATAATTAAGAATACCGGCTGCATCAATAAAGCATAGTCCCATAATCAAATTAGGGTTTTTATGCATCTAAACAATTTAGACATCTGCAGCCGCTAGAAATAGTTTTCTTGGTAGATTTTGTCATTAACGTTTGAGCGCCAAAATCAATTCCAAAAATTTTGAAAATTTAACACAATGACCCGCAAGATTTCTACCATCTTGTGTTAAAATTTTGTAGCGAACCAATAACCCAAAGAAGAGAATTAATTTTTCTTCTCCAACGTCACTGGTTTTGCATGAAGTAGTGGACAGATTTCAAACCAATTCTAATTTGGCCAGGTAAATCTCATCTAAAATTTCTCAAATTTTAAACCAAAAATGCTTTATCAGTATAGAATCATGGGCTAAAATTTCAGATAAATCAAAGATAGCTAGAGATAGAACCAAAATTTTCTTCTTTCACGTAGTAGGCTGCTAGAACCCCGAACAATTTATTGATCGTGAAGTAAATTCAATCTCGGTGAGTAAAAGTCATGAAATTTAATCCCATAAATCATGAAATTTAATCCCAACCATCCTAAGACATTATATTTTGATATTCTAAAAGAATCAAATCAAAACAAAATTGAAAAACTTGTTTTTCTAGCTTCTCATCACAATAGACAGATTATAATCAAAACAGTTTTGATATCAAGAACAATTAAACAAGGTTCCAAATTATCTAATCTATATTGACAAGGCTTTGATATCACTTAAAGGGAATTAAGCATAAATATGCGGAGTTAAAGTTGCAGAATTTTAAAATTTTTAATTTTTTAAAGTCAAGATCAATCAACAAGATCGTACAAACATATAACATATACAAACTATATGGGTTGCAGCTATGGCATACCTTGTGTGCCAAAACTCTTTTGGTTCAAGGTGGTGATCTTTCAAATAGTTTCCAAACCAAAAAGCTACCCAAGTGTACAGCCTCTGACAGTGATCCACACAAATTCTTGTGAAAGAATCTTTTCTAAGATAGGGAAGAACACAAACCACACTCTAGCTAGTGAGTGTTTACAAAACTTCTTGTTTTCTCTAAAGTTTTTGCTTAGACTTTCTCTTAGCTTATTTTTGCATTAAGTATGCTTTGTATCTTACAAGAGGGGTGGCGGTTTAATGTTCTTTTTATAGAGGGGCATTCGACCATATTAGGTTTAATGCAAGACATGTATATTTTCATAAAATCCCATACTTGGCCGAATAGTTTAAATAAGGAAAGTCACTCTCTTGTTTACTTTATCTTTTCCTCAAACCAAAAATAAATTAAGTCCAACTTAATTTGTCTCATTTTAATCTTTCATAATTGTTTTATTGTGTGTGACCCATGAGATTCTTTAGCATGTTGGTAATAAACACAAGCATTGTGAACTTTAGTATTCGGCTATGGATGAAACAAACTTTTTTACTTCATCACTAATTTTCCAATTAGCCAATTTTATGTTTATAGATAATGATTAGTGCTGGCTTCATTGCCATGACCTTCAATTGTTAAAAAAAAGTCAATATAACTTCATAACCTATTCTCAAATGATCTTAATAAATAATTAATATCATTTCATCATTTGAATGCACAAGGGAAAGGGGGTGTTGACACTCTTAAATACCCCTTCCCCTTCTCGGAACACAAGATCTAATACCCTAACCTTGGCAATGAGGGCCAAAGTTCAGCTTTGGTCCACCACTTGGGGATTGTTAAGGGGGGTCAGATTTGAGTTTTATTAGCATTTGAAGTATCTGAGTTTGAACATTGAGTATGGTTTAGTGTCTACTCAATTTGTTTAACAATGTTTAGTCTTGTCCTTGGCATTAACTCACTAAAAAGTTTTAGAATAGTTCTAAACTCTTATTTCACTTCGTCCAAATATTTCTCAAGTTAATTCAATTAAGACTAGTCAAGATACTCTCTTGATCACACAAGATGATGAATCCTATTTTGATTATTTTATGCATCTTTATATGCCTTTTGTTATACCTAACAATACTTGACGGGCGCATTATTGGTTAGAACTATAAGTAAAGTCAAAGTATCAGATTCATCATATAAAATCATAAGTAATCTCAAGTCAAACGATCATTTATACAATCATCACATGAGAATGTAGCTATAGACAATATGTGAACTACCATATAACATTCTCATATTGGATCATGTTCAGTGAACTTGTTTTTGTAACAAGCACCTATATATTAGCTCAAGTTTACTCAAAATTTTAACTTATGAGATCAGTTGCTTGCTTTATAAGCAAGAGCATAAACATGTGCTGGTCTCAACAGCTTTTATCAATGTCCTTTCTTGACAAAGCATCGACTAGGAGCAATTTAGGAATAATGCTTTAATGCAATGATGATCTCATAACTACAATCTCATTGTAATTCCTTTGCAAAACATATTTATTCCAAGGACTTTATTGTAAGAAGTAAGTAATATGAATCATGTGTATAGAATCTCATAGATAAAGAATGCCTTTGATAATAATAGATATGTATAATATGACATGTATCCCATAATCGATGCGTTTGGTCTTAGGGCATATTACCAACAACGTGTTGCACGGATAAATAGTCTATAGTCCAAATCTATTAATATTAAATTTTGCAGTTGAAGCAAATAAATCTGGCACATCTGGAGGAGCAGCTACTTCTAAACCTGTGAAGCAGCCACCACAAAAGAAAGATGGTCCTCCAGTTGCATCTTCAATTGCAGCTTCTGAAAGAATAGGAGTTGATCGTCTAGCAGAGAAAGAGAGGAAGAAAGATGTTCCTCCTCCACGTATGCAATTTGATGATGAGAGTCGTGTGGGGAAGGCTAAAAGGCGATCTGTGTTGAATCAACCTGAAGCTAGGAATAGAGTCGAACTGTTTCGCCATCTGCCTCCACACAAAAATGGAACTCAACTTCCTTATTTGGAGTCTAAATTTTTTGAACTTCATGAGAAGCATCCTGCTGTTTACAAGGTACTCTTTTTATTAGTTTGTTATGGTTAGTTAACAGTTGAGTTTATTTATTGCTTTTTTTTAGTAATTAGTTAATTTGACATGGCATTAAATTGAGTTTATTTATTGCTATCTGAACTAGTAAAATGAAACATAGTTATTGATTTTCTTTCTATCTGATGAGTTGTTACTATGCTGACATTGGAAAGCGAAGGGAATAAATTAGCCTCTCATAGATTAGTTTTTTGTGCAGCTTAACTATTAAAGTCTCTAACACTGTATTTAGCTTCTTTATATGGCCACAAAGTTCCCTTTCCTGTTGCCTTTGCGCATGTTCTGGTGAATGACATATAGTTGTTCATCACAAAGTGAGTGCAAAATTAAAAATAAGTTGAGAAAAAGTAAAAATAAAAGAGGAGGAGGGGGTGCTGAGGCTTCCCCTTTTCTTTAAGATTGACACAAAGTAAATATCCAGGAGAATGATAACCTGCAATATGTCAATCCATAGTTGAGAATGATACGTGAACCTCCTTTTGTTTTGCTCAGCTTCATTAACTTCTTGTTATCTTTCTTTTTTTGCTGTTTTTCTGAAACTTTAATGATTTTATTAACTCAATTTCTTTTAAATTTTGGTGCACTAATTGGTGTGAGGATATACTGTAGGAAAGGGATTCAGAATGAGAGCACATGGTATTTATTGTGAATATTGACTCTGATGGTGGATGAATTAGGCTGGTTTCAAATTTATTTTGAAAAGTAGATAGAACATATTTTTCTTATCTTTTACATTAATAAAAGAGAAACCTCAAGTTCCTTACAATGGTGTCTTATATGAAATTGTCAGGTTGGATTGCAGTATTTGACTGGAGATTTATCAGGAGGTAATGCTCGTTGTATTGCAATGCTGCAGGCATTTCAGGAAGCAATCAAAGACTATTCCACGCCACCAGAAAAAACCCTTATCAGAGATTTAACTTCCAAAATTAGTGGTTTTGTTTCTTTTCTGATTGAATGCCGCCCTCTTTCTATGAGCATGGGAAATGCCATAAGGTTTCTGAAGAGTCGTATTGCCAAGTTACCACCATCTATCTCGGAATCAGAAGCAAAAGCAGCCCTTTGTTCTGACATTGATCGTTTCATAAATGAGAAGATAGTGCTTGCTGATAAGGTAATAGTTAGACATGCTGCTACAAAGATTAGAGATGGCGATGTTCTTCTGACATATGGATCACCATGTGTTGTTGAAATGATTCTTTTATATGCCCATGAGCTTGGGAAACAGTTCCGTGTAGTGGTAATAGACTCACGTCCCATGCTTGAAGGCCAAAAGCTACTTCGTATGCTGGTGTCAAAGGGCCTGAGTTGCACGTATACTCAAATAAATGCTATTTCTTATATCATGCATGAAGTCACTCGAGTTTTCCTCGGTGCTTCCTCAATATTGTCTAATGGGACTGTATATTCGAGGGTTGGGACTGCATCAGTTGCTATGGTTGCTTATGCATTCCACGTTCCAGTTTTGATCTGTTGTGAAGCATATAAATTTCATGAGAGAGTGCAGCTTGATTCAATCTGCTTTAATGAACTAGGTATGTTGGTGTTTGTACAAGTCAATCCACCACCTTTACCCCCATCTCTTCCATTAAAAAAAGAATTTGTTTTTAAAGAAAAATGCAATTGGATTCCGGACTAGCAATCTCGTGAGAGGATAGTTGTCACTTCCTTTCATTTTCTCTAGGTATATCACCATCTTTTCTGAAGTAGACAATTTGAGCCTTCTGGAATATCTTGCAGGTGACCCAGATGCCATAGCAGAGGTCCCAGGAAGAGTGTATGTGAATTATTTGGATAATTTGACTGATAAACAGAAGGAAAACCTTGAACTTCTTAATTTAAAGTAAGCCTTTAGATGTCTCATGTCCAAAGAAAGAAAAGATTTGTTTTAATGATCTCTGAATAATTCTGAATCCTCTTAACTTGCTATGATCCCCCAACAGATATGATGCTACTCCGTCATATTATATCTCTATGATTGTCACCGATTATGGCACGGTGAGTGATATTGAAATATCTTTCCCTTTCTTTGGGTGGGGATTTTGTATTAAGGTGCATCGTGGATACTAAAGTCCAATGCAACTTAGCCTGTCTTTATTGTTTACACTTTGTTCATCATTTAATTCGCACTTGGTGGAGAATTAAATGCTTTAGTTGCTCAAGCTTGCTTGAGGTTACTTGCATTTGGTAGATTTTAACTCAAAATATTATTTGTGCCGCAGATCCCTCCTACAAGTGTGCCTGTTATAGTGCGTGAGTATCGAAAGGAGTACTTGTTGATATAGAGTTGCCACATTTTTGCACATAGATTCATGAAGCAATCCTCCTTTGGGAAAATGGGTACATGTTTGAGGATATTTTGATCACTTAGTTTAGCACCTTTGTTATCCATTCTTTACTTCCAAATCATAATTTAATGCCATGTCAAATTAACTATGTTCTAAAAAGAGTAAGTAGAACGAGTTTATGGCCTATAATGGTAGTTTTGGCGTTTCTTTTGTATATGCATGTTTGATTTCTTTCTCGATTCGGACCAGGAGTTGAGAATCACCTTCTAGTTTCCGTTAGTTAAATGTCGTGAAAAGGAAAAAGCTCAGACTCTTTTAAGTTTTCCAGGCTCGGAAAATGTTATCTCGGACCAGATGGGATAATCATTGCCAATTGCTAGTGCTGGATGTTAATATGGGAAATTAGGAAAATTAGGAATTGTGTGTTTTTCAGAGAGCAATGTTAATTTGTCATACACATTTTCATGCTAGACGTAGATGCAAACATCATTTTTAAGGGTGATTATTTGTTATATTTATTCGGATGGAATGTCGGATAAACAATGGCTTGCTTCGAGAGCTTCCCTCTTCAAGAAGTTTAGCCTGTGGATATATTTTTTTAAATTTGCAGTATCCTGTGGATATTTTTTCTTTTAAATTTTCAGTGATGTTTTTAGATATGGTTATTTTAAAGCTATCTTAAAGCTATTCTTTTAGTATGGGAATTTGTAATGTACTTGATAAATATTTGATCGTAGTGCCAAAAAGGCAAAAGAATGAAAATAGTTGAGGGTCGTTGGGGTTGTTTAGGTTAGGTGCATGCCTGGTTGAAAAGTGTGTTTAACGGTTTCTTCGATTAATTTTGAATTGAATTATTTAAAATTAAATTAATAAAAATATATTATTTTATTTTTATTAATCGAATTAAATATTTTAATTTTAAAAATTAATTGATCAAAATGAGTTTAATTGGTTAGGTTAATTTTTTTTACTAATTGAATAATAAAATAAATTTAAATTAAAATAAATTTTAATTTTTTATATTTAAAACAAATTAAATAAATCATCTTATAAAAATATTTGAATACTAAAGTATTAAGTTAAGAATTTTAATGGCTTGAAATGAAATAAATAATTTTATATATTTTCAGTTTTATATTTGAGTTTAATTATATTCAATTAAAATTGTGATGAATTCAATTAATTTGGTTTTTGAATCAAATAATTGAAAATTAAAATTTTGTAAGAATAGTTTTTGATAATTGATTAAAATCAATTCGATGATTGATCAATTAATTGAATTAAATTACTTTAATCGATTAATTTGATTAAAATTAAATTTTAAGTACCCCTAATTCAAAGGGAACAAAATTTAGTTAGAGCAAAGGATTCATGCTTGGCAATTTCTCCTTTTTCCTATTAGCCAAAGGCAAAACTGTAAATTCCTTGTCAGCTCTCAAGAGCTTATAGAAATCTAGATTTATGTAGTGAATAAAATCCAATTGTAGAGCTCCAGTGATGAGAACATCTCTGATCTATAAGTGGAAATGTAATATGTCATTTTTGTATATAGAATCTAAAAAATGAGAGATTTCCAATCTTTGGAGCTAAATCCAACAATTTTCCCTAATAAACTAGCTAATTGAGTTTATCAATAGCTCACCAAAATCTACTCAAAAAGAAAAAGTCAATGTCCTCTCACCCATCCCTGGGACTGGAAAAGCTCCATTCCTTCTCCACGTGTCCCTTGTATGTTTCCAGGGGCGGAACTTCCGAACACCTGTCATCAAAGCCTAGTCTTTCTCGTTACCTTTTAACACTGCAACCCATTCCACTCTCTCGCAAATATTCCTCTTCCCCTAAACCCTTTGAGCTCTCAACCATGGCTGAGCGTAATCCTAGCCAGCAGAGAGCCCCAGGACCTAACCCCACCGCCACTACCTCTACTTTCTTACGGAAAATCCAAGCTCAGGCACCAAACTCCACCCAACTTCTCGGCTTCTTGACCCTCTTTATTTCTGCCTCAATTCTCCTAATACTCACTGGCATCACAGTTACTGCCACCATTCTTGGCTTCATCTTTTTTATGCCATTGATCCTCATTTCCATCCCCTTATGGTTCCCAGTAGGCACCGTGCTCTTTGTAACCACAGCTGGGTTCTTGTCAGCATGCGGCTTCGGAGTGATGGTCGCGGCAGGGTTATCTTGGATGTACCGCTACTTAAGGGGAATGCACCCACCTGGATCAGACAGAGTTGATTATGCACGAAGCCGTATTTTTGACACAGCCAGCCATGTCAAGGACTATGCGATGGAATATGGTGGTTACTTGCAAAGCAAGGTAAAGGATGCAGCTCCTGGTGCATGAGCAATGAATGTCATCGGATCGAATTTAGGGCTGATCCAGATATAGCTACCGTCTTTTTTTTTTTTTTTTTAAATTTGTGATGATGGTAATTTTGAGTGTTTAAGTTAACAAGAAGACCTTCTTTCCGCCAATATGGGTTTTTTGTGTGTGTGTGTGTTCCTGATTTCATTTGAAATTTTGATGGATAAAATCTTTTAAATCATGGTTTGATTTTACAGTGGATGATTTAGTGGAATTTTGGTTTATCTAAGAAATCTATTTAGGTGATTTAAACAAACAAATTGAAACTTTGGTTAATTGAACTTTGATTAAAGTATCTTGTCCCATGTCTAAGCATGTTTCAATTCACATTATTGGTTGACTTCAATCAATTTCTTTGCCCACGATTAGTTTCCGCTTCGAAATTTTAAATTTAAATGTCAAAGTTACCATAAAAGTTAGGGTTCGGATCGAGAGCTTCGATGGCAGTTGGGAAAGTATCGCTCAGGTGGCTACGGTTGGGAGATCTCCAATGCGGCATGGTTGGAGCTCTCAACTGGCGTCATAGTTGGAGCTTCCTACCACGGTACAGTCGGGAAAGGTCTGGCGCGGCGTAGTTGGAGCTCCCGATCAACAGCCATTGGACCTTGTTTGGCTAACTTGATCCGACGCGGTTGCAGATCGGACCTCATTTGGGTCGCTTTGTCAAGAGGTTGAAGGTCCAGTTCTAGCCGACCTTTTTTGGGTCACAAGGTCCAATGTTGTTTGAAGCTCTAGTGGTTGCACTGATTGTTATGGCTCCAATCTAAAGCGTCAGGGCTCCAATTGCGGCTAAACCTTAAGGTTCGGTGAGAGTTTTCATTTTCACTGCAGGCCTTTTTCATCACTATACCACGATTCAGGTTTTTCTTTCTTTTTTTTTTTTTTGCCCTTGGGCCTTATTGCGGATTCGAATATGTCCATGCCGTAGCCTCCCCTTTTTCAATCCTTTTCCCTTTTTGTTATTTTATTTTCATTTTTCATTTAAAAATTTCAATTAAACTTTTTTAATTTAATATAATATATAAAATTATTTTTATATAAATAATAGATAAAATAAATAAATGTTGGCCAGAACAAGACTGCAACAGGAAAATAATAATGGAGCAGGCTACAGTAATAACAAAAATTTTTTTTGATAGTTTAGTATTAACAAATTTGGGGTGGCTTATACCTTAATTTTGAGCAATAACATTGTTTCTAGACTTATATTTGCAATATTCCATTGATAGAGCAAAATCTAGCTATAACTTCAGTAGTAATTTGTTGCAGACTTCTTTGTATGCTTCCTTGAGTTTTTTTTTTTTTTTCCTTCAAATGTTTTAAAGAAAAATTAAAATTGCATGTGGTCGAATATTTGAGTTACTTTTGGAATAATAGAAACAATTAGTAGAAGAAATTTGACAATATTTTCTAATATGGAAGTTCTAGGATTATTTTTGTTTGAACTAAAAATATTGTTTAATATTCAAAATTTAAATATTATTATCGTTTGATGTTCAAACTCTAATGCTTATAATTTTTTTTTTTTAATTTTTAAATTACAACACCTTTTGTATCAAAGACATCTTTTGTGCCAAAGGAAAATCGAAAATACAAAGTCAACTCTTCTTGAGAAAAGGAACTCCAAATCAATAGGAAAGATATCTCCATCAAATGTGAATGGAGACGTAATAAGAAAGCCGAAAGCTCTAGCTTTACCTCAATCATGGAAGGATTCTATAATCTAGCTCTAGCATTTTTTCATTTTTTTTAAATCTAAATTTTTTTTATTTGTTATGTTTTAAAATTATTTTTATTTTTTAACATTAAAAATCATGAAATTTTAATTTTATATAAAAATTTAAAATTTAATATTAAATATATTAAAGTAAAAAATATTTTCTTAAACCTTGAAAAAGCAATAACACTCCAACAATTCGAGATGGAAGCAATGTATATATACATATATATATGTATATTATAATATACATAGACACTTGATAAGATTGATCATATGGATGTTTATATAGATAATTTCTTTAGAAGACACTGATTTTTTTTAAAACTTTTAAAACTATAAAGATTAAGTTTATTTGAATCTTTCAAAAACTCACTATATTTTTTTTATCATAATTTATATCAAACAAAAATTATCTTTTCATATTATATAGTCTTTTTATATTAAATTTCTAAATAATAAGACATGTCATAATAGTTTTAGGAACTATTAGAAGAAAATTTTAAAAGCTTTTCAAAACAAGGGGAGCCACCATCAATCTTTCTTGTTAGATATGATTAACCACTTAAAAAGTTTATCTTTTTAATAAAACAATAAAATGAGTTTAAAGTTTATTAAAAAAATTTTGGTCTATGAAAACAGTTATAAATTCGAAAGTTGATTATGCATGGGGAATGATTAGCACCCCCACAGCGTCTGTGAAAATCGGTACCAATTGATTACATATTATCCTTAAATTTTAATAAAAATGGTCTTAACTTTAATGTTTGAAAATTAATTTTTTGAACTTTATTTATTTTCTCCAAAATCATTTTTCTTGAAATCAAATCATTTTGAATTTTATATTTTGAAAACAAGTTATTTTTTTTTTAATTTGAAACAAATCTAATTATTTGGATCAAGATGAAAAATCTTTAGCATTGAAACATTTCATTCATTATTTTATATTTAGGCGGAATTCCAAAAATATCACTTTACTCTAAAAGCTTTCATAATATCCTATAAAACTAAGATAATATTTCTCATAAATCATAATTGTTGTAAATCTCCTTATATTTAGGTTAGATCTTAATAATTATTTTTACTTGAAATATAACCTAATTTTAAAAAAAAAAATTCTTTTTTTTTAAAACATTGTTTAAAAAGCATATGAATGAAATGCATGAGTGTAAAAAATTATAATATATGGATGACAATTAAAGTGTGAATCACAAATATAAATGCATGGATGAAAATGAAAATTCAAAAATGTTAATGCACGTAACAATTTATCAAAATGAAATGCTAGTGCATGAGAATGGGTCTAGTGTTAGCTTTTAGGATTTTCATGATTTTTATGAACTTTTACAAAAATCTCCAATATTTAGATAAACTTTTGAAGCAAGCCAGAAAACCATGATTTTATTCTCTAATTAAGGTTTTAATGTGTAAGTAATGTACGTAGGACAAATGCTTAATGCATGATGCATGGTATGAGCAAATGATCAAACACTAACAGTGTGTTTGGATTGAGGGAAAATGAAGGAAAGTAAAGTAAAGTAAAAGAAAGTAAAGGAAACAAAACCTCATTTCCCTTGTTTGGATAAATATTTAATTTAAAGAAAGGGAAAGAGATGAAAACCAAATAACCTTTGGTTTTTCTTGTAACCTAATTTTTTTAATACCCCAATTTGGAAGAAAAGCTAGGGAAAAGAAAGTTGAAAAATTATTTTTTTTATAAAAAGACTATTATGTCGATCTTTTTATTAATACTAAAAACCTAATAAAAAAAACCTAAGCAAATCATAATCATCCTGTAATTTTTTCAAAGCCATATCTTTTTTCAAGTAAGTTCCATATATATCTTCCAATATAAAGTTTTTTTTTATAATTTTTTGGTGATTTGATTTTGATGAATTGTTGAATATAAATAAATATATTTTTTAGATTTATGAGATGTCAGACTAGCTCAAAATTTATCAATTCATATTTGTAAAACATCTTCCTATTTCACTTGATTAAAACCATTAATATAGCAGCAATTGTGAGGCTAGATAAGATAGTAAATATATCATGGTCTAGGAGTGCTCTAAAATCACAGGCAATGAAAATGTTATAATTGAAAAAAAAAATTATAATAAATCATTTCCTTTCTTTTTTACTCTTTATCCAAATAATGGTTGTTAGAATTCCTTTTCTTTCCTTTCCTTAATTAATTTTAATTATCCAAATAATGGTTACATGTATCCTTTCCTTTCCTTTAAAAAAACTTTCTTTTCCTTTTCTTTCCTTTCTTTTATTAATATTTATCCAAACATAACGTAAAAATGTAATGTAGTCATTTCCTCAAACACTTGAAAAACTATTGAAAACTTATATTTTTATTTATGCAACAATTTTAATACACCATGAATACAAACTTTTTAGCTTTGTAAATTTATTCAAACACTTAACAAACATTATAACTGTTGAAAATAAAATCTAAAAGCTAATATGTATCAAGTACATATCAAGAAATTAAAGAACCATCATTTATTCAAAATAGAACTTTTATCAAATACCTAGAAAACTAACAAAAGACCAATCAAGAATCTAAAATTTGTATTCAAGAAGATTAAACAAAAATATAATTAAACCATGAAACAAGATAACCACAAGACCAAATCATTAAAAAAAAATTTAAATATAAATCAAAGCATGTAAATCATTAAAAATAGGAGGAAGCTCTTGGAATGAAGAACTACATGGAGAAAAACTAAGAATTACATGGAATGGAGATGAAAAATACATGAAAAGGGTGACAAAAATGACTATCTTACAAAGCTTTTCCAATTTTTTTGATTTTTTCTTCACTTTTTTGGTTTTTTCCCCCACTTCCAATTGTCTCCTCTTTCTTCCAGCCCTAAATGATATGTTTTCAAACTATGACCTTTCCTTAGCCTTTGGATCAAATTCATCTAAGGTTTGTAGTTATTTTCTCTTTTTCCCATAACCTTGGTGACCAAGGAAAGTAATCTTGAACCTAGGATGTAAACCTTTAAGATTAATGGCTCTGAAAAAAATACAACATACAGTTTAGCTAATAATGCAGCTGTCATAATGAGAAAAGATAATTTTATTCTTATTAGTGTTTTTTTAGCTTTTTCCATGATTTTCCTAAAATCCTCTAGTTCAATATTTATTTTCATGACTTTAATGGCCTACAAATCATATAAGAATATTTAACTATGATATAGAGCTTTTCATGAAAATTTGACTTAAAAAATGCCAACTATGAAAATACCTTTAAAGGATATTTTGGTAATTTTAACTTTTTTGAGGTGCAATCAAAGTTTTCAATGCATCAAAAATTATGGAATAATATTAAAACATGATTTGAAGTTTTTCACAAAAAAATTGACTTCAAAAAGTAAAATTACGAAAATACCCTTAGAGGATATTTTGGTAATTTCATCCTTATGAGATGCAATATGAGTTTTTAAGCATCCAAATCATAATTTTATTAATCTCAAATCTTAGTAGTCCTATTCAATTATGAATTCCAAAGATTGATCAGAGTTCGACCACGTTTGATCGAGTTTGACTACGTTTGACAATAGGGTATTTTGGTCATTTTAGCTCATAATTCATTTTCAAAAATTTTATCAAAATATGCTAGAATGTGTCCGAACAAAATTAGGTATCTACAATTATCCCTTTTTGTATAATTTTAAGAATAAAAAATAATGCAAAGATAAAGATAACAATTTTGCTTGGGTTTACAATTTGAAGTTCTTTTTTTCTATTTCTTTTTTTTTTATGATAGATTTTTGAATATTTTATTATTATTTTTTAGATTTTTAGATTTTTGGATTTTTTTTTCATTTTTTCATTTTTGAATATTTGAAATATTCCTCTCATTAAAGGCTTTACAACTTTAAAAACAAATTTGAAAGCTCCATTCATTTAAGACTCCACAACTTTGAAAATAAATTTGACTAAAAACTTGAATATCATCAAAGAAAATGCAAAATGACTTCGGATATTACCACTGAAGGGTTCTTAGATATTGCCATCAGGAAAATGCAAATTTTTTTGGATATTACCACCAAAGCATTTTTGAAAATCATCACCAAGGAAAATACAAAATGAATTTGGATATTGCCACTAAAAAGTTCTTAGATATCACCATAGAGAAAATACAAATGTCTTTTGATATCACCACCGAAAGGTTCCCAAAAATCATCATTGAGGAAATGCAAAATGAATTCAGATATTGTTGCCAAAGGGTTCTCAGATTTTTTCAGATATTACCATCGAAAAAATGTAAATATCTTCATATATCACCACCTCGGATATCACCACTGAGAAAATGCAAATGTCTTTAGATATTACCATCAAAGAGACCTCGAATATCATCACTGAGAGAATTTTGATAAAAGCTAAGATATCGTCACCAAGAAAATTACAAATGAAATTCAAAATTGAATACTCAGATATCACCACTGAGTGAATTTGATTAAAGTTTGGACATCACCAATGAGAGAGTTTTAATGAAAGCTTAGATTTTGCTATCGAGAAAATTTAATGAAATTCAAACTTGAATATTCAAATATCACTACCGAGTGAATTTGATTAAAGCTCGGATGTCACCACCAAGAAAGTTTTAATGAAAGCTCGAATATCGCCACTGAAATAAATTAATAAGGTTAGACTTGAATGCTTAGATATCACCACCGAAAGATGTGAATAAAATTTTATTAGAAGATTTCAATAATACTTGATATCACCAACGAGAAATATGACAAAAATTCAAATATCACTATTAAGATTTAAAATTTTGGACTTTTGAACACTCAAATATCACTATTGAGATTTGAAAACTCAGACTTTGAACACTCGGATATCACTATCATGATTTGAATGAAATATGGAGTTTGGAACACTTGGATATCACCATTGGGATTTGAAAACTTAGACTTTGAACACTCAGATATCGCCATCGAAAAGTTTTAATAAAATCCATATATCATCACCAAAACATATAGAAAACTTGTATATCACCATTGAGAAGTTTTCATAAAAATTCACATATCATCATAAAACATGTAAAAAACTCGGATATCACTACCGAGAGAATTAAATAAATATGACATTATCATCAGAAAATCTTAACATACTTTTTTAAGAATTGTTGTTCATTGTTTTTGCATCCATTTTTATTCTTCTCAAAATTTTCCTTTCTTCCTCTTTCTCTTTTTGCTTTTTTTTTTTTACTCCAAGTATTCAAAATTTCCCTTTTTCTTTTCTCGATATTTAGAAAATGCAAGTGCCAAAATTCATTTTCCTTTTCATTATTTGAATTTCAATTCTGCTTATTTCTTTTTGCTCATCAAATTAGCTTTTTAACTTCCTCTTAAAAGGATTGCCTTTTCCATTTCCTCATGTCTTTTTCTTTATTTTTTCACCTATCTTCCTTATTACCATTTTTTTTCTCTTTCTTTCTCAAACAAGATTTCTTATTTTTTTCCTTTTCACTCTTAATTTCTTTTCCTTTCTTGCTTCCATCATTAATTCCAATAGACCAAATGCGTATGATTATTGTCAACTTAATGTATACATTGTGTAAAAAAGAAATAGTTGTGTTACTTTTACTCAATAAGTGCATAAAATAATCTATTTTTTTAAAATATTTATTCTTCAATGAAAATATTTTTTTTATCAAAACTAGTCTAAATGATTTCTTTATTCATTACAAAAGTGCCTAATTAGTTACTCAAAATTTTTTAAAATGACTAACAAAATTGCCTCACATAATTAAATTTCATGATCAAAGATAATGAAGTATCCAAACAAATATGACTTGGAGTATATTGAGAATTGGTGTTCCTTGTTAGAAATAAAAGAAATGATAATTTACTGATTGGGTTGAGTGGTTTAGCTTATCAAGGTTTAGGCTCAATCAAAGAGGCTTCATGACTTGGAAAAATAAAAAAGATGTATACTTTTCCTTTTAGGCTTACAAATGAAACATAATCTTCTAAAAGGAATGAATTTTTTGAAAATCAAATATTGTGACACTTTTTTAGTCTCTAAATGTGGCATTCTGATAAATATCAAGGCTAGCCAAAATGGGTTTAAGATTTTGAAAGATTATTTGAGAATGGAAATGGGCTAAACAATTTCAATATCAATCTCCAATTATGGATTTCAAACTTTTTGGACTTTGATATTTTTGGATCTTTCAAAGGGTTTGGGTTCTTTTTGGTTAGCATATATCTCACTTAGTATTAGGAGTGGCTTTAAAACCTTTATGGTTTGCTCTAAACTGTCATTTTGTAGGGTTTTCATCCTAGAGTAACATTCGTCTTCTCTTTTTTCTTTTTTTTCTTTTTGATTATTACACCATGCATTTAACAATTCAAATTTATCCAAATGGGTTAATGTTCCAAACATATAATTAGTAATGAAGGAAGGCAAAAATGTTAATAGGTTTTATAGTTGTTTCTAAAAAAGAAGCTCCTTAATTTAAACATACATGCTTGATCTAATATAGATATTTTTAGGGACACAATGTAGGCCAAGGTTTGGGGTTTTCAAAGAAAGGGATAAATAGGCCAAAAATGAGTGTTTAAAGGTGATTAACCCAATGATCATTCTTTCTCATTTGAAGGATTCACTTTGAGGCATATATCCTTTTATTTTCATATTTTCATAAAATCATTTTATTTTATTTTATTTTATTTTTCTTTTTTTTCCCCGTTTTTGTTCTTTTTTCTTTCATTTTTCCCCCTATTCTTATTTTCTAAATCTTTCATTTTTTTTCCTTTACTTTGAGTGAATTCAAAACTTTGGGAACCTTTTAATGGACATTTTGCCTTAACATATAGGGTTCTTTCTTGGACTTTATCATAGTTAACCCCAAAACACATCTTTTTTTTACTTCTAGTGATGAAAGGTGATTTTTGGTCAGGACTTATTTAAAAAAATTTTTATTAGGCTCAAAGGAGTTGTAAGGGATAAATTTTTATATTTGTGAAAGGATGATGAAAGGTGGCCATTTATCATCTCAAGCATAGCTATTCAAATTTGAAGAATGATTTTTTTTTTTTGAAAAATGGTTTAAAACAAGGTTTTTTTCCCTAATTCTTTTTTCATTTGGGATTTCCCTAGTTTTTAACTCTCTTTGAACTCTTTGGTTTTCTCTAATTGGTTTCTTCATAAATTTATTGAAACCTTTTTATTTTTGGATTTATTAGAATGTCGTAAGTGCATGATGTCATTATAAAAAAAATTTCTTTAAAGTTTTCTTTTTCTTTCATTTCATTTTTGCTTTTTTTTTTTCTTGTTTTGTTTGTTTGTTTGTTTATTTGTTTTTTTTTTTTTTTGCATGCACCCCATCACAATTTGAGAAAGATGTCCTATTTTGACAAATCACCCCTAATGAAGGTTAATGTGATAAAAGGGTCATGAATTAATTTAAGGTGTCAAATAGTTCACGTCACTCCACAATAAAAGATGGGTTGATCATAACTGAAGTTGCTTTAAGGGTAATGAAGTCTTTTTTTTTTGGTCAATGTGCCCTAAAACACTAGACAAGAACACTTTTAGGGTAGAGACTGATATTTTTTAGGTATTTTAAAGGATTTAGGTGGCTTTGATTTATGAAAATTTTAAAACTATAGCATAGCCTTGGCATTTATCAAAATATCTACATATAGAATCTTTAAAGAGGTGTCATGTTTATTTAGTTTTTCAGAAACCCAAAAATTTCAAATTGACCATTTCATTATTTATTGTCAAGTAAAAATTCAAAATTTAAATGTACAACCCTTGAGACATTGAGGTTCTATGTGCCTTATTTAAGTGGTTTAGGAATAAGAGTATTTTTAGAGAAAAAACAAAAGTATTTATTTGGATTAGTTCATTCTTAATTGATACCGAAGTGTCTGCACATCATACAACTTGGGCTGACACTAACGTAGACTTATTCAAAAATAAGATGGGCCTATCCTTGGTCAAAATCTACTAAATAAATATATAAATAAGGTGGGCTAGAATAGAAATATTATGTTCACAATGGTTGAAAAAAAGAGCATAAATATGGATGTGATTGTGGTCAGATAATTATTATGTAATTTGTAGGAGTAAATGGGCAGAATATGTTCATATACAAATCTCATGATTTTAGGCACGATTCTAGCAATGCAATTTAAAAGTTTCCATGCTTGGAGGGATGTTCCTAGCTTATATATTTTTTATTATTCTTTGGTAAAAGGGAGAATAGAGTTTTCTTTATCCTTAAGCAATCTTTTAGATTGTTCTTCAAGTTTTGTATCTCTTGGGTGGATTTCCTAAAATGGTATACTTCTATTGTTCTGTATCTTTAATTAGAACTTTTAGGGTGATGTTTTTGTATCCCTTAGTTTTCAGTCTTGGTGGTAAATTTTTATCCCTTTTAATCCAATAATCATATTTTGTCATTATTCAAATTCTTGTGAGTTGTCTTCTTTGTAAGTTTTTCTGTATATAGTTAATCTCCATATCTCAACTATCAATTTTTGACATCAAATTGGTATCAAAGCTATGGCAAGTCATCGTCATCAAGCACCAACAGAAGAGGTTGAAGCCAACATCGATGTTGTAGCAACTACCAATGTTGACCTAAGGGATGCCCTTATAGAAGAAATACGGTAATAGATCTTCAACTACAATATCAACTACATATACAAGATAAAAAAAATGAGATAAAGAAACAATGAAGAAAAAATGAAGAAGGTGAAGGAGAAACTAATCCATACCATAGAAACAATAGCAATTTTGATGATAGCACCCTATCTTACCCACAGTAAATTAGAGACTATCTACGCAGAAACTAATTTTAACCTAGCATATTTAATCTGAAGATAGAGATTCATGAGTTTAAAAGGAAGATGCAACTTGAAGAATTCTTAGATTGGCTACATATGGTGAAATGCATATTTAAATACCATGATACCTTTGAACATCATAAGGTGAAGCTAATGGCCATCAAACTCAAAAAGCATGCATTTTTTTTTTTTAAAAAATCTAAAGAAGCAAAGGGAAAGAGAAGTTAAGAGGAAAATTATAACTTGGGAGAGATGAAAAAAGAGTTGAAGAGAAAGTATCTCCTAAACAACTTTGAACAAGATGTCTTCCTAAGGTTTTATAACTTGAAATAAAAAGATCTCTTAGTGAAGGAGTATACGGTTGTGTTTGACCATCTCATGTTAAAATATGAATTGGTGGAATAGGAAGAACATACTATTACCCGAAATTTTAGAGGATTAAAGATTGAGATAGCTAATGTGGTGCAGCTACAACCTTATTGAACTTTCAATGATGTATGCAAGCTAGCCTTTAAAGTGGAGAGACAACAAAATGAGACCCATGGTAGCAACTTAAGATTTGGGTCTCGAGAAAGCTATATCAATAAAGGTGGCTCATCTAAGACTATTGTTTCTTCCAAACCCATTCCAAAACAACCCCAAAAGAAACATAAAACCTCAACAAGCAAGCCTCAGTCTAGTGCACAAACTAGAAGGTATTTTAAATGTTAAGGGCTTGGACACATTGCCTCAAAATGTCCAAACAACAAGATTGTGATGCTAGTAGAGGAAGACTTAGAGAAAAATGAAGAGGAGCTGACTAAAAAGGATCAAAACCTTGAAAAGAAAGAAGAGGTAACCTATGATGTTTGTGAAGTATCTTTACTCATACAATGTAGCTTGAGTACTGCACCTGCTAAGGAAGAAGATTGGTTGCGTAAAAATGTATTCCACATTCAATGTACTACCCATGAGAAAGTATGTGATGTTATAATTGATAGTGAAAGTTTTGAAAATGTTGTTTCTACCTTTATGGTGCAGAAATTAAGCCTTAAGGTAATGGATCACCCCTAACCATATAAGCTATCTTGACTGTAGAAAGAGAATGAAATCAAGGTTAGTAAGAGGTGTTTGGTTCTTTTTTTCATAGGAAAAAATTACAAAGACGGAGTGTGATGTAATGTAGCTCTGATGGATGCTTGCTTGCCATTTACTGCTCAAAAGACCTTGGCATTATGATAGGAGCATTATTTATGATGGTTACCACAACACTTACACATTTGTAAAAGATGGATATAAAATCATTCTAGGTCTTACCAAGCCTATGGTAATGTCCAAACTAACCAAAAGGGAAAGAAGTAGCTTGCTTACCAAGGCCAATTATAGAAAAAAAATTAAAATAGGTGGTACTATGTATGCACTGGTGTTGATTAAAGAAAATAAAAATAGTAAGGAGCCTTCTGCAGTGATACAACCATTATTGGCAGAATTTTAAAATGTTGTTCAAGAGGAGTTACCAGTTAGTCTATCACCAATGAGAGATATTCAATACCGATAGACCTTATCCCAGGAGTTGTTTTACCCAACAAGGTAGCCTATAGGATGAGTCCTAAAGAGCATGCGGAGTTATAATGCCAAGTTGATAAATTGGTGACAAAAAGAATGGTGCATGAAAGCATGAGCACTTGTATAGTCCCAGCCCTTTTGGTACCTAAGAAGGATGGATCATGGCACATGTGTGTGGATAGTAGGGTAATTAACAAAATCATAGTTGACTATCACTTTTTTATTCTGTGCTTAGATGGCTTGCTAGATCAACTACATGGAACAATTATTTTCTCCAAGATAGACTTACGCAGTGGTTATCATTAAATTAGAATGAAGCTTGAAGATGAGTGAAAAATAGCCTATAAGACAAGAGATGGTCTTTATGAATGAATGGTAATGCATTTTGGTTTATCCAATACTCCTAGTACTTTCATGAGATTTATAAATCATATATTTAAGCCTTGTATTGACAGATATGTAGTAGTATATTTTGATGATATTTTGGTGTACAGCAAAGATGAAGACCAATACTTGAATCATCTACACCAATTGTTTTGCATATTAAGGGAACAAAAACTATATGCTAATATTAAAAAGTGTAGTTTCTTTACTTTTAGCCATGTGTTTCTAGGTTTGTGGTGTTAAAGGAAGGAATAAAGATGGATCCCAGCAAGGTTGAGGCAATTTTAAATTGGCCAACACCAGCATCTCTGTATCATATCTATAGCTTCCATGGTCTTGCATCTTTTTATAGGCACTTCATTAGGAGTTTTAGCTCCATTGTTGCTACCATCATTGAATGTTTGAAGAATGAAGCATTTAAATGGACCAAAGAAGCCCAATACAACTTTGAGCTCATTAAGACTAAGATCATTGATGCTCTTATCTTGTCCCTACCAGACTTTGATCAAGTGTTTGAAGTGGAATGTAATGCATCCAATTTTAGAATAGGTGCTGTTTTAAGTCAAGGAAGAACGCCTATAGCATTTTTTAGTGAGAAACTCAATGAAGCCAAGAGGAAATATTCAACTTACGATAAGGAGTTCTACGTCATTTATAGGGCTTTATTCCATTTGAGTCAGTATTTTCTTCCTAAGCCATTTGTCTTATATTCAGACCATGAGGCCTTGAAGTTTATCAATACCACCATAAGCTTAACCAAAGACATGCAGCTTGGGTGGAGTTCCTTTAAGCCTACAACTTCACTATCAAACACAAATCAAGAATTCAAAATATGGTGGCAAATGCTTTGAATCAAAAATACTATTTATTGGGGGACTATGACTATTAAAGTTATTGGATTTGATGTGATCAGAGGACTTTATAAGGCAGATCCTTACTTTGGTCGAGTTTAGGAAGAATGCAAGCAAGAAACATACAATCAATTTTTGTTGCATGATGGATATCTCTTCAAGGCTAATAGTCTTTGCATTCCTTTATGTTTCTTAAGACAAGCCTTAATTAATGATGTTCATGATGGTGCACTAAGTGGACATTTTGGAAGGGACAAGACACTTGCCCTTTTGCATGATAGGTTTTATTGGCCAAAAGTGGAGAGAGATGTGATGAAATGCCTTGAACGATGTAAAGTGTGTCACATTGACAAGAGTCATGGTCAAAACATTAGATTGTTTACTCCACTACCCATGCCTAATACTCATTGGGAGGATGTTAGTCTGAACTTTGTAGTTGGACTGCCTAGAACTCAAAGGAAAAAAGACTCTATCATGGTGGTTATGGATCATTTTTCCAAGATGGCCCATTTCATTCCTTGTAACAAAACTATAGATGCTTCACACTTTTTTGATCTATATTTTAGGAAAATTGTAAAGCTACAATGAGTTCCTAGATCCATGATGTCTGATCAGGATTCTAAGTTTTTTAGTCATTTTTGGCACATTTTTTTTAGAAAGCTTGTCACCAATTTCAAGTATAGTTCTTCTCATCATCCTCAAACAGAGGTAACCAACCACAACTTGGGTAACCTTCTAAGAAGTTATGTGGGAAAGAATGTCAAGTAGTGGGATTTTGTTTTACCTCAAATAGAGTTTGCTTACAACTGCTTACCAAACCAAACCACTAGTTGCAGCCTTTTTGAGGTGGTATATGATAAGAATCCAATCAGTCCTTTAGATTTAGTTCTTCTCTCTACTAATTAACAATTTAGTGGAGATGCAGAGGAAATGGCTAAGGGTATCAAACGATTGCATGAACAAGTTAAAATTAAGATTTTATAGCAGAATGAGAGGTATAAAAGGGCAGTAAACAAGCATTGAAAATATATGGAGTTCAAAGAATGTGATTTAGTATGGATTAACTTGCAGAAAGAGAAATTTTCTCCAAAAAAGTTTGGTAAATTACAATCTAAGGTAGATGATCCATTTAGAGTTCTCTAACGTATTGGGGAGAATGCTTACAAGATAGAGCTTCCTGACACTTATAGAGTATCTTTCACTTCCAATATTACTGATTTGTCACCCTACCATGACGAGAATACTAGTTTAGACTTGAGGATAAGTCTTTTCCAACCAGAGAAGATTGACATCGGAGTGTCTGTACATCATACAACTTAGCCTGAAACTAAGGTAGACTTATCCAAAAAAAAGATGGGCCTAACCTTGGTCCAGGTTTACTAAATAAATACATAAATAAGGTGGGCTGAAATAGGAAGATTGTGTTCACATTAGTTGGAAAAGAAGAGCATGAATATGGATAGGGTTGTGGTCAGATTTATTATCATGTAATCCATAAGAGTAAATGGGCAGATTATGTTCAAATGTAAATCCTATGATTTTAGGCATGATTCTAGCAATGCAATCTAAAAGTTTCCATGCTTGAAGGGATGTTCCTAGCCTATATATTTTCTACTATTCTTTGGTAGAAGGGAGAATAAAGTTTTCTTTATTCTTAAGCAATCTTTTAGATTTTTCTTCAAGTTCTGTATCTCTTGGATGGATTTCCTAGAATGGTGAACTTTTATTATTTTGTATCATTGATTAGAATTCTTAGGGTGGTGTTTCTGTATCCCTTAGTTTTTAGTCTTGGTGGTGAACTTTTATCCTTTTTAATCCAATAATCATATTTTGTCATTATTCAAATTCTTGTGAGTTGTCTTCTTTATAAGTTTTTCTATTTACAGTTAATCTCCATATCTTAACCATCAATTCTCGGCATCACTAATAGTGATCATAAATTCTTTCAAGATTTTTTTACCTTTTCTTATAAGAATTTTTTTTCAAAAAACATATTCACTTTTTGTTATATGGGGCTTTATTTTCTGACAATTGCAAACTGGTTTTTTTTTTTTCTTTTTATCTTTTTTTTAAATGTTTTCAAATAAGACTTGGAAAGCATTTAAACAACACAAAAATCATATTTACAAATTCAATGTAACTAGTCAATATGTTATCATTTATAAAGTCCAAAATTAAAAACCATTTTTTTTGAAAAATCAACAATTCAATTTCAAGAGTTTCTGAAATCAAATTATGAATAAAATAAGATAGACTGAAAACCCTGTATAATCAACAACTAAACCTTTGTGTCCATAATATTTGTTTTTTTTTAATTTCTTCATTTCCTAATGTTTAATCCTTACCTACATTCAATGTTTTGAAGTTATTACCAATTTGAAAACAACTTGGGCTCCATAAAAAAATTTTGATCATGATCTCCTCTCTCTAAACTTTAGGACTTTTTTTTTTTTAACCTTTGTGGAGCACTCTTTATTCATCAAATAATAAGATGTCTTGATAAAGCAATTAAATAAATGCCTGATGATGTATTGATGAATAAACATTGAATGTAAGGATATCTTCAAGAGCAATGATGAAGAATGCAAATATGATTGAAAATAATCTTATGCATGATTGTATGTAATAAATGATCAAACATAGTTTTCTAGAATACAATGCATGTACATTGTATTTTCTTATGAATTTATGTGCATAAAATCTAAGGTACTACTACATGAGTGGCGGGACATATGAAATGCATTGTATGCATAGTGCAAGTATGGTGTAAATCATATTACTTATGAATACATGCGCCTGGAATGCAAAATCTTATTTCATGAATGATGAGAAATGTTTACATGAAATGTAATGAATGTATAGAATGCAAGTTTAAAATCATATCATTTGTGAATGTATATGCTTGAAGCATAATGACATGCTATATGAGTAATGAGATATATGTACTTTGATAATAAAGCATACTTGTATGAAATACACTGACATATTAAATGCATGAAATGCATTGCATGTACAATGCAAATCCAATGAAATTGAAACTATCATTCAAATATTTGTGCATGAGATGAAGTATAGGAACAACCTTATTATTTTTGAAGATAAAACATGATGAAAATGAACGTAAAAAAGGATCAAATTAAATGCAATGGGTAAAATAACATGCAAAGTCGCCATTTCATTTTCTTTTTTTTTCCTTGGAAAGAAATAAAAATTAGAAAAGAAAATTCTTATTAAAAAAAAAGCACATAAAATGATCAAAATTTGAATTCTTTTTTTTACATTTCTACTTTTTATTTGGCTAATAGAACAAAAAAAAAAAAAAAACCTATTTTTTTGTTTGTTTGTTGAAAAAAATCTTTTATTTCTTTTCTTTAAAAAATATTTTTTTGAAAATGTGAATCTTGGAAAAATACTAGACAAATCAAATAGTTAGTCAAAAAAATTTTTGAAATGATTTTTTTTCCTTTTTTTTTTCAAAATTTTAGTTTTTTTTTTTTTTGCATTATTATTACCTCTTAAGTACAAGTCATATAAGTGAGTTTCTCACGTGTCCTAATTAGGGTGATTTTTTTTTTTAAATGTTGGCATGGTTCTCCCTAAGGTTGGTTTTCTAATGTTTACTATATCATTGGTTTGGATTTTTCACATCTAAAGGCTCTCAAATTGTTCCTCACATCATTGCCTAGTACAGACTAGTAAGGCACCCAAATCTTCATCCATTACAGGCTACAGATGAAAAGGGTTCAATCTGACTATAAGTGTTTCATTAGCCATTGTGAAAGTATTCATCTTACGAGGGAGTAGCTACTTTACTTTTTTTAAAAAAGGAATAGAGTCTGAGTATAGAACTTATGCATGCAATACACATGCAACTATGTGTGAAGAAACATATAAACCTTTAATTTTTTTTCCAAGTACCCCTATCATAAATACTCCATAATTTATTAATAACAAAATAAATAACAATTTAAAATAAATGACACAATTAAAAATATGCACAAAATGTAAAACATTTTTTTATTTTTTCAAATTTTATGTTTTTCTTTTTTTTTGAAGACAAGAAAATTGAAATCAATGAATTAAAATTAAACATTAACTAGGATCATTAAATCAAAACATACGATAACACGCAATTAATTTTTGGCTTGGCTTTTTAAAAAAATGTTCTCAGTGGAGTCACCAAGTTATCATAATGATTTTGGGGACCACTAGACGAAAATTTTAAAAAATTTCAAAACATAGAGAGTCACCACTAGTCTTTTTTATTAGGTATGATTGTCCACATAAAAAGTTCATCTTTTTAATAAAATAATAAATCAAGTTTAAATTTTATTAAAAATATATTTTAGTTTATAAAAATAGTGATGGGTTCGGGAGTCGATTATGAGTGGAGAAAATTAGCACCCCACGGTGTCCATTAAAATCCATACTAATTCATTGCATATTATCCTTGAGTTTTAATTAAAATGGTCCTAACTTTAATGTTTGACAATTTATTCTTTGAATTTCATTTATTCCCTTCAAATTTATTTTTTTAAATCAAATCATTTTAAATTTTATATTTTGAAAATAAATTATTTTATTTTTGACTTTTTAAAAACAAAACTAATTATTTTGGATCAAGATGAAAAATCCTTTGTATTAAAACATTTCCTTTATTCCCCTATATTTAGGCGAAATTATAAAAATATTACTTTACTTTAGGAGTTTTCATAATATGTCATAAAACTAAGATAATATTTCTCATAAATAATAATTGTTGAGAATCCTTTTATATTTAAGTCAGATTTCAAGAATTATTTTTACCTAAAATATCACCTAATGTTATAAAATTTTCTTTCACTCTTTAAAAAAACACTGTTTTAAAAGCATATGAATGAAATGCATGAGTGTAACAAATTATAATATACAGATTAAAGTGTGAATGACAAATATAAATACATGGATGAAATTGACAATGCAAGAATGTTAATGCATACGGATTAAAGTGTGAATGACAAATATAAATACATGGATGAAATTAACAATTCAAGAATGTTAATGCATGTAACAATTTATAGAAATGAAATGCAAATGCATGAGAATGTGTTTAGGATTTTCATAATTTTTATGAACTCAAAAAATCTCTAATATCTAAATGGACTTTTGAAGCAAGCAAAAGAATTCATGATTTAATTCTCTAATTAAGGTTTTTGTAGGTAATGTATGACAAATGCTTAATGTATGATGCTTGGTATGAGCAAAAGATCAAACACTAAAAAAGTTATGCAGTCATTTCCTCAAATACTTGAAAAACTATTGAAAACTTACATTTTTATTTATGTAATAATTTTAATACACCATAAACACAAACTTGCTGACTTTGTAAATTTATTCAAACACATAACAAACATTATAAGCATTGAAAATCAAATTTAAAAGCTAAAACATATCAAGGACACATCTAAAAATTGAAGAACCATCATTTATTTAAAATATAACTTTTATCAAACACTTAGAAAACTAACAAAAGATAAATCAACAATCTAACAATTGTATTCAAGAAGACTAAACAAAAATATAATCAAACCATGCAAACAATATAATCACAAAACAAAATCATTAAGAACACATCTAAATCATAAATCAAAGCATGTAAATCATTACAAATGGGATGAGGCTCTTGGAATGAAGAACTACATGGAGAGGAACTAAGAATTACATGGAATGGAGATGAAAATTGTATGAAAAGGTTGACAAAAATGGCTACCTTATAAAGCTTTTCTAATTTTTTTTTACTTTTTTTTTTTTCTAGTTTTTTTCTCCCACTTCTAGCTACCTTTTTTTTTTCTAGCTCTAAATGATATGTTTAAAAACCAAGACCCATTTCTTTAGCCCTTGGATCAATTTCAACCAAGGATTGTAGTTATTTTGTCTTTTTCCCCTAATTTTGGTAACCAAGGAAAGCAATCTTAACCCTAGGATGTAAACTTTTAATATCAATGGCTTTGAAAAAATAAAACATCCATCTAGGCCAATAGTGCAACTGTCTTAATGAGAAAATATAATTTTACTTTTATTAGTGTTTTTAGCTTTTTCTATGATTTTCCTAAAATCTATGGTTCAGTATTTATTTTCATTATTTTAATGGAATAAAAATCATAAATAATATTTAACTATGATCAAGAACTTTTTGCAAAAAAGCGATCTAAAAAATACTCTTAAAAGGAATTTTAGTAAGTTAACCATTTTTGGGGTGCAATCAAAGTTTTCAATACATCAAAAATTCATGGAATAATATTAAAATATAATTTGAAGCTTTTTGCAAAAAACTGACATTGAGAAGGTCAAATTATGGAAATACCTTTAAAGGATATTTTGGTAAATTTAACTTTTTTTAATGTGCAATCAAAGTTTTCAGTACTTCAAAATTCATAGAATAATATTTAAAGATGATCTGAAGCTTTTCATGAAAAACCAACCTTAAAAGGGTCAAATTACAAAAATACCTGTAAAGGGCATTATTGTAATTTTACCTTTATGAGGTGTAATCAAGATTTTCAAGCATCCAAATCATAATTTTATTAATATCAAGTCTTAATGGTCCTATTCAATTATGAATTTCAATGGTTGACCTGAGTTTGACTAAGTTTAATCGAATTTGATCACATTTAACTGCGTTTGAGCACAGGGCATCATGGTTATTTTAACTCAAAATTCATTTTAAAAAATTTATTCAACTGGCTAGAACACGCCTAAACAAAATTAGGTGTCTAAAGACTCATATCAATTTCAACTCTAATTATCAATTTTATATTTAAAAAATGGGCAAGAAATTAGATTTAATTTTTATCACTTGTTATATCCTTTTAATTTTTTTCAATATCAATTTGAAAACTATCTATTCATTCCTAAATGCCATCCAAGAGTTATTATTAAAGATTATAAATGTATTGTGTTATATCATTTTTTTATTTTTTTATTTACAGCTTTTTGAAATTCTATACCTTTTGCAATTTATTTTTTTGATTTGCATATTTCTTTTTCCAAGATATTTCTATTACTATTAGAAGTTTATTCTTATAAAAATTAATGTTTTTTCAATTTATTTTTTTATCACACATCTCCTAACATTTTTCATATTTCTTATAGCAATTTGAATAACATTATAAAAGTGCAAGTATCTTCATACTTTTTTTATTATTTAAGTCATCATTTGATAATATGTATATATATTTGTATTTTTAAGAAAGATATGTAATTTATTTTTATTTGATATAAATTTTAAGTGAATAAATATTATTATAAATAAAGATGGTGCAAAGTGAAGATATGTCATTTTTTTTTTGCTTTTTTAAAAAATATATTTTTTAATGACAAGTTAGTCAAATATAAAATTATATATATTATAAAATTTTGAAAATATGAATATAATTTTAAAAGAATGTTAATTTGTACGTATATACACATGAAATAAATAAATTATTTTGTATATCGTACTGGTCACAATCTATTTATTATATTATAAGATATGTGGATGCATGATAAGGTTTGTCACGTGGATGTCTATGTAGATAACTGATATTTTGACATATAGAATATTAATTTAATTTAAATCTTTTACCAAATAATTCTATTCAAGTAATTATTTAATTTTAAAAAATCTTTGAAAATTTCAAAAAATAGATTTATTTTAATCTTTCAACACTTTTATTTTAATTTAAACAGGATACAATTTATCCCAAACTCATTTTTTTCAAATATATATATATACACACACACACACGTACATTTAGAATTTCCAACTAAATCTACCATATTCATATTTCAAATATATAGTACATTTGAAAAAAATTTGAATTTTCTTTTATCACTTATATCTTTTTAAATTAAAAAATATTATCCATACATTTTAACTGCATCAGATAATAAAAAAAAATTGGTTTCCATATCATTGAGTTTGAAAAAGAGGATGGAGGGATTATAAATAAAGCAAGCTTCAAAGGAGAAGCTTTTGTTTACTAAAAAAACCGATTGCCCCTTTTTTTTTTAAACATAGACAAACATGGTAAAGGAAAAAGTTTAAAAAGATACAGTCATGGTTGTCTTAATACTGTTGAAAAACAACATCCACACGCAGCCACCACACAAAATAATAAGCTCAAATCAAGAATAGGAACACACAAATATATTTGGTTCGACCCAACTCAAAATGGCCTACTCCAAACACAATCCACTAACAAATAAATCTTTACAATTGTGAGACTTTTAGAATGAGAAAAGTCTCATAAAACTTCTTACTTAAAACTTAACCCAAAACCCAATTACACCCTTTAATAGTCTACTCACTTAGCTATTCTCTTGGTGTCTAACTCTCTGGGATTACCAAACCAAAAACCAAAATATCATATTTATAAATATGAAACCCTTTATACCTTTACTAAACTCCCGATATAGGATACAAGACAAACTCAAACTCACTTAACTTTTGATGTGGGATTCTGAGATTCAAGGCAAATCCCAACAAATCCTCTCTTGACTTAAATCTCCAAATATTTCAACAGTATCTGTAAAGCTAACACGCTTACTTTTCTTCTTTTTTTTTTTATCACAGGCATTTCAGTAACTGAACCTGCATCAAACATGTACAAATGATTATTGACCCTATTCCCTTATAGAATCACACTACCATTCTTATACACTTTTAACCAATCATTACTACCATAATATGTGTACCTCTGAGAATCTAACTCATCAAAAGTAATCAAATTGTAGTGACAATTTGGTACATACCTTACATGATGAAGTGTCTTAATAACACCATTGTGAGATCTAAGGCGAACACTCTCAATGCCTTGAATCTGTACATTTTCTTTGTTAGCAATCATAATATCTCCATACTTTTCATTCTCATCCAATTTCACAAAGCAACTCCTATCATTACAAACATGAACTGTAGTAGCTGAATCTAAAACCAACCTTTATCACTTTTCAAAGTCTGAGTCTCATCCACACAAGTTGTCAAAACAACATCATCATCATCAGACATGTCAGCATCAGTATCACTCTTTTTTTTATCTGATTTCTTCTCATCATTCACCATTTTGAAAGCAGCCATATCTCTTTTCAGCTTCCTGCAACGCACTTGGATATGTCCCTTCTCACCACAATAATAACATTCTATATCACTGTAATCTCTGTCTCTTAACTTAGATCTCCATCTTGATCCATCAATACTCTTTTGAGTCTTCCCTCGATCAAAATCCTCTACAGCTAGTGTACTCCCCCTAGGTGATGAGCTCTGAGCTCTCATAAACCTTTTATTCTCATGCAACAAGGCAGTCACATCATCCAACTTCAAAGTAGACTTGCCTACCAACACAGTCTGAACTAAAGGCCTATAAGACTTGGGTAAAGATGACAACAAAATTAAAACCTTATCTTCATCTTTAACTCATCAACAGAAATTGCTAGCAATTGAGAAATCAATCTATTAAACTCATTCAGGTAATTATGAAGACTCATACCTTCTTCTATCTTCAAAGAATAAAGATCCATTTTCAAACATAATCTATTAGTCAATGACTTCGAAGCATAAATACCTTCAAGCTTATCTCATAAACTTTTTAGAGTACTCTCAGTCAACACACTGTACTTTCTTCTAGAGCTAATGTCAATCTAATAGTACTAACAGCCTCCTTTTGAATCTTATTCCAATTAGCATTAGACATTCCCTCAGGCTTACTACTCTCTAATGCTTGATCCAACCCTTGTTGTACTAACAGATCTTGAATTGTACTTTGCCATAACATAAAATTACTCTTTCCATCAAATAACGAAATCTCAAACTTAGGCATAAGCATACCAGACATACCTTCTTCAGACATCTTGAAACACTGCTTCACGATCTCTTGGGCACACGAACCTTAAACCTCGAACCTCGCTCCGATACCACTTGTTAGAAAAAATAACACCCACACGCAGTAACCACACACAAAATAACAAGCTCAAATCAAGAATAGGAACACACAAATATATTTGGTTCAACCCAACTCAAAATGGCCTACTCCAAACACAATCTACGAATAAATAAATCTTTACAACTGTGAGACTTTTAGAATGAGAAAAGTCTCCTAAAACTTCTTACTCAAAACTTAACCCAAAACTCAATTACACCCTTTAATAGCCTACTCACTTAGCTATTCTCTTGGTGTCTAACTCTCTGGGATTACCAAACCAAAAACCAAAACATCATATTTATAAATATGAAATCCCTTATACCTTTACTAAACTCTCAATATGGGATACAAGACAAACTCAAACTCACTTAACTTTCGATGTGAGATTTTGAGATTCAAGGTAAATCCCAACAGATACGACTAAAATTTGATACAAAGGTAAGTTAAAAAGTAAAAAGTTACCTGAAGCAAGAAGGAGAAGGCGTGTATGTGCTTATTTCTTGGCTTGATAAAAAAATATTTATAATATTATTCATTAAATAAACAGGACGATTAATCCTTTTGATTTTTTATACTGTATTTAACGGGTTTTAAAAATTTATTTAGTTTTTTATATTGGTTTAATTTTTAAACACACATAATAATAATAATGTAAGTTTTATAAAAAATTTAAAATTATAATTTAAATTGATTAAACATAATAATAATTTTCTAATAAATAACATTAATAAAAATAAGATTGAAACATTTTTAATATTATAATTTGGATTAATTTTATTAAAGAATCTTCTTTGAATTGATTTTGGAGTTATTTTTTGACATTTTGGGTTGATTTGAGGGTTATTTTTTTTTTTATAAAATAGTAATATTTTTCGTTGGTTCATTTAGACATTATTAAGGTCATATCATGTCTTAAAACTATATTTTTATGTTTTTCTAACATCTAAAATTTTCAAACATTTTTCATTTTTTATTCACTTTTTATTTATGTTTGAGTCTAATTATAGTAGATATTTTTAAATGTCAAAATGTTGCATATCTAAAATGCTAAATGCATGTTATTTTTCTTAATCTTTATATTAAATGAAAATGGAGCAATTACTATTACTACTATATATTTTTATTTTTAACTACTGATTTTTTTAACTTTTATATCAAGATTTAATATGAAACTTTTAACTAAAAACCCCAAAATTAAATTGTTGAGGTGTCTCCTTGGAATTAAGACGACAATTTTCATACCCCTTAGGCTCAAAAGTTTTCTATTGTTTTTCATTTTCCATTTTTTCCTCTTTTTTTTTTGCACATATAATTAACGCATCAGCATCATCAACAAATCAAATATACATGTGTTTTTTATTTTTAGAAATAACTAATTACATTGTTTTCCTTGATGCCTAGTTTGTCAAAAATATAAATTAAAAAAAAGAAGTATGTTTTGATGTTAATATGAATATAATTTGTTTTTTATATAATCGGAGCAAGGTCTGGTATTGAAATCTTCAAAACCTCTTCCCCATTTGATAGAGAGGCATTAGAATTTTATTTTTTAGTATTAAGACTATTAGAATTTGAATATTGATATTATTAAATCCAATACTCTATTTATGGATTTCATAATTGTCGATAATTTTCATATGTAAACTCAAAGCAAAAATAGACCTTTTTATGTAAAAAAAAAAAATCAAATAATACTATAATAACACCACACTTATAATAAATAAAGTCTAATTTTCACACTCGGCATAAAATAGAATGATTAATTTCTCATGTGCTCTGTCTTCCAGTCCCCGGCCCGTAAGAGATATTCTATAAGTTTCCATCCAAGAAATCGTCATGATGACCGTCTAACGAACAGAAACCTCCACAACCAAATGGTACGGACCGTCAGTTGCAAAAGTCAATTCTAAGCTCAAGTAATAGTTCAAAACGTTGAAGGCATCTTAGAATGAAGTGATTGATCTGAAAGCTCAATTATAAATTAAAAATGTGGTTGAATCCCTTTGTTAGAATTTTGCCTTTGTAGAAGTGGGAACTAGCTGGTTATAAATCAAATATTACAACTGAACATTGAGAGTTAAAGAATAGGAGAGACTGTTCTTTATTGTGTAACCTTCAAAGAGCAAACAAGTGATTGGTAATTGGATGTCCTCAAGCCCAAAGAGCTTGTGCCGCATATGTTTGAAATGCTACAATTATTGAATGAATGACAAAAGTCTATTAAGAGAGAGAAGTAGTTTAACATTTCAAACCTTTTTGAAACTAATACCAACCCATGTTGAAATTCAAAAGGTCTTGCAGCTCAAGCAAAAGACCTTTTAAGTACAACAAACACAATAAGAATTTGACTTTAGTGCAGAAGTGTTCCTCCCTATTAGATCAAAATATCAGAACCCTCCTTGCGGATCCAAAGCCGTGTTATTAATTTGTTTACTTGAAGTTATAAAGTTAACCCAAGAGGACATCCCAGTAAATAGAATTTGACACTTCAGTTTTGCAGTCTCCTTTTCTAATTTTAATTAACTAAATGTGAAAAATATGAATTTTATAATATGAAGAATGACTATTTTATTCTTGATAATACGATTGAGGGTATCTCAATCTTTTCTTCAGATAATTTAAGAACACACTCTTCATATTAATACAATGCATTAGAATTTTTTTCTTGGAATACTCCCGACCATAAGGATGGCATTCTAGTTGACAAGAAAATGAAACTCATATTCTGATCAACTAAATTAATCCTTGCAAGAGAGGATTATATTTCACTAAACCATCGTAAGGATAATTAAATTAAAAATATTATATTCATTGATCTCTCTCCAAAGTCAACCCTTTATAGTAAGGCCTAGTCCAATCAATTATTATTAAAATATTTTCAAAGCTCCTAATGTAACTAATCTTAATTAATTAAATGTGTAGATTTCTAATAGGCAGAGTTGCTAAAATTTCGCATCCTGTGATGTTCCGTGCCGTCACAGCTACTCTTGCTCCAGTTGTTTCTTGGCAGCACAGAATAAAATGCAATAAAACTAGAAACAATAAATTATTTGCATGTAAATCCACGAACTATATTTAGCATAATTTTAATCCATAACTCTGCTAAATAAAATTTTAATTATATACATAAATACCCCAAAATTAAAATAATAAAAAGGAGAGATCCAAGTTCATTAATATATCTGAATTATGGTTTTATGGGCTTTGAACAAGTGTGGAATTCATACAATATAGTTTCCTTCTTCTTCTTCTTCTTTTTTCATGAGAAGAAAATTAATAAGATGATCATCACAAACAAAACCAAAAAAACATTAACATATAAGAGAGAAGAGGAGAAAAGAAAAAAAAATGAAAAAACCTCAATGGTGCAAGGGGTTTGGACCAGTAGGAACAAGCCGCTTTTCTACGCCGTAAAGCGGATCGATCTCATTACCGGAAGGTTCGGACTGGACGTCATCGACTGTAACGTGTCTAGGATGAAGTCTTCGATGATGCAGAAATGGAGAGAAGTCGAACTTGGTAGCCAAGACTTTCCGGTTGCTCAAAGTGTGAGGAGATATTGACACTTGGTGGCTGATATTGCTGCTATTAATATCCTTGGAAAATAAATTGCAGCACCCAAAGAATAAAAGCAACAAAGAGAGACAAAGAATGGTAGTAAAAAGATGTACAATTCTATTTTTAAATGCCATGGCTAGAGAGAGGGTTGAAGAGAAGAGTTTGCATGGAGAGAAAGGACTGGAATATATATCAGACAAATTGAACAGAGAGAAAGTGTGTTTTAGAGGGGACGGATTGCAAGAATGAGAGCTTGTTGTGATATGGGAGAGTGAGAAATGGTTGGGTTGCTTCGTCCATGGAAAATTTTATGGTAGTTTATTAGAGGTAAGTAGAGAGAAAGATAAAGAGAGAGAAGAGAGAAAGTAGGAGAAAGGGAAGGTCCAGCAGATGCGGAGAGGAGGGGGGCAAAATTGTCGACCCTTCTTCATTTATTCTACCAATGAACCTTCCTTTGCGTTTAAGGAACAGAAGAAGGCCATTAAAAGCACAGATTGTCAAACCTTGAAATATTATATATTGGGATGACCAAATATGAGAAAACTTTAGAGCACTAATCAGTGGCAGCAACCGCGTATAACAACCGTGCCCATTCTTCAATTTGTAGCAATTACATTGGTGACATAACGATCAGATCATTCTCCCCAATATAATTTATTCATCATTTCACAAAAAATCCAAAATTAATTTGCATGTAAACTTTGAATATTCGTGTCACTTTAATGAATCTAATTAAATTCCCTGAGTGAAGAATTTAGTTAATTAGATCGTGCATATAGTTGATTTATATATAATTATCCCTCATCTTATAAAGTTAATTATGTTTTTAAACAAAAAAAATAGTGATTTCAAAATAAATGAATGAATTGCGAAACTTAAATTTTAAATTTATTAAATATCATTCATTATGAGTTGCAGAACATGTGAAACATTGACTTAATTAACATCTAATTAAACATATAATATACGTATATGGTAGTCTATTATTAAATCCCTATATGTTTCAGAGCATTAACGGTCTGGATTAACTTTGGAAACACATTACTGAATTTTATTAATTATACGCAGGGGAAACTTATTAATGGACAACTCATATTCACATAGAAAATCTTCTATTGAGTTATAATTAACTGACATTCAAATATTTAACTGGAAATTTAACCACTTGAAAGTTGTCTTCCAATCGCCCCTAGGCCATAGCATATGTAGTAAGTTGACTTTAATTTTATAACAATTGAAGGAATCAAGCTCACACGCCTGGAAATATGTTCAACAAGCCAAGTTGCATGGGAGGGAAACAGTTCCTCTTTTTTATTGTATTTGAGATGAAGGATGTAAAATAGAGAGAAAGAGAAATATAATAAGGGTAAATTTGTAAATAAGATAATTAATTTAAATTGAATGCGGGTTTTTCTCTCACATTTGAAATGGTTGGATTTGAAAGGAAAAAAAAATGTATAAATTCAGTCGTTTTGATTCCCTCTTCCTAATGTACAAAACGAAGGACATGGTAAAAAAAAAAAATACAAAATTTCCTTCCATCATATTTCTGTCATTCCTCTTTCACTTTTACTAAACACGGTACTCTCTTAATATGCTCTTCATTTTTCCTTTCTCTTTTTCTTTTTTTTTTTTTTTTGTTTTTTGAAAACCTATTTTTATCAGCGCATCAAACTCAAATTAATTTTCATGCATTTCAAAACTTGAAAATCCTTTACTTTTGGAATTTCATCCTAGTGTCTTCTTCTAATAAGTGACCATTTTTTCTTTGTCCTCCCAAATATCAATTTAATTTTCCTGGGGCGAATTGCAATTCTAAGTTCTAACTAACAGATAATTAGATATGCGTACTTGCTTTTGGACATAAATTCCATCCAAAAATGGTTGGATCATGACCACTTACAATGACAGTGGATCTAGACACATTAAAGTTCAAGGATATTTATTCTTTGTAATTGTTTGGATCTTATTTGTTTTTCAAGTCAATGAGAAGCTGTCCTGATTTTAGTGATAATAAGCAGGAAACTAGAACTTTGAGGTAGGCTTCATCCAACATTATCTGAGATTTATTTAATTATATGGTGATTTCTCATTTGTTAGTTTCTTTTTTTTAATTCAATATTGATTGTTTATATATAATATAATATTTGATTATAATTATATATATATATATATATATATATAACTGTCTTTCAAAATTGCTCTATATTAAGATACGTTGTTGAGTAAATGATGTTATGAAAGTGGCTTAGAAGTTATAACTTTCCTTAGAAACCTAGGACTCCACAGTCCACACATATGACCAATGAGAAAAAATTAAGATGAATCGCCAAACAAAGATCCGTCATGGCTGTGTCAGCTTACTGGTCACACTAACTCCAAGGCCAAGGGCAGGTTGAACTAATACCACATTTTTCTTTCCTTGCACAAAGTAGACTTCACCAAATCCTCCGCAAGTGGGGAAAGGACTATGAATGCCTCTCGCAAAATTAGACACTCCTGTCGGGACAACCCGTGACCTTAATTCGAGGATGCATCATTTTTATCTCATCTCATGTCTCCACATTCTTAATGCCACGTGGAAGGCTCTTGACTTACATATCCTTATGCATGATTGATTTTTTTATGTTGACCATCCATTTTTAAAAAGCCAACTATTCGGGGTACAAACAACCCCTTCAAAGCAAAAATGTCGAACTGAGTTGTTGTCCGTCACCAATTTCTTACACTTAAAAGTCAAACCTCCCAACCAAGACACAAGAGGGTTATATGCATTATGGAAAATTTAGTTCCATGTTCTTCGTATACGAGAATAATAGATGTCTCTAATATTCGCATCAAAATTTATATTTTAAAATTTTTAAAAATGAAAAAAAATGATGTTTATTTTAGTTGGAAGCATTTCTTTCAATTTTAAATCCTTCTTCTAATTCATTTGCAATTTTTTTTTTAAATAAAAAAATAGAACTATGATGTTTGTGTAAATAATATTGGTTTTCTAAACCAATAATTTTTTAAAATAAATTTGATTCAAACCAAATTTTATCAATTAGGTTTAATTCGATTTATTAATTTTTATTTTTATATATTATTTTAATATAATTTTTAATATGTTTATATAGATTTAAATATGAAATAATTTTTTTTAATTTATACAATTTTAAAAAATATATAAAAATAATAAAAATATATAATTTGATTCATTTTTTTAATTATTCACTTTCTAATTTGAAATTTGACCCAAACTTAATATATATATAATATCTGAACTTAATTCAAATTAAATAAAATAAAAATAGATTCGAATCGAATTAAATATTATGATTTTGAATTAATTTTTTATTATTTTAATTTTCTTCTCACCCTTAATTAACAAAGCCGAGACGACAAGGTCAGAGCGAATGAACGGGCATGCCCATGCACCAATAAATTGATACGAGAAAAAATCTTTTTTAATTTTGTTTATTAATTTTTATTTCTTTCACTAACATATGTATTTTTAATTCAATTACTTGAGTGACTATTTTTAAATTAGAATTTCTTAATTGTTTCTTTAAAAAGAAAAAAACACCAAAAACATTATTTTTGCCTATAAATGGGTCAATCTTAAAATTTTCTCAATTTCTCTCTCTTTGCCTTTTTTTTAATAAATGAATCTGAATCTATTATTTGAAATTAAAGCTTGCACGTTGCCTAAATGATGCATAACAAATAGTGATGACTTAAATTAAAATTTTTAAGTCATCATTTCTCATAAATTTTATTAATAAGAAATAATAAGGAAAATATGAAAATGTAGATTTTATATATTTATTACAAAAATGAAAAAAAATATAGTACAGAACATTAAATTTTTTTAAAGTCTTAAAATAAGGTTTTGACAAAAAAATCAAGATACAAATTGTAACAAGTAATTTTCATATAGACACTACCAAAAAAAAATGTTATTACCAATAGATTTTTATCGATGAAATTTTTTGTCATTAATTACCGAAGGAATACAGATAAATTTTTTAAAACACTTTTACTGACAGAATATCGATGAATTGCTGATGGATTTTATCGATGGAATAAAATCTGTAGGTAATTTATCGCTAAAAGTCTTGCGTGAATTGCCACCAATTTTACTGACAAATTTACCGATCAAAAAATCTGTAGCTAATAAAAACTGATAGAAAAATCTGTAGCTAAAAAAAATCAAAAATTTTTTTTGGATATTACCAACGAAATTTTCGTCGTAAAACCATAGGTAAAAGTCAAAATTTTTTTATTATAGATAAAAATTCCATCAGTAAAATCATCGCTAAAAGTAAAAATTCAAAACCCCTTACCGTTGGCCCCTTTGCCCTCAAATTCCCAAATTATCCCTTTTCTCTTCTCCTTCCTCCTCTCCTCTCCCTCTCTCCCTATCATCACGTTTTCCCCTAGCTAGCTCCGATGATTTTTTTTAATGAGTTTATTTTATGTTTATTTTTTGTTGAGTTTATTTGTTGATTTTAGGGTTTAATTTTTTGTTATAAAATTGTTGAAATTTGTTTGGGCTATGGTTGCCAATGTGTTGAGTTTTTGTTAGTTAATTATTTGGTGAAATTTACTTGGATTTTGGTTTTAAGCTTGTTGAAATTTTTGTTGGTTTTATGTTTGTTGAAATTTGTTTAGGTTTTGGTTATATATTTGTTAAAATTTGTTGGTGATATATTTTTATTGGATTTTTAATTTTTTGAGTATTAATGTTGAGTATTGTTAACTTTTGTTTGGATTTATTTTTAGCATTGGTTTTAGTTTTTTTTTTTTTTTAATTTGTTGAGTTATTTATTTGTTATTTGTGAAAGTTTCATTGATATTTGTTGGGTTTTGTTATATATTTATTAACTTTTAGATAAGTAGGATTTAAGGTTGGTTAATTTGGGTTTGATGTGTATTAATATTTATATATATTTGTATGGATGCTTTATATTTAACATTTTCTAGATTTTAATAATAATTATAGAAATTAAAATGATTTATATTGATTTGAGGTTATAATTTATATATTACTAATAGCTGTCTCATTTTGAAGTAATTTATATATTATTAAGATTTATATTTGTTTTGAAATAGCTTATATATTTGATAGTTTAGTGAAATTTATATATTACTAATTGAAATATTGTGATTTGATTGTATTGATAAAACTTAATATAAATAAATTATATTGATTATATTATGGTTTGATTGTAAGTGACTTTCAAATGACTGAATAATGATGACATTGTTGTCTTGCTTTATTGAAATAAATGATATCTTATGTGTTTTGTAATGCAAAGACTTTGTGAAACAGTGAAAATTATTGCGTAATTTGTTTTGTGCTTCTAGTTGTATGTTGTGATGATGGTTGTGTATTATGATTGTTGATTAAGTATTTCATTTTATGCATTGTAATGATTATTGTGTATTGTGATTATTGATAAATTATATATGTTAATAGCATATTGCGATAACTACTTATTTGTGAAAGGTTTCTACTTATTATCTAGATGAGATCACATTTGTGAAAGGTAAAAATTATTGCATATTTTTGTTTGTGATTCTATTTGTGTATTTTGATTGTTGATGAAGTATATAGTGAAGTAACTAAAAGCAAAGACATTGTAGGATATCCTGTATTAAAGTATATAGTTTGGTATATATTGATATGTAATGAATTTGTAAAATATGAAAATTATGCTTGAAGTTGTAAATTGTTTGAAGTTGTAATGTTTTAGTGAACTAAATAGATCCTAGAATTGTTTGAAATTGTGATATTTTAGTGAACTATACAGATCTTATAGTAATGATTATTGTTTTAAACTTTTTTATAGGAAAACTATACTAATGCATTATCTCATAAATATAGTGAAAACTATTCTAATCATCCAAAATTTGATCCACAAGCATGGATTGAAGTTATTGGTAGGGTTGAAGCTATACACACTTATGTGTATGGCTTTAGATCAACAAATAGATCTAATGGCCTCCTTCACTCAATTCAGTTCACTGTTGTAGCAAGATCATTCAACACTATTTGTGGTCTGTCATTTGTGCCTCCTTAGGCTCGTTAGCCTTAGATAGAAGAACGAATTGATGAGTTGAAGACTGAGCTGAGAGTTGAGTTCAGGTTATTCATAGAGCAGATAATGTAGTTGATAAGGTCTAAACAGACTCCACTATCACAATATTCTAGACTTGATGATAGCATCAAAAATTTTGGATCAGAAGGTGTAGTAGTAGCACAATGACATTTTTTGTTGGATTTGTATAAGGTATTGGATGGATTGATTGTATGGATGTTTTATGAATTGATATTTTATAATGTTATGGATATTTTATGGATGTTTGATGAATGTTGGATGATGTATTTTACGAATGTTACCTAGATTTGATATTTTAATTAATAATAATAGCATATTTAAATAATTACACAAGTTTAAATTACAATTTATAGGGTTTGAAAATAATTATAGGTTTTTAAAATAATTATAAATCATTTTATTTAAATTATTTATGAATTTATACTTTTACCGACAAAATTTACTAATGAAATTTTACTATTACTAATGAAATTTCAATTATTATCGATGGATTTACCAATGGATTTTTTTTATTATTGACAAAAAAATTTCTTTTGTGATTGTAGATACCCAATTTGGTCCAGGCCCGCATCAATTGGGCTTGGTCCAAATAGGTAGGCCCATTTTTATTTTTTTATCTAAATTTTTATTATTTATTATTACTATTATTATTTATTAATATACATATATATTTATTTATCTATTAACATATATTATATATATTTTTCTTATTTATTTTTATTATTATTTATCTATTATTATTATTATTATTATTATTTATCTTTTATATTATTTTTATTTTTATTTTTTCTTTTTCTTCTTATTCGGCTGGGATTAGGATGAAAATTTAGAGTTCTACCGTGAATTTGGGATTTAATTAGAATCCAGATTGGATTCAAGGATTGAATTCCAATCCAAGAGGAAATTGGGATTGATCAGAAACTCTTCTGATCAATCCTTATAAATACGTGCTGGAATAAACACACAAAGGACACACAGAGAGAAAACAGAAACTAAAAAAGGGTTTTGGTGCGTTAGAACAACTCTAGGAGTCGGTGAGAAGTTTTTTTTTTTTGGATTTTTGGCATTTTTTTTTTAACTTTTTGGAAAATTTTCAGATTTTGGTTGAATTTTTCGATGAAGTTTGAATTTTTTGGTGAATTTTTCAGCATCGGTTGAATTTTTCGGTCAGCTACCCAGTTTTCGACAACTATTTCTAGAAATCGACCAATTTTCTTTGTGAACTTTCGATGAAAAACCCAGATTCAGGTGACATTTTTTAGAATCTGACGAGATTCAAACGGAGTTCTTCATTCGGTTAGAGAGAGGGAGAAGGAAAGGAAGGGAAGAGAGAGAGAGAGAATGGGAGATCTATTGAAAAACAGAGGTTATAGCCTTTTATACCTATTGAAAATGACGTCGTTTTGGCATTACTATTCCCAGAGGATCCGCGCGTTTTGAAATCAGACGATCCGACTTGAGCGTCAACCCGCGTTTGACCCGCGTGTGACCCGAGTGTGAGCCATTTCTGAAGCAGAGTCGAGTCATGTCTCCGAGCCGTTTTCTTCCTCAAGCCAAGCCGAACCGAGCCACTAAGCCGAGCCGTTCCAAGATTATTTATTTATTTATTCATTATTATTATTTATTTATTAGATTAGAATTATTTAGTATTTTTTATTTTATTTTTATTTTTATTTTTATTTATTTTTATTTTCTTTAAATAAAATTCCAAAAAAAATATTTTTAAGGAAAAGTTGAAAGTATCAATTTTCCTTGAAAATAAGTCTTTAAAAAAATATATTTAAGGAAAAGTTGAAAGTATCAATTTTCCTTAAAAATAAGTTTTCTAAAAAATATTTTTGAGAAAAAGTTGAAAGTATCAATTTTCTTTGAAAATAATTTTTTTAAAAAAAGGTTTCTTTTGAGGAAAAGTTGAAAGTATCAATTTTTATTGTATGAAAGTAATGAGTTTTTTTTTTGAAGAGAAAAAGATGTATACCTAATGCTGAATCATTTTTTTTCTTTTTTTGTTTTATTTCTTTTCCTTTTTGTTTTCTTGAATTTTATTTAATGTTAAATAATTCGACGATGGAGCCTCTACAAGTGAAACAGTAGTTTCCTTGCATACTCTTGAGGTAAGGTAATTTTTTCAATTTTTTGCTAAAAGTATTAGAGTCAATTAAGAATAATTTTCAATAATTAATTACTTGATAAATTTTTAAGGCTTATTGGATAACACAAAATTAAGTTGGTACCATCTTTCGATGGGCGTTGTGAGGGTGCTATAACCTTCCTCACACGTAATCGAATTCCCAAATCCTATTCTAGTTAGTAGACCTGAACCTATTCTTTTAGGGACCCTTAAGCTTAGGTGTTCCTTAAAAGGATAGATTCTTTAGGTGGCAAATCGCACTTAGATAAAAAAAGATTGGTGGCGACTCCTTCAAGTTAATGTCTAGTGATGGATCCCAGGATCTAGATGTTATGACAGCTTGGTGACTCCACTGGGGACACCACTGAGAGTCAGGCCAGCAAATAATTTGTGTTATCCAAAAGCCTAATAAAATTGAACCTTTTGTATAGATTTTTTATTCATTCATGTTTATTTACTTTACTAATTATGTCATTCATATGCATATGCATAACATGAGCTCTATACCTGAGCTCCGTCCTTCTAGAAGGGAGTAAAATACCTATTGCTTTCGTGAGGTTTAATGCCTCTGTAGTGGTTAACGAAATACTCCCACTCAAATTGAACCTTTTTCGCTTGTAGCCTATAATGGGTGAGGATTAGGGTGTCTTACTAGTTTGTGATGAACAATGATGTAAGGAGCAATTTGGGAACTTTTAGACTTTAACCTCAAACCACATATAGTGAACCTTAAGAATGCCTAACTTATAGATAGAGCCATCATTTTTTCCTTTTAGAATTGACCAGAAGCATAGGCTTCATTCATCTTATTTTGTGTGATGTTTTAATTTACTTGGTTATTTATTTATTCCTTTTTTTCCTAGGCATACTAACTTTTTCTCTCATTCTTTTGCATTGGTTCATGCTCATATCATAAAGTTGTATAAAGAACATTTGCTTGAAAGACGGTCTTCAACAAAATTTTTCATGGACTCCACAGAATGACTAGTTTGTTCTTTATTTGTATTAGCTCCTTGTGAGTCACCCAATGAAGTAAGGGTCCAGTTAGAAAAGATTCAACTGAAGATGAGAGATTGTTTACCAATTGGATATGATTCTACCTTGTCTCAAGAAACATCTATCCTCTTTAAATAAAATAATCTAGAGGATTTAGTTGATATATGAAAAAAGATGAGTCCGTCAAGACAAAAGTAGTTTTGCCAGAGACATGGGCATATAGCACACATTCTCATAGTAGTTGTCGACAATCAACTAATCAGAACTGCAGCCTAATTCTAGGATCATGCATATAATTGTTTCATCTTCAATAAAGTTGATATGACACCAACCATCGAAGAATATTCAATTTTATTGGGTTTATACCTCAAGGCTCCTGATAAGATATATGTCAAAAAACACAAGTCAGGATTTCGTAAGGGTTTGGCTCAACTCATGAGGATAGACAAAGAAGTTGTGAATTTTCATACAAAGAAGAAATAAGAATAGGTTTGCCTACCTTGAAAGTTCTTTCATGAGTTTCTAGTGCAACATGCCAATAAAGAACGAAGGTTAGATATATTTACCTTAGCCGTATACGGAATGGTGATATTTTCAAAGGTTTTGGGTTACATTGAAATAACGGTGGTTGACTTCTTCGAGAATGTGATCAACGGTTGTAATCCTTCAATGGTAATATTAGCAGAGACTATCAGATCTTTGAGTTATTATCATCAGAATAGAGGGCACTTTATAGGTTGCATACAGTTATTATACTTATAGATGAAAAGCCATTTCGAATAGAGAAAAAGTGCTTTCTGTAAGCTTTATGTCCGTAATCAAGCTCCGATCAAGAAATTTTGTGAAAGTGGGTAGTCAAAACAAAAGTCTAAAAATAAATGGATAACTTTCCTACAAAAATTGACCAGTGCTGAATAAAGATGGTTGGCCCTGTGGATGAATCGTGAACCTATATTGTGTTAGTGTGGGATAATATAGTGGCCCCACTTTCAGGTTTATGGAGAGCGACAAATTATGCACCATTCCTAGTGAGAAGGCAGTTTGGGGTAGAACAGTTCATTCTTATGACGCATGGGCTTCATTAGTTAGATTTCTCTTACAGTGAGCCAAAAACATTTCAGAGGATGAATGAGATAATTAAAGCATGAAAAAATTCCTGAAGAGTGAGTCTTAGACCATTTACTGATAAAATCACTCCAGGGTATTTGACTTAGAGAGCAAAACAAAGATAAAAAATGGTATTCACTTATGAAAGCTTTCAACCGCCAACATGAAGAAAGTTTAAAAAAACACCATCAGAATTAGAGCTTGCGACAAAAGAGTTTGAGTTTGAAAAGGATAAGTTAAAACAAGAAATCCAGAAGCTTCGAGATGAAAAAAGACTAGTGGAAAGATAGAGCTGAAAGTCATGAAGCCAGAGTTTGCAAGATTGCTAGAGAACGCGATATAGCTATTGAAGACCTAGCAGAGCTACACTAAGAATATAAGAGGTTATGTGTAAGAGAAAGGGCCAAAGAGATAACAATTGTTGAGCTGACTGAAGAGAATGCAAGATTGAAACAAGAATATGTTGAATTGGAAGAAGAAAATACCCAAGTACAAACAGAGAATAATATGTTGAATAACTACCTAAGTAGGTTGAGATAAAGGTTGAATGAACAAGAAAACCATATTATTGTATTGGTTAGAGAGTATAAAGAGTTATCATACCAAGTCTGATGTGGTAAAAGAGAGAACTTAAGAAGACAGAAGTACATTGAGCACCTAGCGACCCAAATTTATAAAAGGGTACAAGGTAAGAGAGATGGTGGAAGAGGCAAAGGCATTGAAATAAGTGGTGACCCCAGTAAGAGAGCATGGGCAACGTCTATTAAACTTCATCGAAGAAGCCAAGGCCCAGTATGAATAGATGAAGTAATTTTATGGTTATAATTCTAGGATGATAAACTCAATGTGAATAAAAGTTTTTTAGAATAAATGAAATCTTTTAGTTAAATACTGTCTTAAGGTAAATGTTCTTTGTATACATGCATTTTCATTCATTGCATTCTCACTCATTACACTTAACAAAGTAATCATGAGATAGTCATATAAATTTGTTAATTCTAAGATATGGTATTTAAGGTTCAAGGATAGCTCAATCTAGTGAGAACCTTGTCCAGCGATATAACATAAGAGCCAGAACCAGACAAATGGAGCAAAAAAATTCTCATAGATTTGAAAAGTTGAAGAAAGCATAGGAAAAGATTGAGAAGGAATTGAGCAAGATTCTAGATGCTCTCAATAAGCTAAACAAAGGAAAAAGAATAGAAGAAAACACAAGCCAACAAGGCCCCCCATCATAAGAAGTGGCTGACTTTTTATATCATTCAGGTTTTGGTCCACCTTAAGCCCAGTCTATACAAAAGGTTCCACCACAACACTTTGCATATCCTACATATCCTGGAATACCATCAGCCTCTAATCCAGGACATTACCATAGCTATGTAAATCTTGTCTTTACTAAAAAGACAGTAGAACAGATTCCTGATCTAGATGACTTAAAAAAAAAAAAGAAAGAAAAAATAAAAGTGGCAGAGTCTCAAGAAAATCCAAAGATTAGTATGCTTAAATAAAGGTTATGGGCTATAGAAGGGATTGGATTTTATGGTTCTATTGATGTTGCTGGGCTGTGCTTAGTCCCGGATATAGTCATTCCACCAAAGTTTAAAGTACCAAAATTTAAGAAATATGATGGTACGAAGTGCCCTAAAACTCACATCACCATGTATTGCCGAAAGATGGCAACCCATACCCATAATGAAAAACTATTAATGCATGTTTTTCAAGATAGCCTTATAGGCTCTACTGCCAGGTGGTATGTCTAGCTGGACAAAACTCATATTTGTTCTTGGAGCGATATGACTCATAACTTCATCAGTTAATATCGACATATTATTGATCTAGCTCCTGATCGTTTATCTTTACAAAACCTGAAAAAAAAGGTAAATGATTCTTTTAAAGAATACGTTTAGAGATAGAGAGATGTAGCTTCTCAGGTACAACTCTTCTGACTGAAAAAAAGACTATAGTGTTATTTGTCAGCACTTTAAAATCTTTCTATTATGAGAAAATTATAGGGAATGCAATAAAAAATTTTACTGATATGGTAATTTCGAGAGAAATTATTAAGAGTGCCATCAAGAATGACAAGTTGGAAGGAGGTGAAACATCCAACAAAAGAGTCCCAAAGAAAAAAGAGACTGAAGCTCAGGCTGTGAGCTTTGATAGGCTACAATTTGAAGGTTATCAACCCTACTCACCACAAGGATACCTTCCATATTACCCTGTTGTAAATAACACTTCCCCTTACCCATACCAACCATTTGTACAGTCATCCTATCCCCAAACATATCAACCTCCTCTTAGGCCTCAGAATATCACATGTAATCCTAGCACTCAGCTTACCTCAAGACCCCAAACTCGTCCAGTTAGCCCAATGAGTGGTTCACGGGAGCAACGAACTACTCGTGAAAAAACTATCTTTGACCCAATCCCAATGACCTATACAGAATTATATCATGAGCTTTACAACAGTCATCTGATTGCTCCTAGTAAATTAGAGCCCTTCAAGCCACCTTACCCTAAGTGGTATGATCCCACAGTCCATTGTGACTATCACTATGAGATTGCTGGTCACTCCACTAAAAATTACATTACCTTGAAACATAAAGTGCAACCGTTGATCAAGGATAGAATGATTAGCTTTGATACAGGATGGGTGACAACACCAAATGTTAGTGGAAATCCTTTGCCTAATCATAATGTGAATGCTTTAAGTGAAGAATCGGAGTACCATTTGAAGAAAGAAGTGGCAGACATTAAGACACCTCTCAGTTAACTGTTTGATGATTTATGAAAAGTTAACATGATACAACCAGTAAGTCCACACAGCTATCATGAAGTATATATAATCGATACTAGTTGTAAATATCATAGTGGGACAATAGGTCACTCTATTAAAACTTGTGAGCAGTTTCACCAAGAGGTGCAAAAGCTCTTAGAGTCATACTAGATGGAGGTCTACGAAAAAAGAAAAGACTTAAAAAGTGTTGAAGTGTCCATGACTAATAAGCTTGCAAAGCTATTTCCAAAGCCAGTGATAATTCATTGTGGGAACAAGCCAAAGTCAATCATAGCCAAACTCATTCCCAAGCTGATAACTTTTAAAGTTTTGACTCTCTTCCCTAATAACTTTTAAAGCTGATAACTTTTAGTAGTTCAGGGGCAAGAAAAGGATGCCTCTAAAGCTGATGCTTCCAATATAACTGGTGTAGGAGACATTACTCGAAGTGAAAGGTGCTACACTCCAAAAATATTAAAGAAAGCTAGAAGAGAGAAAGCCAAGAAAGAAGAAAGATGAAATAACCCTAAAGTAAAACTTGAGAAAGATCGCCTAAAATCGGTGTCAGAAAAAGAGGCTTGTGAATTCTTAAAGTTGGTAAAACATAGTGAGTATTCAGTTGTTGAATAGTTAAACAAAATGCCAATATGAATCTCATTACTATCACTACTATTAAATTCAGAGTCACATCCAAATGCCTTACTGAAAGTATTAAATTAGGCATATATGGCACATAATGTATCTGTAAAATATATGAACCACTTGACTGAAAATCTAATCATGTCGAATTATATTTCTTTCAGCGATGATGAGATTCCCTCAGAGAAAAAAAATACCAAGGCTTTCCATATCACAGTCAAGTGCAAGAGCCATATCATAGCCAATGTCCTTATTGATAATGGCTTCGCTATCAATGTCATGCCTATGTTAACTTTGGCGAGGCTACCTATTGACTACTCTCATATGAAAGGCAGTCAAATGATAGTGAGAGCTTTTGATGAGACCAGAAGAGAAATCTTGAGGGATATCGATATGCCTTTGCAAATTAGGCCATACACTTTTAATGTGAAGTTTCAAGTGATGGATATCTTTCCATCCTATAACTGTCTACTGGAAAGGCCATGGATTTACATGACAGGTGCTGTGCCCTTTATCTTGCACCACAAGATCAAGTTTAATGTAAAAGGTCAATTGGTAGTGGTAGTTGGAGAGGAAGACATGCTAGTGACCTAACCGTTGAATGCTCCGTATGTAAAGGCTATCGAAAAAACAGTAGAATGCTCCTATTGATCTTTTGAGCTAGTTAATTCTGTAGGTGAAGGACTTAAAAATTAGCCTTTTTCAAGAATAATGATGAGCCAAGTCATCAATAAGGGTTCGTATCCAAGATTAGGGCTGGGCAAAAACTTGCAAGGAATAAAGGAACCCCGACAGTGGTAGACAATAGTGAAAAGTTAGGCCTAGGCTATGAAGTAGCAGAATGGGAGATCAAGAGAAGGCCAGCAGGTAAAATAGTAAGACTAATGGTTATCCCATACCTGTACGAGACTTTCAGACCTGGAGGATTCATGTACCCAGATACAAAAAAAAAACATGGAAAGAGCTTTTGCCCAATTAACCATTCATGCTATTGAAAATGAAGTGGGGTTTAATCAAGATGGTGGGTTTACTTTGTCCGCCAAATTATAAGCTGAACAATTGGAGTGCCATTGAAGTGCCTTTAACCTTTGAAACTAATTCAATGTAATTGTAACATCCCAATAGCTATTACCTAAGGCATTGGGATGATCTTTCTTGTTTGGGCCATTTATCTTTTATTATTCTAATAAAGATTAGGAATGATGCATTTTCATTCATTTCTTTTTATGTCTTTATTATTGCCATTTTTCCAAACACATCTTGCCAACATATCCCATTTCATTTAATTTCAGGTCTTTAAATAAACATGAAGATAATTATGATAACAATCAAGAGGTTAGTTTTGAAAATTCAATTAACACTAATGAACTTGACAATGAAGAGAATTCTAAGGAATCTGTTATGCCTTCGGACCTAATGAGATTGATTGAACAAGAAAATAAGCCAACTGAACCTCATCAAGAGATAGTTGACTTAGTGAATTTGAGAGATGAAGAGAATAAGAAAGATGTCAGAATTGACACTTCACTTTTCATCAGAAGATAGACAACATTTGATAGATCTACTTTGAGAATTTATAGATGTATTTACTTGATCTTACCAGGATATGCCAGGGCTAAACACGAGGATAGTAGAGCACAGATTACCACTAAAGCCAGAATGTAAGTTGGTTCAGCAGAAACTGAGGTGAATGAAGCTTGAAATGCTACTAAAGATCAAAGAAGAAGTGAAAAAATAGTTTGATGTAGGTTTTCTACAAGTGACTAAGTATCCAGAATGGGTAGCCAATATAGTATTAGTTCTTAAGAAAGATAGAAAGGTACGAATATGTGTAGACTATCGTGATTTGAATAAAGCTAGTCCAAAAGATAACTTTTCTTTACCTCATATTGACACACTGGTAGATAACATGACTAGACATTCAATTTGCTCCTTTATGGATGGTTTCTCAGGGTATAATCAGATAAAAATGGCTGCAAATGATATAAAAAAGACCACTTTCGTGACTATGTGAGGAACCTTTTGTTACAAAGTCATACCTTTTGGGTTAAAAAATACTGGGACAATATATCAAAGGGCCATGGTAACACTCTTCTATGATATGATGCACAAAGAGATTGAAGTGTATATAGACAATATGATTGTAAAATCTTATGAGAATGAAGATCATGTCACCAGCCTCAAAAAGTTATTTGAGAGATTGAGAAGGTTTCAGCTCAAGTTAAGCCTAGCCAAGTGCACATTTGGGGTAAAGTTAGGGAAGTTACTAGGCTTTGTGGTCAGTGAAAGAGGAATTGAAGTCGATCCAGACAAGATATGGGTCATTCAAAATTTGTCACCATTGAGTACACTAAAAGAAGTTTGAAATTTTTTGGGAAGATTGAATTACATTTCTCGGTTTATCTCTCAGCTTACCTACAAATGTGATCCCATATTTAAGCTTCTTCACAAGAATAATCCTGAAAAATGGGATGAGAAATGTCAAGTGGCTTTTGATAAAATTAAGTAATACTTGTCAAATCCTTTAATGTTGGTGCCACCTGTTCTAAGGAAACCTTTAATTCTATACTTGACAGTGTGTGAAAATTTAATGAGATGTGTGCTAGGGTAACAAGATGAGTCTAGTCGAAAGGAGACAGTTATTTACTATTTGAGTAAAAAGTTCACAGAATATGAATCCAAGTATTCCTCATTAGAAAAAATATGTTGTGCATTAGCATGGACTGCCAAAAGACTCAGACAGTATATGTTTTATCATACTACATGGCTCATAGCAAAACTGGATCTAATTAAATATGTCTTTAAGAAGTCTTCTTTGTCTGAAAGAATTACTAGATGGCAAATAATGCTCTCAAAATATGATATTATATATGAAAGCCAAAAGGCAATAAAAGGGGGTGCTATAGCGGAGTTCTTTCTAGATCGTGCTATTGAAGAATATGAACCAATGAGGTTGGAATTCTCTGATAAAGATTTAATGACCATTTCCCAACTGGAGAAGGGGAAGCATGAAGAAAAGTGTTGAAAAATGTATTTTGATAAAGCTACCAATGCCTTGGGACAAGGAATTGAGACGATTTTGATCTCTTCAGAAGAACAATACTGCTCTGTAATAGCAAGGTTGAATTTTAATGGCATAAATAATATTGCTGAATATGAGGCATGTGTCATGGGCTTACAGGCTGCTATAGATAGAAGAGTGAAAGCATTAAAAGTGTTTGAGGACTAAGCTCTAGTTATATATCAATTGAAAGGAGAATGGGAGATGAGAGATTCAAAACTCGTTCCATATCATAAGTATATTTTAGAGTTGATAAAATAATTTGAAGATATCCAGTTTGACCATTTACCTTGAGAAGAGAATCTGATTATCGATGCATTGGCTACTCTGGCTGTAATAATTCAAATTAATGACAATACTGATATTTAACCCATCAGGCTAGATGTTAAGGATATGCCAGCTCATTGCTCTAATATAGAAAAAGAGAAAGATGGGAAGCCCTGGTATTATGATATCTTACAGTATATTAAAGGTCAGCAATAGCCAATTCAATCAACAAAAAATGATCAAAGGGTCATCCCAAGATTAGCTATGAGTTCTTTTCTGGATTGAGGTGTTCTGTACAAAAAAAGTCGTGATCAAGTATTACTAAGATGCATAAGTAAGGTTGAAGCAAGAAAAATCATTGAAGAGGTACATGATGAAATATGTGGGGTACATGCCAGTGGACATATGATGGTGAGACAGATCATGAGAACAAGATACTATTGGTTAACAATGGAGAGTGATTGCATTGACTATACTCGTAAGTACCGTAAATGCCAGATATATGGTGATAATATCTATGCTCCATCATCTGCTTTACATGTTATGGCACCACTTTAGCCATTCTCAATGTGGGACATGTATGTCATTAGTCCCATCACCCCAAAGACTTCTAACGGGCATAGATTTATTTTTGTGATGATATATTACTTCACAAAATAGGTGAAGGCAACATCATATGCAAATGTAACACGATTTGTGGTTTGCAAGTTCATAAAGAGAGAGATTATCTGTAGATATGAACTTTCAGAGAGAATTATTTCAGATAATACTAAAAATATAAATAGTAAGATAATGCAAAAAATATGTGCTTAATACAAGATTAAGCATCATACTCAGCACCATACCGTCTGAAAATGAATGGGGCAGTTGAGGTAGCCAACAAGAACATAAAAAGAATTCTTGAAAAGATGATCGAGACTTATAAAGATTAACATGAAAAGTTACCATTTGTACTGCATGCATATCGAACGTCAGTGCGCACCTCTACTGGGGTAACCTCATTTTCTTTAGTTTATGGAATGGAAGTTGTACTACCAGTGAAAGTGGAGATCCTATCCTTTAGGGTTCTAAAAAAAGTTGGATTAAAAGAAGCTGAATGGATTAGAGAACGCTATGAACAGTTAGATTTCATAGAAGAAAAGAGATTGACCGCATTGTGCCAAAATCAACTATATCAAAAAAGAATGATGATGGCTCATGACAAAAAGATTCGACCCTGTTGCTTTAAAAAAGGATAGTTGGTCTTGAAGAGAATCCTTCCAACTCAGCATGATAATAAAGAAAAATGGACTCCGAATTGAGAAGGGCTGTATGTGGTGAAACAGGCTTTTTTAGGTGGATCATTGATACTGACTGAGATGGATGGAAATGATTTACCCCATCCTATAAATTCTGATGCTGTAAAGAAATATTATGCTTGAAGAAAAAGAGAAAAAATGAAATGAAAAAAATGAAAAAAAATGAAAAGAAAAAGAAAAGAAAAGAAAAAGTGAATAAAAAAGGAAAACTCAAGGCGAAAACCCTAAAAGGACGGTTTGAGTAATAAAAGATTTATCTAAGTTGAAAACCTAAAAAGGCAGCTTAGATAAGGAGAATACAGCATCAAATTTGAAAATTCGTTGGCATGGAGACTACCAAATTTGGAGGAGCTCTAAGTTGTTGAATGCATCAGATAGTTGGGTTTTCAAAAAAACCTTGAGATGTGTTATCATGATTATCCGATTGTTCATTTTTTGGGCTTTGTCTCCCCATACTTATCCTTGTAATTCTTTCTTGGCCAAAGTTTGCCAATATTTTGCTAATAAAAGATATTCTATTTCACTATTTATGTACCTCTTCTGTTGACTATTTCCTAACCATTCTTATTCTTTTCTTCTTAATACCATACAATGGAAGAAATATGCAAATGCATTCTTACTTTTTGAGTTTGAAATAATGATTGATAAATGAATAATGACATGAAAGATTTTTACATTATATTGGAAAAGTCAAGAGTGATAAAGGCAGAATCGAGATGTTCAGTTCTTGATAAGGATATTGAATTTGGAAAGAGATTTTCTTACAGAAAGAATGTGAGAACTAAATGGAAGAGATGGTTTAGAGTTACACTGGCTCGATCTTGGAAGAATAGCACAACTTGGTCTTTGAAGAATCAAAGGGTTTGATGCCTAAGAAAAGAGCTTGAGAAACTTGAGTACCACAATTGAATAGGAATCAATTAGCCAATATTTGCATAGCATGCATTGAATTTCACATGCATTGCACATCATATACTACATTCAAGAAAATATAATGCATAAATTCAAGAAGCAAGGGTATTCCAAAATCCCACATAAGAGACAGATGTAAAGACATTTTCAAATTTGAGAAAAAGCTTGTCAGGTAAGTTTTTAATCCTTGAAATAGGATATCTTTCGGTATCAGGGTTGATTTGTAAGACCTTTGTTAATAATCTTCTAAAATTCTTTCAAACACGATTTTTAACTCCTTTGGACTTAATCATCAAGGAGCATTTATTTTTCCAAAGTCATGGTTGCCTCTATTTAGAGGAGCAATTTATTTTTCTAAAGCCTTGGTTGCCTCTTGTTTAAAGGAGCAATTTATTTATTTATTTTATTTTCAAAATCGTGGTGCTTCTGTTTAGAGGAGAAATTTATTTTTCAACAGTCGTGGTTGCCTCCGTTTAGAAGAGCAATTCATTATTCCCAAAGTCGTTAAGCCTCTATTTAGAGGAGCTTTGTTTATTTTCCAAAGTCGTTAAGCCTATGATAAGAGAAGCCATTTATCTTTCAAAGTCATCGAGCCTCTGATTAGAGGAGCAATTTACTTTTCAAAAATTGTCGAGCCTCTGATTAGATGAGCTTTGTTTATTTTTCAAAGTCGTTGAGCCTCTGCTTAGAGGAGCTTTGATCAAATTTTAACACAAAAAGAGTGAAAAAAAAAAAGAAAAAGGCGAGTAGAGTCTTGAATGGGTGTCCACGTCTTTGCGTAATTTTTGTTTCACAGAAAATGTGCAAAGAGGGGTAGCTATAGACACCTAATTTGGTTCATGCCCGGATCAATTGGGTCTGGTCCAAATGGGTAGGCCCATTTTTATTTTTTTATTATTATTATTTTTTTCTCTAAATTTTTATTATTTATTATTACTATTATTATTTATTAATATACGTATACATTTATTTATCTATTAACATATATTATATATTTTCTTATTTATTTTTATTATTATTTATCTATTATTATTATTATTTATTTATTTATTATATTATTTTTACTTTTATTTCTAATTTTTTTCTTCTTATTCTGCTGGGATTAGGATGAAAATTTAGAGTTTTACCATGAATTTGGGATTCAATCAGAGTTCAGATTGGATTCAAGGATTGAATCCCAATCTAAGAGGGAATTGGGATTAATCAAAAACTCTTTGATCAATCCCTATAAATAGGTGTGGGAATAAACACATAAAGGACACATAGAGAGGAAACAGAAACTAAAAAAAAGGGTTTTGGTGCGTTAGAATAGCTCTAGGAATCGGTAGAAAACGTTTTTTTTTGAATTTTTGGCCTTTTTTTTTGGAAATTTTTGGAAAATTTCTAGATTTTGATTGAATTTTCTGGCGAAGTTTGAATTTTTCGGTGAATTTTTTAAGACCAGTTGAATTTTTAGGCTAGCTACCCAATTTTCGGTAACTATTTCCAGAAATCGACCAACTTTTCGGTGAACTTTCGATGAAAAACTCAAATTTTGGTGATATTTTCTAGAATTCGATGAGATTCAACCGGAGTTCTTCGTTCAGTTAGAGAGAGAGAAGAGGAAAGGAAGGGAAGAGAGAGAGAGAGGGAAGGGAAGATCTGCTGAAAAATAGAGGTTATAGCCTTTTATACATGTTAAAAACGACGTCGTTTTTACATTACTATTCTCAGAGGTTCCGCGCGTTTTGAAATCAAAGGACCCGACCTGAGTGTCAACCCGCGTTTGATCAGCGTGTGACCCGAGTGCGAGCCGTTTTCGAAGTTGAGCTGCTAAGCCGAGCCGTTGTAAGGTTTTTTTTTTCATTTATTTTTTTCATTATTATTATTATTATTAATTTATTAGATTAGAATTATTTAGTATTTTTTATTTTATTTTATTTTATTCTATTTTTATCTTTATTTTTATCTTTATTTTTATTTTTATTTTTATTTTCTTTAAATAAAATTCCAAAAAAATATTTTTAAGAAAAAGTTGAAAGTATCAATTTTCTTTGAAAATAAGTTTTTCTAAAAAATATTTTTGATGAAAAGTTGAAAGTATCAATTTTTTTGAAAATAAGTTTTCTAAAAAATATTTTTGAGGAAAAGTTGAAAGAATCAATTTTCTTTGAAAATAATTTTTTTTAAAAAAGATTTTTTTGGAGAAAAGTTGAAAGTATCAATTTTCCTTGTACGAAAGCAATAAGTTTTTTTTTTAAGAGAAAAAGATGTATACCTAAAGCTGAATCATTTTTTTTTTGTTTTATTTCTTTTCCTTTTTGTTTTCTTGAATTTTATTTAATATTAAATAATCCGACGATGGAGCCTCTGCAAGTAAAACAGTAATTTTTTTGCATACTCTTGAGGTAAAGGAATTTTCTTAATTATTTGCTAAAAGTATTAGAGTCAATTAAGAATAATTTTCAATGATTAATTACTTAGTAAATTTTTAAGGCTTATTGGATAACACAAAATTAAGCTAGTATCATTTTTCGATGGATGTTGTGAAGGTGCTATAACCTTCCTCACACGTAATCGAACTACCGAACCATGTTCTGGTTAGTAGACCTGAACCTATTCTTTTAGAGACCCTTAAGCTTAGGTGTTCCTTGAAAGGATAGATTTCTTAGGTAGCCAATCGCACCTAGATAAAAAAAGATTGGTAACGACTCCTTCAAGTTAATGTCTAGCGAATGGATCCCCGAATCTAAACATTATGACAGTGACCATTTTCATGGTTGTTACCAATAGTTATATTGACGAAATTTTACTATTACCAACAAAATTTTAATTATTATTGATGGATTTATCGATAAATTTTTTTATTATCGATGAAATTTTATTATTATTGACGAAAAAAATTCATTACCAATGAGTATCCTGACGGTTTTACCAATAAAAAATTTTGTATATAAAATTGTACTAATAAATTTGTCGACTTAACCAACGGGTTTTTCATTGATAATTACTAATATATTTTAAACATTAACAACAGAATAACATTATCGACATAGCTTGTATCGGTGAAATTTTTCATTGATAAAAGTATTACCAATGGATTTTTAGTTTTTATCGACAAAAAATTTTGTTGATAAAGCCTATTTCTCTGGTAGTGAAAATAGGATACAAATATCTAATTATCAATATTTTATATAATATAAATACATGAATTATCATATCTAATTTTATACATTATATTAGATTTTATGTATATTTTCTAACGTTGATGAATTAAGATGTTAGTAATTATTTACCATACTTGGTACTATTTATTTAAATTAAATTAATAATTTTATACTCCAAACTGACTGAATGATGTCATTTCATAATTTTATTTACAAAAGCTATAATCCTAATGCAAGAATCTTGGACTCTGCACATTGGATATCAATTAAGGGCTAGCCTAGCTACTCCCGTATCATCAACATTTTGCTTTTCATTTGAAGGTATTTGCCCTCTTCATTTTTTTTTTCTATATATATGTATATTTTTCAAGTTAGAGAATCTATACTATTAATTTTACTTATTTTGACCAAACTTTGGCTTTTCTTCCGGCCATCCACGTGATGCTCTTTGATTGGTTTTTTTTTTTCTTTTTCTTTTCACATTTCTGTCTCTCTTCTTCCTTAAATGCACTGTGCATCGATAAAACTTTAATTGTTTTTAATTTTTCCTCTACTCCCTTTCTCTTTCTAAACTCTTCACATTATCACCCCTACAAAAGAAGATGGTAGCTTCTCCATCCCTACCTAATTTATCTTTTCTTTTTCTACTGCATGCCAGTGCACAAATACTAAAAAATCTAGCAATAATAAAAAAAAAAGACAAGCAACTATAGGCAACAATCGCGCAACAAGACATACACAAGCATTTGATTCAAAATTCGACACAATTAACAAAGCAAAAATAAAAAAGGGACTTCGATTTTCAGATTTGACATGGATTTTGACATTTTGTATTAGTACTCAATTAGAGAAGAAAAATAGGAAGGAAACAGAGGTATTAAAGGACTATGAAACGTGTGGTAGTAATTTTAGTGTTTCAATTGTTGCAGAGTTTATTTGTGTTATGTTTTAAAAATAAGAGGACATAGAGACCATAGAGGAAGGATAAACATATTAGGAGTTTGAAAGCATTTGAAGCGGCTGACGAAGGTTTTTTTGGGGTTTCAAGTCATGCATTTGTACTTAGATCTAGGCCAACTTATGAGTTTTTGGAGAAATCCAACTGGGGAAAAAGATAGAGGTGATGACGATTAACATTTTGGTGAAATTTAAGACAAAGTGCCACTGGTGAGTGGCGACTGAAGGCGGCATTGGTGGCAGCAATTCGTCGGATTCTATGTAAAACTTCATTGTCGTTGAAGATGAAAAGGAGTAGAGAGAAAGATAGGGAAAGAGAATAGAAAGATAAAAGGACAGTAGAAAATGAAATAATTTTTTTTTGAGTTTTAAACTCTTAATGAAATTGTGAGCCTTGATAGGAAGCAACTATTGGCCAAAAAAGATTATATTAGAAATAATATGAACAAATTTTAAAATATTTTAAAGAAAATCTAACAACTGAAAAAACATAAAAATTTTAAAAAATGAAAATTAAAAATATTCCCAAAAAAATTTAAGACAATATCTGAATTTTTATAAAAAAATTATGAAAAATTCTAAAATATGAAAATTTAAAAAAAATTAAAAGAAAAGGTAAAAAGTAAGAGACAAAAAAATAAATATTAAAATATACAAAAATATAAAATATAAAAATCCTAAAAATAAAAAAAATCAATTAAAAAATCCCCAATAAAATCGAAAAAATCAAAGTATAAAAATGAAAATAAATAAAATGAAAAAAAGAAAAAATTTTAAACTTTTAAAAAATATAAAAAAAACAAAAGTGAAATTTTAAAAATACTCCTAATGCACATATAAAAAAATATTTTCATTGTTTAAAATTTTTTTTAAATGAAATCATTCTAAAATTTTGTTTAGTTTATTTAATCTTTTTTGGGATTATTATTAATTCTATTCATTTCTCATAAATTTTTAATTAAATTTTAAAATTTTCCAGATTTTTTCTTTTTTAAATATTTTAAAATTTTAAATTTCTCATATTTTTTTTATTTTTTTGGAATTTTATAATTTTTGGAATATTTATTTTTATTTTTTAAAATTTCATACTTACTTTTAATTTTAAAGATTTTGAAAATCTTTTTTTATTTTTTTTATTTTTCTTAAAATTTTTTAATTTTTTAACACGTATCTAAAGAGTTTTGAAACTTGAGAAAATCAATTGAGATCAAGTTGGTGCATTGCAGTTTTTCCCTCTTATGAAACCTGGGGCTGGGTTAGAGGCACGCTTGGTATGTCCACCTGTTCTATCACTAGTTATAGGATATTAAATTTACTCAAATCTAATGAAGAACTTAATCTTTTATTCGATTGGGGATAATGATGAGTATTAAATTTTAGGGATTGATAAAGTTTTAAAATTTTTATTAAGGATAAGTAGTATAGCATTTATTTCGTACTCATATCTGTTTCTTATATATTTATATATATTTATTAAATAAATTTTTAATAATATAATTTTAAAATAAATTCTATCTAATATATTTTTGTTTAAAAAATATATAAATTACATGTAAGGTAAAAATGAAAAAAATATATGTTTTGTTTTTAATTTTTTTTTAAAGAATTACGAGTACAGGGATACCCTTACCCATTAAATTCCTATGAGGATAAAAATAGGAACAAATTTAAAGTTTTCTATTAGATATGAGTACAAAAATTTATATAATGAAAAAAATAAAAAATGAGGATAAAGAATGCTTTACTCGCCTTTAACCTACCCATTAATATCCTTACTCGAGTATATATAAGAATTTATATTTTATTATTTATTTAATTTTATATTTATAAATATTATGTATTAATAAATTTATTATTTAATGCTTTAATTTAACAAAAAAATTATATTTATTTATAATCAAAATATAAATTTATATTAAAAATAATATTTTTATGAATATTATATTATAAATTATTTTTGTCAAATTGGGTTGGATGCAACGTATGCATCTATATATATGTCAGATCAAGATTAGATATAAAAAATAATAACCGATGTTGGAGCAAAGTCAAGACGGACATAAAGTTGCTCCTACTTGGCGGTTGTCATCCCTTAGAGGAGATATATGTGACACTCTCATTTGACTCATTTTCTTTTTATTTCATTTTTATTTGGGACTTTCCCATTTGTTTCTTTATTTTAGTTTTAGTTTTCTTTTTTTAATTTTTAATTTTGAAATTTTTAACTATGTTTGAAAATAAATTGAGAGAGTAGATTTGAATTTGATTTACTATATAAGTTATGAGAATGAAATCTATACATTATTTATAAATTAGTTGATAAATTTTTATTAATCATTACTCTAATTAAAAAAATTATAAATGAAACTATACTGATTTATTAAATTTATCATGAACATTAGTAAATTATTAAAAAATAATAAATTCAAAAAAAATTCAAAAATTAAAAAAAAACAAAAATTAAAAATCTAGAAAATTATAAAAATTGAAAATTAAAAAAAGTGAAAAGTAAGAAAATATAAAAGTTTAAAAAACATGTAGAGAAAATATAAAAAATTTAAATTAGAAAAATTGAATTATTAAAAAAAAATAAATTCAAAAAATTAAAATTCAAAAATTCAAAAAAATTGAAAAATAAAAAAAAACAAAAATTAAAAATCTAGAAAATTATAAAAAATTGAAATTAAAAAAAGTGAAAAGTAAGAAAATATAAAAGTTTAAAAAATATGTAGAGAAAATATAAAAAATTTAAATTAGAAAAATTGAACATTTTTAAAAATCCAAAAAAATAAAAAAATAAAGATGACAATTTTTAAAATAAAAAAAATTTAAACTTTTTTGAAAAATACCAAAAACCTCAAATTTAAAAATTTGAAAATACCCAAAATGAACATAATAAAAACAATTTGTTAATTTTCAAATAATTTTTCTTTTTTTTTTAAAAAAAATTTACAATCTTTTTAAAACTTTTCAAAAATTGTTAAATTTTTTATGTTTTAGATTTTTTATTTTTATAAGATATATGTTGTGAAAAATATGAAGTCAATTTAATTATCCATGTGTCACATTGTTCTTTTTAACCTTTAATCTTTTTAATTTTGAATTAAATAAATTTATTAAAAAAATGATGAATAAAAATGAAAAAAAAAGGTTTTGGACTCGTGACAATGCATGGGCATTGTGCTAGTTTTTTTTTCCCCTTAATTTTACTAGTTAATGGCAATCTTGATATTATGATTTATGATCATTGATTGGCTATTAGTTATTATCATATTTAGAAGTTGTGGTAGATTACGAGTGTCATAACATATAGATCCGTAAATCTATATGTTATGACAGTTTGGCGACTCCACTGGGGAGGCTATAAAGAGTCAAGCCATAACTTTTAAATTTATCCTATCCTTTGGTCTAATCATTTTAAATTATGATGATTTATGTTATTTGTTTACTAACATTTGTTTTGTGTCGTATTTTTTTTTAGGCAAGAAGCCTATATGTTTCTTTACACACATTATCACATGTATTTGCATTACATGAGCTCTATACCAAAGCTCCTTCCCTCTTAGGAGGGAGTAAAGTACCTACACTCTCATGAGATAATAATCTCTGCAATGGCTAACGAAATACTCTCACTCAAATTTAATCATTTCTGTTGATAGCCTGTGATGGGTGAGGAATGGACTACCTTACTAGTCTGTAATAGATGATGATGTAAGAAACAATTTGAGAACCTTTAGTGGTCAAAATCTCCTAACCCTGCATATAGTTCACCTTAAGAGACGAACCTAAGATAGAACTCTTCCTACCCATCAATAGATATAACCCAAAATTAGGACACAAAAAGGAACAGTTTGTTATCTAACCATTTTATTTGTTTAATTTTGTGCATCACAACATTGTCATTCCATTCTATGCATCATTTTTATCCTCATGTTTTAAGATTATCATATCATTTCATTCTATGCATCATTTTCATGATCACGTTTAACATTATCATTTGCATCATTCTCATATAGGAAATATTTGCCATATATCAATTATTGATAAATCAAATCTCCCACTTACATCCATGGAAAGCCAAATGTAATCAAAGTCTACATCAGTCCATTATGAGTCTGCTCATCAATTGAAAATCAAGTCACAGGAAGGTCAAAGAAAATAAGAAAAATTACTTGCCTGAAGGTTTTATTTCATCATTACTCGAGAGGGTCATCTCAAGTTACAGTAAAATGATCTAACCGACTTAAGTAGTGTCTGAAGATGCATAAATAGAACAAGGCAAGAAGCATTTGAGAACAGATATGGAGATATAGCTTTCCTACTTCAAATAGATGTGGATAATAATCTGATTAGAGCCATCATTCAATTCTGAGATCTTTCTTATAGATGTTTTATCTTCAGTGAAGTAGATATGGTACCCACAATTAAAGAATATATGGTCTTACTTCGTTTCGTTTGCCAAACCCAGACAAGATTTACTAGTCCAACAAGGTGGGCTATTGTAAAAAGCTAGCCCAAATGCTTGGACTTAGCTTGCCTCATATTAACGCATGTGTCAAGATAAAAGGTGAAAATAGGGCTATCCCATGGAGTTTTCTACGGGATTTCATCCAGGGATATATAGATGATGATCAAGGGTTAGTGGCTATGGCTATAGCTCTATATGGGCTGATGATCTTCCCAAAGGTCATCGGGTATGTTGATGTTGCAGTGATAGATTTTGTTAATCAGTTAGCATACCAAGTCAATGCAACACCGACCATTTTAGCATAAATAATTCATTCTTTAAATTTTTATCATCGAAATGGTAAAGGTCAATTTAATAGATGCCTACAGCTACTTTATGTATGGATGAAAAGTCACATTGAATGCGAAGAAAGTCAGTTTTGTAAACTATACCTTCGTTTCAGCATCCTAATCAGGGAGTTTTGTTACAGTACATGGCCTCAAGTAAAGTCAAAAGACGAATGGGTTTCCTACTTTTGAGCCTTTGATAGTCAATGAATAGTTTAGAGAGCACCTTGGATGCGTCATGATACAATGTTATACAATTATAGAGATCAGTCGTGGGTGTTCTTATTAGGCCTATGGGGTGCTATTACTTATGCCCTAACTTTGGTGAAAAGACAATCCAGATGTGAACAATTTATTTTAGAAACTTATAGACTTAACCAGTGGGAATTCTCTTTCACTGATAAAAGGGCATATGGAATGGTCGAAAAGATAAAAAAGGCATGGAAACAAACCATTAGGGTTAACCAAAAGGACGCTTACTTACGACATCACCCCAGAATATAATGTGAGGCATGCAAAAAGGGTTAAGGACATTGTGCTTCCTAGTGAACAAATAGGTCACTGCTCAAAGCCCATTTTTTAAGATCCTTTGCTTAAAGTGGAAACAACTAAGAGAAAGCTCCAAATTGAGAAAGACGAGTTGGTACAAAAAAAATAAGCAATTGAAGTTAGAAATGAAAGAGAGTTCATGACTTTAAGAGCTAAAAATCTAGAGCTTTATGGAGCAAAAAGATCAGTGGAAAACTTATTTAATGATCTATATATAACACATTCATTGGTCACACTTGAGCTTGCATGACTTTTAAAAAAAATGAATTGTTAAAAGCAAGGGTGGAGGAAGAACAAAAGGCCACTGCTAGGGCACACAGACATAGCTAGATGCTACAAGAAATAGTGGATTAACATACAGCACAAGTAAAAGCCTTGTCTGATGAATGCATAAGACAAGCTAAACAAAGTGAGCTATAGAAAGACATGTGCACAAAAAAACAAAGGCATCTAAGGTATTTGTTCGATCAGCTATGCATTGCTGTAGATAAAGCATCAGAAATGGAAGAAAAAGTGAAAGGTTTAAAGGCTGTGGTGCAACCAGTGGGAACTCATGGGTGACAATTGCTTGATTTTTGAGATGAGGCACAAAATCATTACTAGCAAGCTAAGAAATTTATTAAGAGGCATTAGAAATAAACGATGATGTTTAGGACTTTAGAATATTGCTTTGACTTTATTAGGATGTAAGATTTCTTTTATCAATAGTGGTGATGTGGCAAATATTAGTATATTTCATGCATACATTTGCATATCATACATAGAACACATAATTTCTAATAATCATATAATTATGGTACTCAAGGTTTAAAGATAGCTCCATAGGTTTCTGGACTTGTATATTACGATAGCTTAATGACTCTACTAAGGATACATTTTTTTTAAAGTTAAGCCAAAAATTGATTGCATATTATTCTAAATTTTGGTTTAATGGTCCTAATTAGTGTTTAATCTTCGTTCCTTAATTTTAAAATTTTTTCTTCTCTCAAAAGATGAAGAAATTAAAAAAAAATAAATTGAAAAAATTAGAGAAAATGAAAAATGTTTTTATTTTAATATCTTTGTTTCCAAATAGCATAAAATTAAAAAAAAATGTGTGTTTTACATTTCATGCATATTTTAATTATCTCTTTTATTTTAAATTGTTATTATTTATCTCGTTTTTAATAATTGTGAGGCATTTAGGATAAGGGTATTTTAGAAAACTGTAAGAGGTTTGTATATTCCTTTGTACACATTCAAATTTGTATTAAATGCATGAGTTTTATACCCGGGGTTTTAATCCTATTTATGCGAAAGTAAAGTAGCTATGCTCTCGTGAGGTGTAAACATTTGTAATGGCTAATGAAACACTCCCATTTAGATTGAACCCTTTTTGTTTGAAGTGTATAATGGGTGAGAATCAGGGTATCTTATTAGTCTGTGATAGATGATTATGTAAGGAACAATTTGATAACCTTTAGATGCATCAATTCCTAGCTCAACATGCAATGAACTTTAGGAAGCCAGCCTTAGGTAGAGCCATGCCACTCATTCTTTAGAAATTACCCTAAATAAGTCAAAAGAGTGAACGCTCTGATACAATCTATATTTAACGGTAATAGTAATGTGAATAAAACTAAAATTTTGAAAAAAAAAGAATAAACAAATAATAAAAGAGAAACATTCTTTGAAGAAATTTTCTTCTAACATGCAATTTGATTCATTTGTTATTTGTTTAACATTTTGCATTTTCAAGAAAATTGTAATAAAAAAAGAGAAATAAAAGAAAATTGATTTTTTTAATATTATCTATCAAGCACAAAAAAAAAGCAAAAATAATTTCCTAAATTCTTTGTTTAGTTTCCAAAAAAAAAAAAGAAAAATTTTTAAATCCTAGTTATTCTTTTTTTTAATAAAAAATGTGTCCTTGAATTTTTACCCCTAGAAGAAGGAAAAAGAGAGAAAGTCAATGTTATTTCATTTTTTGCATTTCATTTTATCCTATTTACATACATAATCATGTTTTTGGAGTTGGAAATAATAAAAATGTACATGCATTCCCTCTTATCCACATTTTAATAAAAAAGTGCATGCATTCCATCTCATGTACATTTTAATAAAATAATGCATGCATTCTGTCTCATGCATATCTTAATAGATAGTGCACGCATTCCATCTCATGCATATCTTATTGGTAGTGTCAACTTCATTAGGTTTGCATAACGCAATCAATGAATTTCATGTAGACATATCTCATTCATATAATATTTCAGTGCATATCATATAAGTATGTTGCATCAGTCATAGGCATACATCTCATTACTCATAAAGTATGTCATTGCATTTTATCCATAAGGATCCATGAATGGAAGGATGATATAAAATATGCATTGTATAATTGCATTTAATGAGAACATATCCCACCACTTTGTAATAGGACATTACATTTCTTTCATGCACATTTATAAGTAATGAAATTTTTACCATTTGGGGCCTTGTACATATGAATATCCATTGTCTTAGGCAACACCTTTCAATAGGACATTACATTTCTTTCATGCACATTCATAAGTGATAAAATTTTTATCATGTGGGGCCTTATACATACGAAAATCCATTGTCTGAGGCATCTTTGCATTTCATGACATTCTCTAGCAACATTGTCATATTCATGCATTCATAAACATGTTTGGTGTCTCATGCAAGTTAGAAATTGTTTTGTGGCATTCATTCAACAAGAATAATAACATAGACTTTTTGGTCTAAACCCCTGAAATAAAATATCTTTTTGGTGGACATTAGAAGGGCAAAAATGAGAGATCAATTAGAGGCAAGGTTCAGTGCATTAGAATTGAATCAAGAGGAATTTGGGCACAAGCTTCGAAAGATGAAGCAACATATCACTTATTTGGTAGAAATGGTTAAAGGTTGTGGTGGGGATAAGTTTGTATCTTAAGGGTCTTTATCACTTTCAATTTAATTAGTTAAGATCAACTAGTCCTTGTTAGGTCCAATATCCCTCAAAAAGATCTTGATGTATATGGTCTCTCAAGTAAATATTAGAGTTTGAATAAGCTCCTGAAAAAGGTGGATGACTTGACCACACAAATGATTGAACTCAAAAGTTTGATGCCTAAGACAGAGTTACAAGGTCTCATACAACCTTCATTAACTATCTAAAATCCAAACCTCGATTTAAACCCTTATAATGTCTATTTTCAACCCTCTCTTCAGATGTTAAAGATTAGACCTCTAAATTTTATAAAACTTCTAAATGTGCCACTCCCAAATCCATATTCTCAATCACCTAGTTAGCCTCATATTCCACAACTACCTTTTCAGCCCTTAATTCTCCAAACACTTAACCTTACTATGACATCCATCTTAAAACTAGTTGCAAGCCTGACAAAAAGATAAAAGACCTAAAAGGATCAAGAAATAAGCAAGAAAGAAGTTAGATTAAACCAATCATGACTTACATTGAACTGCTACCCTAACTGATACAAAAGAATTTTCTGAAACCTATGCATATTAAACCTCTTAAACCCCTTACTAAGATAGTATGATGCTTATGTATAGTATGATTATCATAGTGGTAATTAGGGACACTCAATAGATAACTACCTTAAACTAAAATATAAAGTTAGAGATCTGATGAAAGTTGGATTATTAAAGGGTGAAAAAAGAGTCAAACAAAAAATTTATGTGAATTGTTAGCTCAAGAAAAAAATATGTACGGTGAGGTACTGTAAGATCAAATAGTCAAGGTCATTTGGAAATTCAAAAGAAATATTTGACTCTTAGGTTAATGGGGTGACATGTTACTCAGGGATAATTTGTAGTCTTAGTTTAAGGGCATGAATTTTGGTTTGATGTAGATATCGAAATGGATAAACTTTTGCATGCTATATTACCTTATAAGTTTGTGATCTAAATTTTTTTCATTTATGATTTCTTGATTTCTAGGATTTTTTGGCAAAAGTACTATAAAATTTTCTCGAAGTCTTGAATCAAATCAAAGAAAAAAAAGGCAACGTGAAAAAAATGAGAAAATAAGAAAAAAGAAAGAAAATGAAACCAAAAATCAAAAATCAAAAAACAAAAAAAAAGAAAAAATGGGAAAAAAGAACAACAAAAGGAAAGAAAAGAAAAAAAATAAAAAAGAAATAAAATGACTAAGTGAAATGTATGGAAAAATGAAAGGACAGATGCCCCAAAATAAATCCTTTAAATGAGAAAAAAGTTATCCTTGGTTTAAATCACCTTAAACACTTATTTTAATCCTATTTATCTTTTTCTTTGGAAACCCTGAACCTTAGCCTACAATACGTCCTTAGAAAACTCCATATTGGCTTAAGCAAGAATGTTTAAAACTAAAGAGCTTCTCTTTGAGGAATGGCCATAAAACCTATAAGCCTTTTCATCTTCCTTTACTACCTAATTATATGTTTAGAAAATTAACTCATTTTGGATAAGTTTGAATTCTTAAGTGCATGATGTAATAATAAAAAAAAAAGAGAAGAAGGAAAGATGAATATGGCTTTATGGTGAAAACGTTGCAAAAAGACAGTCTAGAATAAATCTTGAAAGCCTTGAAGCCACTATTGATAGTAAGTAAGATAGGTGTTAACTAAAGGCAACCCATACCATTTGAAAGGTCTGAAGATATCAAAGTCCCAAAAAGTTTGATTTGCATAAAATGAGATTGATTTTGAAAATTTGAGCTTTTTTTCTTTATCCTTAAGTGACTTTCTAAAAATTTAAGCTCATCACAGCTAACTTTGACATCTATCAAAATATCACATTTGGATACTAAAAAAAGTGTCAAACATGTTTAGTTTTTAAAGGATTCATGCTTTTTAGAAAACATATGTTTCATTTGTGAGCCTACATGAAAAAATATACTCCTTTTTGTTCCCTTCTAACGATGAAGCCTTTTTGGATGAATTGAAACGTCTATAAACAGTCAATCTATTTACAAACGAAAATGGTCACCTCTTTCATCCATAAAGTGAATGCCAATTCTCTAGAGACTTGAAAATCACTTTTTGAGATATTTTAGTTTCTTTAATCATGGAATTTAATTATGTGAGGTGATTTTGCTAGTCATTTTGAAATATTTTTGAGTAACTAGATAAGCACTTTTATAATGAATAAAGGCATGATTTAGACTAGTTTTGAAGAAAATATGTGTTTTTTATTAAAAAAAACATTTTTGGAAAATATATGTTTTATGCACTCAAAGAGTTAGAGGAACATAATTGTTTGTCTTTTTTATTTTTGCATGATACAAATTTTGAAGAACTTTCAATTTTTGAAAGAATATAAAGATCTTTAGGCATAATTTTAATTTTTTTGAAAGAATTTCAAGACCTCTAGGTAGAATTTTAATTTTTGTTAAAGAATTTCAAAACCTTAAACTAAAACCTTCAAGTTTTGAAAGAATTTAAGGACCTTTAGGCAAAATTTTAATTTTTTGAAAAGAATTTCAAGACCTTCGAGTGGAATTTTAATTCTTTGAAAGAATTTCAAAACCATCGAGTAGAATTTTAATTTTTTTTAAAGAATTTCAAGACCTCTAAGAAAAATATTAAATTTTTAAATGATTTTAAGGACCTTCAGGTGAAATCTTAAATTTTTTAAGACCTCAGGACAAAATCTTAGATTTTGGGATGACTTCCAAGACCTCTGGGAAAAATATCAAAGCTTTAAAATTTTTAAAGACCTCTAACCAAAACTTTAAATTTTTAAACAAATTTCAAGTCTTCAAAGTAAAGTTTGTCTAATATCGAGACTTATAAGACCTCCAAATGTTATCTTTAAGTTCTTTGAGCAAGATTTGTAAGTCTTCTGAAAGAATCTATTTTTAGTGTCATAATTCATATGTCCTCCATATAGAATATTTCAAATTTCAAAGTTAAGATTTTAAAATTTTCAAAAACCTCTAATGACAAAAAATAATATATTATGAAAAAAGAAAAAAACAAAAAACAAAAAAAACACCAATAAAATTAAAGGAGGCACTGAGTAAAATCCTTTCAAGCCTTGGTCTCGGACAAAATTGATGTCTTTGTTTTTGCATTATTTTTTATTCTTAGAAATATGCAGAGAGTGGCAATTTTGGACTCCTAATTTTTTCTGAACAGAATTTAACTGGTTATAGGGTTCTTAAAATCCTACCAGGACCAAGTCCAATATTTATTTAATTTTGACAAGTTTTCAAAATGAAATTTTGGACCAATTTGACCCAAATGCCCTAAAGTCAAACCTAATCAAACAAAGTTAAATTTGGTCAAAATTGATCAAAATCAATCAAACCGAATTGAACTTGGGTTAATCTTTTTAAATTCATAACCAAATGGGGTCAATGAGCTTTAAGGATGATGTTTGTGATTTTAATGCACTGAAAATGTTAATTACACTTCGGGAAGGCTAAAATTATCGAATTACCCTTTAAGAGTATTTTTATAATTTGATATTCTCAAAATTAGGTTTTTGTGAAAACTCTTAGATCACATTTAAATATTTTTTTTATAATTTTTGATGCATCGAAAACCTTGATCGCACCTTGATAGGTTTAAAATTACTAAAATACCCTTAGTGGTAATTTTGTAGTTTGATCTTTCTAAGGTCGATTTTTCATGAAATGTTCTAAATCATAGTTTCATATTATTTCATAATTTTTTGTGTAGCAAAAACATTAATCACACCTCGAAAGTTATGAAATTATTAAAATGCTCTTAAGGAATATTTTTGTAATTTCACTTTTTTGTGATCGATTTTTTGCAAAACATTTCAAATTATGTTTTAAAATTATTTTATGAATTTTGGTGCATTTAAACGCTTGATTGCACTTCAAATACTAAAATTACCAAAATACCTTTTAAGAATATTTTCGTAATTTGACTTTCTCAAGGTCCATTATTCATGAAAACTTTCAAATCATTGTTTGATAATATTTTGAGTTTTTTGGTGCTTTAAAATTAAAAAAAAAATGAAGAAGGGGACATTGTTTTCTAAGAAATTTACATAAAAATAAAAACTTTCAAAAGGGTAAATTAGTCATTTAATATAGTTCCAACAACACTTAGAGCTTCATTTTGTTCTAAATTTAATATGAACCATTGATCTTTCATAAACCTTAATCCAAGGGTGAAAGGTCAGTGCTTGGTGAATAAATAAGGGGGAAATAATAGGTTTTAGATATAGTTGGATTTTTTTTTTATCAAAAAGCTTACATGGGATATAAATTCATCATTTAAGGTTGGGAAAAAATAGGGGAATTCATGTAAGAAAATAGGAAAATAGAAAAAAAAGAAATACTTTGAAAGTTTTCCTTGAGGTATAATTTCAAGTTTTTTTTATTGCATTACAGAGCATTCTATACCATTTTCCATAGATTTCTTATTATTTAGCCTTTAATTATTTTGTTTTTTGTGAGAAAATTTATAGTTGTTTGTCTCCATAGCTTCAACTTGATCTAAGAATTCAAGCAACTAATCAATAGTTTGGTTTGAAACATAAAAGATCAAGTAAAACAAACAAATTCACAATTGTTATGGCCATTGGAGTTCCGGCCAAGCACCATTTTGCCATTGCTGAACCTTTTCTTGGTCTGTCTTGGTTGTTTTACTTACTTTAAATAATGTGTATGAATGATTTGAGTGTTTAACTATATGTATAACACATGTCTGTTGACTGTTTTAGTGAGTTTGTATGTAGTGTTTGGCTAGTATTTGTGTTTTCATGGTTTTTTGTTTTTAGTTAGTTTATTATATGTTTGACAAAATACCTTTCATGATAAAAATGCCTTTATATCATAGTAATATGAAGTTTTAATGCATGTTCTAAATAAATAAACTGATGGAAGAGTTGTGGAATGCCATAAGAGTATTTGGCCAAGCTTTTCATGCTTTAGCCCTTGGCCAAACCTCCTTCCCTTGCTTAATGGCCAAATATTGCTTGTTTCATATGTGTTTGCTTTTTTGATTTGTTCTTCAAGTGCTATATATGTTTGATGAAATTCTTAATGAATACAACTGTTAAATTGGTAAACTTTTTGGTGATTTTATCTTATTTGTATATCTGTTAATTCAAAACAAAAAATGATGGAACATGTCTTTAAATTTTTTTAAAACCCTTACTGTTTGATCCATTTTGACCATATTATTGCATGCATGTTTAGTTTGTAATACGTTTGTAAATATACCCAAATTTTTAATATTTTTGTTTTCATACATGTTCAATGCATTAAGGTTTGCATTTTTGTTAATGACATTTTTTTTATTTTGTCACATGCTTTTCTCTTGAAACCCTAAACCCTAAAGCAAAAACCTAAACCTTAAATGGAAACTTTAAACCTTGAACCAAACCTTAAATCCTAAAATAAAATTTTAAACCCCAAATCCTAAACCTAGACCCTAAACTCCAAACCTAAACATAAACCCTAACCCTAGACCCTAAACCAACATCCTAACCCCAAACCTTAAAATAATAAACCCTAATCTAAACCCTAAATCAACCCTAAACCTTAAACTAACCGCAAACCCTAAAACCACTTGATCCTATTCATGCATTCATATTTCATATTATTTTGTTGTCATGTGCATTTTTTAATTATCATGCATTCATACTTTATCATTCATGTTTAATTATCACGCATTCATCATATATGTTGTTATTATGTTCATGCATATCATGCATGTGTTTTATAAATGAGGCTTTTCAAAAGAAAATGTTTTTACATAAGATAACATCTCAAATGAATATAATCTTTGAAATCTAATCTAAATATAAAGGGACTCTCGATGGCTATCATTTATACGAGCTGCCAACTAGGTTTTTGTGGGACAATTAGTAAAATCCTAAGTTAAAGGCATTTCCAAAACTCTACCTAAATATAGAAAGGCACAAGAAGTGTCTCAATGCTTATGATTTTTTCATTTTAATCTGAAAACAAATCATTTTGTTTTAAAAAACAAGGATTAAAAATGATTTGTTTTAAAAAGAAATATATATAAGAGAAAACAAATTAACCTTTTGGAATAAACAAATGAAAAGAAAGGAATTAATCTATAAACATTAAATTGGGACCATTTTTACCAAAATCAAAGGATAACATGCAATTACTTGTTACCATCTTTGACAGCGCTATGGGGGTGCTAATCATTCCCCATGAGTAATCGACTCCTGAACCTAACTCTAATTTTTACAGACCGTAAAATGTTATTTTAATAAACTTTAAACTCTTTTTAAATTGTTTATAAAAAGAGAAAAATTTTTGGGTGACTAATCACACCATAAAAAAGTTTGATGGCAATTTCTCTTTTTTGGTTTTTATTGAAAATGTTTTTTAGCCTCATTTTTTCATTCCCCAAATTTGATGGTTGGGTTCTCGGATCGTACGTCACAATAAGGTGTAAATCCTTCCCACACTTAACTGTACTCCCAAGTTTAAATTGTTTTTGCATACCCAAAAATTATATTTTTAATAAATTTTAAGATTTTATTAAAAAGGTAAGTTTAATAGGTGGCCAATCACACCTAACCAAAAAAGATTGATGGCAACCTTTTGTTTTTTTTTTTTAAATTCGTCTAGTGGTACTAAAACTGTTACGACAGCTTGGCGACTCTACTACAGAACCAATTTTTTTTAGAGTTAAGCCAAAATTAGTTATGTATTATCCTTAATTTTGATTTAATGGTCTTAATTGGTATTTAACTTTAAGTTCTTTGATTTTGATTTTGTTTTTTAAATAACATTAATAGTAAAAAGAAAAAATCACATGCATTTTATTATATTGTTTATTCATTTATTATTTTATCTTATATATATATAAATATATTATTTTTTATAAATTGTAAGGCATTTAGGATTAAGGTTTCAATGTTATGTTTCCTCATTCACGCATAGCACATCCATATTATGCATGAGCTCTATATTTGAGCTTCGTCCCTTTAAGAGGGAGTAAAGTACCTATGCTTTTATGAGGTGATAACTTTTGCAATAGCAAACAAAATATTTTCACTCAAATTGAATCATTTTTGTTTGTAACCTATCTTTGGTAAGGATCAGAGTGCCTTATTAGATGGTCTATAATGAACGATGATGTGAGAACAATTTAAGAACATTTAGATCGATAAATCCCAAACTAGCATATAGTGAATCTTAGGGGACTAGCCTTATGTAAAGCTATGCCAAGCTTTTTGTAAAAATTACCCAAATTAAGAAACATGAGAAATATTTTGGTAAAATTGTAATTAGAGGTAATAATAATACAAATAAAACTAAAATTAAAAAAAAAAAGAAAAACATTATGTTAATAATGTTATGCCAAACTATTTCCACTCAAATTGAATAATTTTTGTTTGTAACCTATCCTTGGTAAGGATTAGGGTGCCTTATTAGTTGGTCTATAATGAACGATGATGTGAGAACAATTTAAGAACATTTAGATCGATAAATCCCAAACTAACATATAGTGAATCTTAGGGGACTAGCCTTATGTAAAGCTATGCCAAGCTTTTTGTAAAAATTACCCAAATTAAGAAACATGAGAAATAATTTGGTACAATTGTAATTAGAGGTAATAATAATACAAATAAAACTAAAATTAAAAAAAAAAAAAACATTATGTCAATAAATTTTCTTTTGACATGCAATTCAATTTATTTAGTGCTTGTCCAAAATTTGCATCATAAAACAATGTTGTTTAAAAAAGATTTTTGTATTTTCCAACAAACAAAAAATTCAAAAAAAGGAATTTTTTTAAATTTCTTTGTCTATTAGCCAAACAATGAAAACATAAAGCAAAAAAAAATCTTTGAGTTCTAATCATTTCATGTGCTTTTTTTTCATAAGAAATATTTTCTTGAGTTTTTATTTCTTTGTACAAAAAGAAAAAAAAAAAGAAGGAAAATTTTGATTTGGAATGTTATTTTTTCTTTTGCACTTTATTTGATCCTTTTTACATTCATTTCATCATGTCTCATATTTGGAAATAATAAGGTTGTGTATGCACTTCATTTCATACATAAATATCTGAATGGTAGTGTCAATTTCATTGGATTTTAATAACATATGCATTACACCTCATATAGACATATATTATCATGCATATGGTATATCAGTGCATTTTATATAAGTATGTTTCATTAGTCATATACATGCATGTCAATACTTATGTAGTATAAAATTGTGTTTCGTGCATTGGGGCTCACAAATGATATGATTTTAAACTTGCATTACACACTCATTACATTTCATATAAACACATTGCATTTCATACGTATACATTTACATGGTTTTTATTGTATATATACTGCATTTCATATAAATATGTCTCATCACTTATACATTGGCACATTACATTTCATGCACATTTATTCAAAAATGATATGATTACCATCACATTCGTATTGTATATACATTTCATTTCATGTAAACATATCTTGTTATTCTGTGTATTTGTGGATAAATAATATGATTCTCATCAAATTTGAATTGTAAATGCACTACATTTTAAAGAAATATGAATCATCTTTATTTGTACATACATTCACAAATTCATCATGAAAACATTATATCATTCACATATTCGTTTAACTGTTATTTTATGACCTCGCATCATTTGATGAATAAAGAGTGCTTCCCATGGGTAAAAAAATCCTAAAGTTCTTATGAGGAAAGGTCATGATCATGAAAATTTTGATATAGCCCAAGCTTATTCCAATTTACTTCTTTTTCATTTGAGTTTGGCAAAAGCTTTAGGAAGTTGAATATGGGAAAGGATTAAGCACCCTGAAGTGAATAAATCCAAAATGAAAAATAACATTATGAAAATGATAGGTGCAGCTATTGATCATAAACAATTTTTTATCTTTCTAGCTTACATAATTTTGCTTTAGAAATTCTTGAAAATAGGTTGTTTCTTAAAAAAAAAAAAAAAGGAATAATTTTTAATTTATGGATTTTGTAAATGATACATATTGACTAGTAGATTGGATTTGTAAATTTTTATATATATATCTTCTAATCTTGTTTGAGAAAATTTTGAAAAAAATTTGATTTGCAATTATTTGAGAATAAAGCCCTATATAAGTATTTTTCAAGATCATAAAGAAAAACTAGATTAAAAAATGAAGCAAGAAAAAAGATTTTGGAAAAAATAAGCATTTTCAAAAAAAAAAAAAGAGAAATACATGATTTTATAAAAAGTGATAAGAGTCATGAAGGAATTAGTTATTACTATTAGACCTAGCAATCTAAAGCACGATACAAGCATAATATGAAAATAGGATATGAAGATGACATGATTTAAAATTTTAGTAATAATTATATATGGGTTTAACAAAACTAAAAAATATATATTTTATATTTTTGTGTCAATACGATTTGTGACACATAATTTTCCTATAAAATATGATATAAATACATGAATTTTAGTTTTTTACATGATATGAATACATAAATTGTTAGGTCTAATTAATATTAGAAATAAATTCATTCAATACTTCACATCTTCCTCCGACCATTCTTATATTCCAAACCACTCATAATTTTTCACTCATCAATTATAACATTTCAAGAGACATGAATTTGAATTCATTAACTTTGTCTTCGCTTGGTCATATTGTGACATAAAAAGGTTACAATCTTTTCTTAGGTAATGAACAATGAGACAATCAATTTCAAAAAAAAAAAAAAAAGAGACTTTTTTTTTTATTTCTAGAAGATAAACAAATGCAATACTTTTTTAAAAGAATCCCAATGTTAGTAATTTTATTTGTCAAGACTACACTACAGTCTCCAACGTGCCAAAACCAAAAGCACCCAAATTTCATCAAATAACCTCAAACATATAAAGGCTTCAACTCTCACCATACTTTATTTTATGTTTTGGGTTACATTGACCCCAAAAAGCAAGTTAACTCATTGCCCTTACTTGATTAATTTGTGTCGTAACCCTTCCTTTTGTTTGAATGACAAGAACAATTTGAGACCAATAATGAGTGCATAAAAGTGATTGTCATTCTTGATGGGCTTTCATTTAAAATGGCACATTGAAATGAGACATTTTCCATGAGTCTTATATTTAGTGAAGTAGATTGATATGTGACTTATAGGGGCATGTGAAAATAAAAAAAAATAAAAAATGGTTATTACATCATGCACTTGAGAAATTTAAATAAATCCAATCAAAGACTTGAAAAATCTTAAAAAAAAAGGGCCAAAATTTTTTAAAAGAAAGTAGAAAAAAAACAAAAAAACCTAAAAAAATTGAAAAAAAATTTTTAGATTGATTTTCCTAAAATGAATGCTCTTTAATTTGAGTGGTTGTGCTTAAGATAACCAATGACCATCTTTCATTACCCTTTCATAAATATGAAAATTATCCACTTGTTACCCCTTTAAGCCTAATGAAAATTTTTTCAATGAATCTAGATTAAGAATCATCCTCTATGCTAAGGACAAAAGAGAGGTTAAGTATGGTGAAGTCCAAGAAAAAACTCTCTATGTTGAGAGCAAATTTCTTACAAAAAGTTTCAAATTTTTTGAATCCATTCAAATAATAGAAAAGAAAAAAAAAAGATGCAAATGAAAGTGAAAGAAAGAAAAATATAAAATAAAATGGAAAAATAAAAGAAAAGAAGGAAAAGAAAGGGATAAGAAAAGAAATAAAATGATTAAGTGGAAAGTATAGGAAAATGAAAGGATAAATATCCCAAAATCCTTCAAATAAGAAACAATGATCCTTAGTTAAATCACATTTAAGTGCTTATTTTGGGATTATCTATCCTTTTTTTTTAAAGCCCTGAACCTTGGCCTATGTTACATCCTTAAAAAAATCCATATTAGATCAAGTATAAATGCTTAAATTGATAAGTTTTTCTTTAAGGAAGCTTATAAAACTTGAGAATATTTTGCTCTCTTTCATTGCTAAGCTACTCATTTGACATGTCAACTCATTTTAGATGAAATTTGAATTCTAAAGTGCATAGTGGAATAATAAAAAAATGAATGAAACCGTGGAACAAGAAAATGGGGCTTTAGAGTGAAAATCTAAAAAAGCGCAGTCTAAAGCAAATTTGAAAATTTTGAAGCCAATCCTGAGCATAGGAAGTAAAAGAAGCCAGTATGAAGCATCCTAGACTTTTAAAAGATTTAAGAATGTCGGTGTCCTTAAAAGTTTGAAATCCATCAAGAGGATTAATTTCAAAAATTTAAGCCCTCTTCTTCCATTGCTAAATGACCTTTCACAATCTTGAGCCTATCATAATTGGTCTTGACATCAATCAAATGCCATGTTTGGAGATTAAAAAGAGTGTAAAATGTGTTTGGTTTTAAAAGAATTCATATTTGTTAAAAAATTCGTATTTCATTCGTGAGTGTAGAAGAAAGATTATTCATTTTCTTATCAAGTTGTAAGGCATTTCCTGATAAACCAAAATCTTGATATGATAGATTGTTCAATCTATTCGAAAAAGATTCACCTCTTTCATATGTAATAATGAATACTAGTTCCTGACAAACTCAAAAGACATTTTTTTTTGTTTTATTTCATTTTGTCTGATCATGAAATTTAGTTATGTAAGGTAATTTTGTTGGTTAATTTTGAGTTAATTGTTAAGAATTTTTGTAGGGAGTAAAGTAATCAATTTTGGTATTAAAGAAAAATAATGTTTGGTGAGGATTGTATCAATGCAAAGTGAGTTTTGATTTGCAAAATAAAATGTTTTTCACTGAAAAATCAATCTTTGGAAAAAATAGAAATTTTCTTTAGTGAGAATAAATGAGATCATTTTTTAAAGAAAGAGTCAATAAGTGCATGAGATATTGAGGTAAGAAAACATTAAAGGATTTGTTTCTAGCATGAAAAATGTTTGTAATTGATTAAGTAGCAGGAGTATAGTGATTTGTCCTCTTGAATTCATTATAGGAATAAAGTTGACACTGATTACATGTATGTTACATAAATGGGGTTCAAAATGTTAATGGAAAGTGAAAGTGAAAAGTGAGTCCGTAAATCTTGATTGAGAAGGAAAAATCATGAAGAAAACAAAAGGGAAAATAGATGAAGGAATAAAAAAAAAGATGGGAAAAAATGAAAAGGAAAATCTTTTAGAAATAACAGGAAAAATGATTTGACGAGGAAAGAGGAATAATCAAATGATTAAAAATTGAAAAGAAAAGAATTTTACAAACAAAAAAAATATTTTATTAAGCATTTGCATCCTTGGTAACAAATTTTGCATTTACATTTGTAAGGAGCATTTGCATCACCAAATATATATATATATATATATATTTTTTTTCATCATTAGTAAAGATATTCTTGTTTGCATTTTTATGGGGGCATTTGCATCATAAAAATGATGGATAAATGTTTGTGGCATTTGCATTTGCATTTGCATCTTAGTGGTGATATCTGTGTATCCAAATATGAGGCTTCATTTGTTTCATAGAAAATGACTTCTGAAAAATGAATTCTGAAAAATGTTTACATTTTTTGAATTGAAAGAGATTTTCTGTTATTTACACGAGTTAATGAAAAATGTTTTCCATTGTTGGGTTGTTTTTTGGAAAATCTATTTTTTTCGAATAATATTAATATAATTATTAAAATATTAAAAATTATTTATTATTAAAATATATTAAAATTATTTATTATTAAAATTATTAATATTAAAAAATAATTATATTTTAATAATATTATGGTAATATAAAAAATACTTAAAATAAAACTATTTATTATTTTTTATATTATTTATTAATATATTATAATATTATTTATTAATATATTTTATTATTATTTATTAATATATGATTTATTGATATAGTATTATTTGTTAATATTAATATATTAGAATAATATTTATTTATAATAATATTTATTAATATATTATTTATTAATATAATATTATTTATAAGTAAAATTATATTCAAAAGTATTGATAAATAGTTCTACTTATAAATAGCTCTTTTTCATAAAATATTTTCCCTTTTTCAAATCTATAAAACAATTTTTAAAAAAATAGCCTTATTTTTCATTGATCTGTAAGTCATTTTCCATTGATTAGCTAATTTTCTACCAAACAAACACCTAAAAATGTGGAAATCATTTATCAGAAGTCTTTTTTCGCGAAACAAACTGAGCTTGAATTTCATTATATTTTTCAATGTGAGCTTTCATAGAATTCACTTTGCGATGATATCCGAATTCTCTTCAGTGGTGATATTTGAAGTCATTTGCATTTACTTGATGGTGATATCAGAGTCCTTTACAGTGGTGATATCCAAGTCATTTGCATTCTCCTCGATGGTGATATCAGAGTTCTCTTCAATAGTGATATCCAAAGTCATTTGCATTTTTTCGTGGAGGTATCTGAAATCATTTTGAATTATTTTTTGTGAAGATATTTGAAAACATTTGTATTTTCTTAATGGTGATATATAAGTTTTCTTCGATGGTGATATCTAAAGACATTTACATTTTTCCTAGGGGTGATATCCGAGGTCTCTTTAATGGTGATATTCGACATCATCTGCATTCACTCGGTGATGATATCCAAAGTTATCTATCTTTTTCGGTAGCGATATCCGAAACCCTTTGGCATTCTTCTCGGTGGTAATATCCAAGTTGCAAAAAATCTTGAAGAATGAAAATTTCATTCCTTTAGAAAAGCAAATTTTCATAAATAGATTTATAAGTCTTCCAAGCATAATCCCAAAGACCTCTAGGCACTGTGAAAAAAATTCGTAAGTTTTTTCAAGCTAAATTTGTTTTATTTCAAACATAATCTTTAAGTCCTCACACTACAAGAAAATGAATATTTATCAACCCTATTTTGCAATGATTGAAATTATCATTACAAAATATTGTTATATTTACAACAACTTTTTACAACCATTGCTTAATTGAAAATTTTAATATTTTATATAATGATAAATTTTATCGTTGTGAATCCTCTTTTATTTGTAACGACAAAAATTTTTTTATGACAAAATAAATTATTGTGAAAACGTGTTTTATTTGCAATGACTTTTCAATGTTACTGTTTAAATTATTTTTTTAATATTTTATACAACGATAAAAGTTGTTATGAACAATTTTATCATATTTGTAACAATAAAATATTATTATTGTGAAAACTTTTTTTATTTACAATGATTTTTAAATGTGATTGCTTAATTTATTTTTTAATATTTTATATAACTACATCAAATTTATGAAAATTTTTATCTTTGTAATATAAAAATTATTGTTGCGAAAACCAGTTTTTTTTCCAATGATTTTTAAATGTCATTGCTTAATTTATTTTTTAATATTTTATACAATGACAAAAAAATTATTATGAAAATTTTTATTATATTTGTAACAATAAAAAATAGTTATTGCGAAAACTTATTTTATTTGCAATGATTTTTCAATATCGTTGCTTAATTTATTTTTGAATATTTTAAACAATGAAGAAAAAATTGTTATGAAAATTTTTATCATATTTATAATAATAAAAAGTTATTATTGTGAAAACCTATTTTATTTGCAATGATTTTCAATGTCATTGCTTAATTTATCTTTTAATATATTTATATAATAACAAAAAAATTATTACAAAATTTTTTATTATATTTGTAACGACTAAAAATTATTGTTGCAAAATAGTATAACACTTACAATGACTTTTCATAGTTGTTGCTTAATTAATTTTTTAAAAATATTTATATAATGACAATTTTTATCGTTATGAATTCCTATTATATTTGTGACAACATAAATAATTGTGATGATATTTAGTCATATTTCCAATGACTTCACAGTGTTGTTAGGGTTAGCATCAGGTCGGGTTCGGGACGGATTTTGCTCGCCTCGAACCCGACCCGACATTATGTGTTATTAAACCTGAACATGACCCTACCCGAATTTTTTTTTATTTTTTCATACCCAAACCTGACCCCGACCCGATACTATATAAACCGTACTGACTCGACCGAAAATTAATAAAATATTATTTTTTAAAATATAAAATATTATTTTTTAAATATAAATATTTAAAAATATCATTATATAAATATATATATAAATAAAAAATTAAAAAATAAATTTTTATATAATATCGGGTCGGGTCGGGTTTGCCCAAAAAACGAATCCGACCCGACCCCGATTGTTTCCTAAGCTTACCCAACTCGACTCGACCCGATCCGAAACTCGAATTTAAAAAAAAAACCCGACCTCATAGGGTCGGGTCAAGTCGAAACCTGACGGGGATGGGTTAGATTGCCGACCCTAAATGTTGTTGCTTAATTAATTTCTAATATTTTATATAATGAAAAAAATTATTGCAAATATTTAATCATATTTATATAAAAAAAAAATGCTTGTATGATAAAATGAAAAAATTATTTTATATAATATAATATTTTTCTTCTCATTAATGATAAGAATGAAATTAATTCTACTAGGAAAATTTTGCTCTCATTTTGCTAGGAAAACCTTTTTTTTTCATTTTTTGTTATGGAGTTTTGTAGAACAAATAGATAAGAGGAGGATAGTATATTGTAATAACATTTTGAATATCAATAATTTTGTTTTTTGTTGTAATAATATTTTAACAAATTTTAATTTGTTCCCTTGCAACGATTTTTCATAATTGTTGCTTAATTAACTTTTTAATATTTTATATAATAAAAAAAAGAGTTTTACAAACTCTGTATCATATTCGTAATGACTTTTTATAATCATTACTTAATTAATTTTTTTAGATGTTTTATACAATGAAAAAAATTTTGGTATGAAATATTTACAATATTTTTAACCACAAAAAAGTAAACGTGAAAGAATACTATTATATATTTGTATATATATTATAGGTGTAGTTGTAGACTATAGGTAACAAAATTGAATTATTGACTCAAGACCCAAAGCTTTAATCAAGTCATTAAATTTTCAAACAAGAAACTAAATAAAAAACTATTAAAAAATACCATTATATATTTGTATATATATTATAGGTGTAGTTATAGATTATAGGTAACAAAATTTTAATTTTGTTGTTTGTTAATATTCTAGAATATTATTTATTTACTAGTAATAAAATTGAAACCAAATATCAATAGACATATGTCACATTAGCATCAGAAAAATAAAGACGGACTAAATGCCACCTAGTTAAATTCAAAACTTTTTAAAACTTTATTAAGGTGGTTAATAAGGTAATAATGTAATCAAACCCTATTACCCATTACCCTAATAAATTTCTTTCTTCCTTTTCCCTAGCGGCCAATTTCCACTCCCAAGTCTGAACACCGCACCTTGCACCTGGCATCCCAATGCTTATGCCTTCAACTTATTTCTAACATTTTATTTTACACAGATCTAAACTTATGGATAGGGGATCCTTTAAGAACTCAAGCAAAACAAGGAGATAAAAAAAATGAATCGACAAACAAACCTATAAGTATTTCTTTTATTAATATTGTTGATGGAAGACAAGTGAAAGAATTGGATGCATTTTGATTCTTGAAAACCTTGAACACTGTTTGTGTAAATAGTTTGATGTCCAACAAGAAACTCAAAATGCATTCTTTCATTCTTTAGATAATATCTCTCAAAACTTCTTTGTTCTTCTATTTAATTTGATGCTTATTAAAGTTCTATCTCCATAAATTTTAGTTATAATTTCTTGAGTCATTTGTTATTGATAACAAAAATCATAACGATAGCATTAAGTGGAAGGAAGGTGATGTTTTTCTTTAAAAAAAATCTTATTTTCTTAGAGTTACAGGCAATTTTCTTCTCTATGTTCCTCTTTCCCTCATAAATTTGAGTTCTAGCTTTTTACTTTTAGATTTGGGCTACAAAATTTAATCATATTGTTTGTGAGTTTCTTAATTATGTCATGTATTTTCCATTTAATGGTTTTTTGTTTTCATCTAATTGTATGATTTAATTTATTTATAGCTTTATTGTAAAATGCTTAGATTTTTTATGCACTAATATGGATTCAACTTACACAATTAAGGGCAATTTGAGGAAGATGATAATGATTTTTCATGAATCATGGAATCAATTATGGTTATGTTTAATTCACAAATAATGAATTTTTATTATTTAAATTGTTCGTTGTACTTGAGAACTTGTATGTTTAACATCTATGTGAATGTAAACTACAATTTAATTTTGATATTAGATTTAATACTTTTAATTATTATTTATCTAAATTAGATGCAAATTAAATTTATTTCTTACAAGGTTCGGATATGCATTAAATTAATTTGAGAGTCAATTAAATTTTTATAATAACAATTATATAACATAATTTCTTTAACAATTTATTGAATTTTTTTTCTTATTTTGTTTGTTTTGTGGGAAAATAATGAAGAGTGAACCTTATTGGGATCGTCTACGAACTTCTAGCTTAGATTTTTACTTTCATATTTTCAAATTAGTAGACTAGCTTTTCTTTTGTAGTAATTTTTTAGTTTTGTTTTTTTTTATGAAAAGATATAAGTATAATTTTAATTTATTATTGTATTTTGGATATTAATTTTGAGATTTTAGAAATTAAAAACATGTTATATATTTGGTCATTTTATTTACTTTTGAATAATAATAAAACTATTGTTATAATTTTTATTCATAAACATAGATGAAGTGATCACATTTGTCACTATAACTATAATTTTTTGCAAAATAATATTGTTAAATAAAAAGTTTTCGTAACCAAAAAATAAGGTTACTAAAATAAAGTTAAAACGACATTTAATCATTATGAAATATGATATATAATCAACATAATATTGTTTACATAATAGTTTTTGTAACCAAATCTTATGGTTGCTATGATGTAGTTAAAACAACGAAATGATATTGTTATCATTACAAAATATTTTATGTTATATTGTTATCATTACAACATAACCAAAATAATATTGTTATATAAGAGTTTTTATAACGAAATTATATGCTTGTTAAATGAAACTTAAACAACACTTTTGTCATTTCAAAATAATTTTTTAACAATTACATTTTATCGTTACGTAAAAAATTTTGCAACAAAAAAATTATTGTTACGATTTTTTTTTTTGCAACTATAATAATAATAATGTTGCATAAATTTTTTTGTAACCAAAATTTATTTTTGCTAAAAAAAAGTTTGCACAACTTTTAGAGTTTTGAATATATGGTTTATATGGCAACAACTGAAAATCATTGTAATATCTATTTTTATCAATGACAATATAATTTGTTGTGTTAACTCGTAAACGACAAGGTTAATAGCAATGAACCACAACAATAAAAAATCATTTCAAAATAATTTTAACAATAAATAGATATTTAGCAATGATTTTGACTGTTACTAAATATCTATTTTTTTGTAGTGTCTGAACAAGATTTGTAAGTTTTCTAAGTTGAATCTATTTCAATGTTGAGAGTTTTAAGAGCTCTGGCTATAGTCGCTAAGTCTTCTAAGCATAATCTCCAAGTCCTTTCAGTTTGATTTTTAAATTTATTGAGCCTCTAATAAGTATAGCCTTCAGTTTGATTTTTAAAGCTGTTATCTTCTAATGAGAGACTGCTTTCATTTTGATTTTTAAAGTTATTGAACCTCTAATGAGATGAACCTTTCAATTTGATTTTTAAAGTTGTTGAACCTTTAACGAGGAAAGCCTAAAGAAAAAAAAATTAAAACAATGAATAAAAGACAAAAAAAAAGGAGAAAAAAATTAAAAAAAAATGTTTGGGGTTAATGGATCCAGAAAAAATTGTTATCTATATCTTTTACCTATTTTTTATTCTAAAAAATGTGTAAATAGAAGCAGCTGTAGACATCAATTTTTATCTAGGGTATTTGAGACAGATCTCGATTCAAATCCATTTTGGCACCTCAATCGACTTTATGCTAAGCCATTTGGGCCTATATCTATTAAGTTCCATAAGTTCAATTTAAATTTGATATTATGGGGCTTAGTCCATTTTTTATATTAAGGCCCAAATTCACATAATCAGGTTTAGTTAATAAACAAAATTAAAAACAAAACAAAACAAAACAAAAAACAACAAAAAAAGCTAGCTAAAGTATGATGTCGTACCAGCACCTAGCCTTTCTATCCTGCATCACCTCCTATCCTATTGAGCCACCCTGCCCAGCCACCATGGTAGCTAAAAATTAGTTAGTAAACACCTCCACCTTATCCATCAAATTTTGGCCTGAACCTAAAACTTGAAAATGCCTATTAAAACCTAATTGAAATTAGCAAGAGAGGAAGAATGGAACCAAAAAATAGGGCCTAACAAAAAAGTACCCCTCACCATTGTTGACCAAACTAAATAAAAATCCCAACCTATTACCTCCATCAACAACCACCACCATCTTGAACCGAAAGTAAATCCTCAAACACCATTATGAACTCATCCTCAACTATCATCTTCAACAACTAGAAGACTAACCTAGAAATTGGAACAAAAATATTCTGCCATTACCAAAACACTATTTCCCCAAGCCAATCAACAAGCAAACACTTACCCTGTTGTGACCTTCAAAAGACCCAAATCTCCATCATCAAACATACCCACTAGAAAACCATTTGAAAACTAAACAAAAAACCATTAACACATTGAAAACAAAGAACACATCCTCGATCAGGGAACCACAAAAAAAAAAGATCACAAAAAAGGAAGAGGAAGGTTTCAGGTTTGGGGTAGCCTAAGGACTATGGTTAGTTTTAAGGCTAGATCTTTAGGGTAAAAGAAGCTTAATAATAGATAAAGCATATAATGTGAATATACAACCTTTGGAACAGTGGGAATGAGCTTTTAAAGAGTTAACCCATAAGATTTTGACTTAGATCTAGGAAAATCTAGAAGTTTTTGGGGAAATCTAATCCTTTAAAAGTGTTTAAGAGGCAGAGGGGGAAGGTTATGGTGAAATTTTAAAGACTTGATGTTGATGAGCAACAGTTGGTGATGAAAGACGACGATGATAGCGATGATTGATGGTCTACTTCTAGGTTTTTAAATGGCTTGTTGATGAAGTTTTTAGAGAAATTTTTTTTTTAAATGGATGAAATGAAAAAAAAATTAGAATTTATAGTTGAAAAATTAGATCAAACTAGAACCCAATGATGCCCTTAAGCCGATGCCATTATTAATTGTTTATGGACTGGTCCAGTTGAATCTGTAAAGCCATCCTAAACCACCATGAACCACTAAAAAACCAATTAAACTATGCTCGAACTGCCCAAACCTAACTAAACTGCTTTAAGCTATTGACAGCTTTGATCGATTTTTTTGGGTATTATTTATTTATTTATTTATATTTTTGCTACAAAATTTATATGTTTATTTTTGCACATTCAAATTTTAAAATTTTCAATAAATAACTACTTTTAAAAAAGATATTTAAAAAAATCTTGTTAAAACAAAAATGAAAATCCTTCGATGATGAAATTTTAAGAAAATCCATGTAGTGATTCTTATGCAATTTTTAGGTAAGAAAATTTTTTTTAAGTACTACTAGTGAATTAGAGTATTTGTAAAAAATTTTCAATAGAAAAAACTTTTTCTTAAAAAAAAAATAAAAAAATGAAAAAAATAGAATTAATAAATAAATTTTTTTAAGAAAATGAGAACAAATAATTTATAAATAATATTAAATGAAAATAAATAAGGTGTGCATACCTATGCATGAATATTATGTTTCAATGTTTGCATTGCATCTATATCACTCGATTATGAAAAAATAAATGTAAACCTCCAAGGATGGGATTCTAAAGAAGATCGAGTAATAATTTTTAAGAAATTGCTGGGTAAGAAAAATTATTTAACGTTACTAATGTACTTAATGTTACCAATGAACATTTTAATAGTTTTTCAATAATAAGGTTCTAATTTTTAAAAATAAAATAAAATAAAATAATATTTCTTGTAAAAAAAATGAAATAAAAAAATGAATTGAAAAAGCCAAAATTATTAAAAAAAAAAGGAGTTAAGAAAATTATTTTTAAATATCACAATTACGACTATTTTTTACAAGATTAAAGGATAACATGTAAATATTTACAAAGTCTACATTGAAAAATGCAAGAAAAACTTCATATTCTGCAAACCATTTCAACATTTTAGTATAAAACATACTTCCAAAGAGATTAGCAGTTTTCAATTCTAGAGCAAATAATAGTGCATCATAGTTTTCTATTATAACTTCTTGACTTTTTTGTAAATATGAACAATTAATAATGATGAGTATAAAGTGAAATATATGTACAAATTTAGTGCCAAATCACAAAGGTGAAAAATGAATTCATTTACAATAAACTGTCAATTACACCAAATGCATTCTCATGCTCTCTACATTTATTATTGATTGAATATCTCAATTACACTATTATAAAAAAAAAATATCATGCATGACTTTCACTTATAGTGCCTTGATCTATTCAAAATAGTTTTATTTAACCTTGAGAGTCTATTATTTCTTACTCCATTAATACTAACACCATTATCATATGCATGGTTAACAATTTAGCATTGTTCAAAAGATAATCTCTATTTCAGACAGTATTTAAGCATGCCCTTGACGTATTTATCATTAAGTCTTTCAAGTCTCCTAATCATATTTTTCCTTAATTAACAAATAAGATTTATCATACACAAAAGTTATATCTAAAAACTTAATAAAAAAGAGCTAACATAATGATCTATATAAAATCTTTGGAAAACTTCAATTATTAAAAAATCCTCACTACATTTTTAAGTAACAACAATGTAATAACATTTTCATGGACAAATGGAAAGTATAAGTAATAATATGCTAAAAATAAAAAAATTTAAAACAAAAACAAATCCAAGCATTTATTGATAATTCTATTAAATGAATTCAACATTACGCTTCATGTTTTAGTGCAACAATCATTCAAGATGATAATATATGAATGCAATGTTATTGACAATATGGAATTCTCAACTAAATAGATCACCAATATTTGAAGAACCATGAAGATAGTAACATTAACTAAGCTTTTAATATTAATTTTGTAAATAAACATCATTTGTCATACAATAAACTTATAGTCATAAATATATCATAAATATATGTCAGAGCAATCTTATATAAATATATAAAAACCAAAACTTTTGGCAAAAAATGAAAATTTCCTATGCAGATGGATTAAAAGTTTGATATGTGGACAGTCTTAAAAATCATCACGTGACATCTAACAAATGCATTTTATTTTATTTAATACATTTTTAATTTAAAAATAGTTTAAAAAACTAAATTGATTATATTTATGGTTTTATTATTAACTTTAAATTGCTTTCAATTAAATTCATATTAAAAGTATTAAAATTTTGATTGTCATTATTAATAATTTCAAAATCTTTATCTTTTCATTTTTCCAAAACACATTAAATACATATTATATTTGACCATTCTAATTGTCAATCATAACTTACTCTCAATTTAAAATACTATTATACTTAGTTTGATTCTCATTTGATTCTAATTAATTATCAATTATTAATATTTCATTATCAACCAACCAGTAAATCTTTTTTTAATTTGACAAATTAAATCAATCAATATATGGTGCGATGCAGATATGTATAAAAGTTTAATTATACCCATGCTATGCATACAAACTAAAAAATTAATTGAATAGTATGGGACAATGCATATGTTGTTATTAATTTGATTCTATACATGGTCACAGCTACTATTCCCAATACATGGTGTAACACACATTATATAATATAATAAAATTTGACAAATTTTAATAACTATACACATAAATATATATAATTATACATATAAATATATAGTATTTATATTTCAATCCCATTTAAGATCAATTATCAATTAGTATTTAATTCAAATATAAAAATACAAATATTTTTAATTTGATAAAAAGTTTATTAATAACTCCATTATTAATATTTCAGTCTCAACAAAAAATTTAAAATAAATCTTTTCTCAATTTGACAAATTAAATCAATCAATATATAGATGTCATAGCTAAATTAAATTTTTACTTAATTTTATAACTGATTCAAAGAATTAATAAACACTATAATTATGGTCATAAAAGATTTTGTTTAATGATTTAATAATTTCTAAAGAAATATAATTAATAAATTAATAAATACTACAATTACAATTATAAAAGAGTTAATATCAAATCCATTATTTGATACATTTACATTTGATTAAATATAGTATCCATTTGAATGCTTGATGTATTTCATATGTAAATATAGAAATCAAATATATTAAATTAATTCTCTATAATTAAATTAATGGAATAAAATATTTTATTAATTTATATTTGATTGATACGTTTATATTTGATTAAATATAGTATTCATTTGAGTAATTGATTTATAGAAAGCAAATACATCAAATTAATTCTCCATAATTAAATTAATGAAATAAAATATTTTAATCACAATCAACCAGCCATTATTTATGTCTTGTAGGTTCATTTTATGTTTCGTATAATAATTATGGTCATAAAATATTATTATGGTCATAGAATATGGTTTCCATTACTTTATGTTTTGTAGATTCTTGGTATTAACATCTAAAAGATTTGTCTATTTCGAAAAAGTTTTATAATTTTTTATACTTAATAATTGTAATTTATTGTTTAAATTCTTATTTCATTTATTTTCATTTGTAATAATTAAAATTTAATTTGTTTTATTACTTGTTAGAATTATTCAATCAATACTTATGTATTTTTTTTATTAAATTAATACTTTTTTTTCCTTTTTAATTTTTTTAAAGACAATAAAATTTAAATTTTTATTCTTCAAAAAATTTAAAATCTTTAATATAAATTTCTTTTAAGATCAATCTAAATATAATGTGTCAAATCACATGTGACACGTGATACAAAGTCTAATGCATGTAAATAGGTAAAATGGGATTGGAGAAAAGTTGTGAATAGGAAATAAGAGGATATAATCACATTCCAAATTAAGGGATCTCTAAATGTTAATAAAAAAATAAAATATTTCAATATCAATCAATTTGTCATTGTTAGACCATCATTCACTTATAATTTTTCTTATTTCAATATTAACTTTCATAATTTAAAATTATTTTATTAAGTAACCTACAACACACCTTTTGTATAGTAGCTCTAGGTTAAGTAATGCGTCTTTGATAACTTTTCACTAATTTTATATCTTTTAATCACAACTCAACCCCACTTCAATTTTTTCTCTAATTTTCACTTTGCATGGTTTATTGGTCTGTGTTGCTCAAATGTTATTTTATTTTTATACTTATATTTTATATTTCTTTAACTATGATATTAGCTTTCTTTTTTTAATTTTTTTGTTGTTTCTTAAATATCATTTTGCCTTTATTGCAAAATTATAATTGGTTTTATTTGATCTATTTCATATATATATATATATATATATGTTACATAAAATTTTTTTTTGCTGGATTTATATGGTTTGTTTAATAAAGTATTTGTAGTTTATTGGTACTAAATAAGGTTTATATATGTAGTATTGACACAAGATTAAATAGACAAAGGAAAAGAGCAATTTTAACACAAAAGCAACATTCACAACATATTACGCTATGTACACATATTGACAAGAGATTTTCAAGGTCAAATTCTACCATGGATGTTGGAAGTTACTCTAAATATCAATCAAGAAATACTCAAGCAACACAAAACATCAAAAACATTTTAGGCAACAATTCTATTCTCATGATAGAGAACATTCACCCAATTTATAATCCTTACCCGCAAAGCAATATAATCAATACAAGTGGCCATTCTCAAAATCGAACCCAACTCAGCAAATTTCTATTTACTCTTATTTGAAACGGTTCTATTAGCATAGGGACAAATTCTGACAAGGTTCTTCCGTAATATGCATCAAACCTTGCAAATAATATAACTTTACATTCATTGTTGTCCCCTCAAGAGATGAGAAGTCAAACAATTGATAATAATTCTATGAGTAGGCATTTATTCGACAGTCATACTTTTGAAGGTACATTTTCATGAGTAGGCATTTATTCGATAGTCATACTTTTGAAGGTACATTTTATATTATTAGTGTATTATTATTCTTTTATTACATATATATTAACCATATTAACCTTCAAATTTTCAATTAAATGGATTGAAGATACCAAATAATCATATGGGACAAAAACTATTGAATCAATTGTTAGAAAAAATGCCTACAAAAGTAAGTTATATTTTTTGAATTACTATTTAATCAAAAGATATGTTAATACATTAATTTTGATGCCAATCTTATTTTATTTTTGAAGTATGGGATTTTGCAAATCCAACTGAAGTGTACACTTAGTGTGGTGCAATATTTTGGTATGAAGAATGTACAGTAAAATAATAAAAAAAAGCCATGACAACCTAAATTCTCACTATGCTGTTCTCAAGAAAAGGTTAAATTGCTACTTTTAGAAGAGACTCCTCCCTTTTTAAACGAATTGTTGGACTATAAAGGAGGTCGACATTCAAAGCAATTTAGAGAGAATATTCCGGCATATAAATCTATATTTGTTGTCACTTCAATTGGAGGCATTGTAGACAATGAAGTTAATGATGGAAATGGACCTTATGTCTATCACATCAATGGTCAAAACCACCATAAAATTGGATCTTTGATGCAATTATTTATTTATCTTTCTTACACAATTATGAAATCTAATAAAATCATCATACTCGCACAGTTAAATGGTTTAGTGCCCGAAAAAGTTATAGTTTCATAGAATGCATTTAGTAGCGAGCTAGCAAAAAATTTGTTTGTATTTATACACCCAACCATATAAATATATATTATCTTATTTAATCCATATATATTAGTTAAATTAATTTTTTGCCCTCTATTTTTACAAGAATTTATAAAATTGAGTTTTAGAAGAGAGGTTTGCCACATGCACATATACTTTTGTTTCTCAAACCTGAGGATAAGCGGCATGAACCATCAGCAATAGATCAAATCATTTCTGCAGAACTTCCAGATAAATATATTGATCTTGTTGGATATAATGCAGTTGTCCAGCACATGATCCATGGTCTATGCGGTGCTTACAACAAGAATGCTTCATGAATGGACAAAGACAAATGTACTAAGCATTATCCCTAGAGTTTTTTTATCACAAACAATTGTAAATAAAGATGGATTTCCTATATATAAGAGAAGAGCTGACGGGCAAACTGCTTTGAAAAATGGTGTAAAGGTAGACAATAGATGGGTAGTGCCGTACAATGTTGACTTGGTAGTTAAATATGATGCCCATATTAATGTTGAGCATTGCAACCAAGGCCGTTCAATCAAGTATTTATTCAAGTATATTAACAAGGGTCATGATAGAGCGACATTCAAAATTGAGGAAAGTGCATCAACCAATAATGAAACCGGTGTGCCATCATTGACAGAAGTTGACGAGATGAAAAAAGATATTTGGATTGTCTCTATGTTTCAGCATTAGAAGCTTGTTGGAGGATATTTAAATTTGATATCCAATATCATGATCCTATTGTGGAAAGATAGTCTTTCCATCTTCCTGGTGAGCATAATGTTTTTTTTTTGGTGATAATGATTCATTGGTTGATGCTGTTAATTGAGCAGGTGTAGAGAAAACTATATTCACTGAATGGATGCGAGCTAACCAATTATTTCAAGATGCAAGGCTTTTAACATATGCAGAGTTCCTGACAAAATGGACATGTAAGAAAGATTTGAAAAAATGTAAAAGAAGAGGAAATGGTATATGCATTGGAAGGATTTACTTTGCATATCTCGCTTCAGGAGAAAGGTATTATCTTCAACTAATACTTAACATTGTTAGAGGACCAACATGCTTCAAAGATATAAGAACCATTGATGGGATTCTGTACCCAACTTTCAAAGAAGCATGTGCTGCAATGGGGTTACTAGATAATGATGATGAATGGTATGAAGCTATAAAAGAAGCATCACAGTGGGCTTCTGGACATCAACTTAGACAGTTGTTTGTCACACTAATACTATTTTGTGAGGTTACAGACCAATTCACTTTGTGGATTAGAAATTGGGAAATTCTATCATAAGACATTTTACATTGATAGAAGTGTTCTCTTGGTAACTCAGCTTTTTCTTTTATCTTCATACTAGTTCCAAAATCATGCCCTGCATGAGATAGAAAAGTTATGAATAAGAATGGTCGACCGCTGCGACAGTTCAAGTCACTTCCTTTTCGTGATATAAGCTTGATCAATGTATGTAGAAATATATTAATTATGGATGAGTTGAGATATGATCGAGATTTTCTAAAAAATGAACATGCTTCTTTGTATTCGGGTCTTAATATAGAGCAAAAGGTTGTATACAATGCAATATTGGAAGCAGTTTATTCTGATAATGGCAGGTTCTTTTTTGTTTATGGTAGTGGGGGTACAAGAAAGACTTATTTGTGGAGAACCATTATTGCTCGATTGCGTTCTGAAGGTAAAATTGTATTAGATGTGGCATCTTCTGGAATTACAGTACTTTTATTGCTTTGAGGTAGAACTGCCCATTCTAGATTTAATCTTCCGCTTAGGCTTCATGAAAGCTCATTTTGTGATATTAACCAAGGGACTCAGTTGGTAGAACTAATACGCAAATCAAGTTTTATTATATAGGATGAAGCTCCTATGGCTCTTCGTAATGCTTTTACAGCACTTGATCATAGCATGCAAGATATTTTACACTTCAATGTGCCAAATTCCACAAACCATTTGGAGGTAAGACAGTGGTATTGGGTGGTGACAGATATTACCAGTTGTACCTTGAGGTGGTAGGGAAGAAACAGTTGCTGCTTCGATTAGTGAGTCAACTTTATGGCATCAATTTAAGGTTTACAAACTCACAATTAACATGCGACTTTGAGACCCTTGAATGGACTTTAATGCTATTCAATCAATGTTTGAATTTAGTAAATGGGTTTTGGACCTTGGAGATGTGAAATTACACTGCCAGACATTTAACTGTGATGCAGAGTCGAGTTGGATAAAAATCCCAGAAGATCTTTTTGTACTCCCAAGCAAAGAAGCAATTAGCCAGATTGTTTCATGGACATATCCAGACTTTATGGTAAACTACAGTGATCTGACTTATTTGAAAGATAGAGCCATTTTGTCTCCCACCAATGAAGATGTTGATAAGGTCAATGATTATATTCTATCAAAACTTCATGGAGAGTCCAAAAAGTACTTGAGTTTTGATAAATTATATCCTGATTCAAATTCCGTTGATGAACAGTCTATTCTATTTCCAACTGAATTTTTGAACATCTTAAAATTTCTTGGAATTCTTAATCATGAGTTAGAGTTGAAAGTGGGTGTTCCTGTTATTCTGTTGCGAAATATAAACCAGTGTGAAGGCCGATGCAATGGCACGAGATTGATAATTACAAAGTTGGGAACAATGATCATTGAAGCTGAAGTTATGACTGAAAGCAATAATAGTAAACTATTTTTTATCCACCAATAGTCATGTCCCCCAACTGACACAAAATGACCTTTTACTCTGATGCGTAGGAAATTCCCGTAGAAATTGTGCTTTGCAATGACTATCAATAAAAGTCAAGGTCAGACGTTTAAACATGTTGGTCTTTATCTACCAAAACTAGTGTTCAGTCATGGGCAGTTGTATGTGGCTGTCTAGGGTTACTTCTCACTTAGGCTTAAAAGATATTAGTCCAAGAATCTAAAAATGAACATCAAGGATACACAAAAAAATATAGTATATCATGAAATTTTTAGCAAATTATTAAAAGGTAAGAATAGCATAAATTTAAATACTTTAAAAAATTAATTTAAATAACCTTATATGTTTGTTATATTGTCTTATGTTTTTTATACATGTTTTAATTTTTTATTCATTTTATACATATACATGTAATATTTTTACATTAGATAACTTAAAAACTTCAAAAATCTAATTTTTTATATAAAATTGTATTCTAGATTAATGATGCAGGGACACCATTACTTAAGACAAATATCTCCAACCAGAGATCAATGGAGATTGAAGGTTAGAATTACAAGGATATGAGATGCTATCAACTCCAAGATTGGAACCTTGATCGGTTTAGGAATAAATGAACAGGTTTTGTCTCTAACTTTGACTATTACTTTTATACTTTCATATATCAATATTACAAAGTTCATTACTATTTCTTTCTATTCTATTTTAAATTAATGTCAACATGTTTATCTATATTATATATTTTAGAATCTTGCTTGACATGATTTTTCAAGTTTCCAATTTCATAGATAGGTTTTTGAGCTTTAGGTATTTGTATTAGCATTTTTCTATTTATAATAAATACAATGCCTATCAAAAGTAATGCTTTTTTTTAGTTTTAATTTTTTCCTTGAAGTATATTATAAATAAAACTTTGTATAATATGTTTCTATTTAGTTTACTAAAGGTAGGGTGATCACATGCATGCTATGGTGTTAAGAAATTTGGTATCCAAATTCAAACCTCTTTTGAAGGAAGGATCAATTTATTCTATTAGAAATGTGCAAGTTTGTTCTTACACAGAAACATATAAGGTTGTTCGAGAAGATTTCATGTTTGTTTTTTCATTCTCAACTGTTGTTGAAGAGATCACTCAAGAAGATCATGTCATTGGGAAACACCAATTCGAGTTTGTTAAGTTCAATGACATTTCAAAACAACCTAGACATAACAAATATCTATTAGGTAATTAAAATTTATTATTTGACATCATTTATATTTATTTTAATTATTTATGCATCCTATACAAGGGAATAATAATTTGATATAAATAAATAAAAATTATATATTTCCTTTTTAGATGTTGTTGGAAGATTAAAAAGCATAACTCCAATTAATGATCAAGCTTTTAATAAGTCTAGGCAAAAGAAAAGAATAATAGAGCTTCAAGATGAAATGTTTGTTTTTTTTAAATCTTTAATTTCATTATATTATCAATTTCTTATGTTCATATTAGTATTTAATATTACTTTATCCTTTTAATTTAAATAAGATATTAATATTATTATTTTTTTAGTGGTCAAACATTAGAGATAGCTCTTTGGGGTGACCTTATTAATCAAATTATTGATAATGTCTTGAACTTAATACAATTTTCCATAGTGTTGGGTATTATTTCTAATTCAATCAAAAAGTTCAAAGGTACTTTCAAAATTGTTTTAAAATTATTTTATAGTTTTTATTAAATTCCATAAATATTTCTATTTTTTTTTTCAAATTTGTAGACAATTACAATTTATGTTCAACGAATGGAACAAAGATTTATATCAATCTAGATATTCTTGAAGTCTCAATAAGTTTACAAAGGTATAATAGCTTAGACAACTTCTTTTTAAATTAATGCTTTTCTGACAAATTAATATTTTATTTTACTTATTCTGGTATTTAGTTTGCGTAAGAAAGATTCTAGCATAGAACTTTATCACACATCACATAAAAGACTACCTTCAAATGAGGTTTTAATGTTTAGAAATAGAAAGCCTTTGTCAAAGATTAAAGCAATAATCACAAAGCCAATGTGCAAGGTACTTAAGTAACTTTTTGTTTTTTTGTTTTTTTTTTTTGGAGCAACATAACTTTTAAGATGATTGATTTTAGATGTATGTATATTTTTATTGATTATTTTAGAATTAGGTATATATGGGGGAAGTTTTTCACTAGTAGAGTCACTATCATGTAAGTTGATACCACTTTTGGTTGGTACTTTATGTCATGTAGGTGTAAAAAGAAACTATTTGAAGTTGATGGAAAATTTTAATGTTATTCCTGCAATGTTGATGTCCCTAATCTAACTCTAAGGTAATTAGTATTTATATTTTTTGATATTTAATACATAAAAAAACTATTATTCATGATGATAATAAAAATATTTTAAATTATTATATTATATTCATAATTGTAGAATTTTGCATATCTTGTATGTACAAGTTGAATTATAATATGAGGACACCTAGGATGTGGATTAGAGTGTTGAGGAATTTTATCCAACAATGCTTTAACTTTTGCCATCATGGTTAGATCGCCTTGAATTATATAAACTTGCTTTATTAAATTGAAAAAGAACATATCGGATATTATCTAGGTTTTTATTGATAGTAGATAAATTCAGTCCATACAACATTTTTTTTAATCTCCCAGATTTGATATGGTTGAACAAATTTTTCTCTATGAAAATGTCCAAGTAAACTTGTTAAAGTTGCATGGATATATGACAAATAGTCATCATTTTTAACAAATTCAAAAATTTTTTATTTGTTAAAGGCAAGAAAATTTTGTATCAAATGAAAAGATAAATTTTGTATTGTAATCATTCCAACAAATCCCTTTTTGATACTAGTTATATCATGAGGATCATGATCAAGTCTAAACTTGATTTTAGGAAAGGTTTTTGAGATACATTATTTTCTAAATATATAGAATGAACATATTCAAAAAAAATTTCATGAAGTGATTTTACTATTTCATCACTGATTGAGTATATAATTCTATGAAAAATATCATCTAGTAAAACTATTTTGGCCTTTTCATATAAAAGAACTCTTCAAGTTTTGCCAAGATAAAGGAATTGGTTTGTTCCTCTTTAAGAAAATCACAAAGTTCTAAGAGATTGTTTATCTCTTTAAGAAAGTATTCTTTTTCATCTAGCACAAAAATTTATGGTTCCTCCCAATCTCTTAAAAATAAACTATTTAAAATAAGATTTTGAAAGTTTTGAAAATGTTTAACCTCGTTGGTTAATCTTTTTGCTAATTTGGTCATGCTTCTTCTAAAGGATGCTTTTTCCCCTTAAAGCTAAGATTTCCAGACTTCATTTACAATATTATATAACTTAAGATGTAATTTTGGGTTATAAAAATCTTTTATGTCTAGAGTGTTCTATTATGGTTTAAGCAAATTCTTAGTTTGCTAGATGATTTGAGAAAAAGACATATCAGTCCATTGGTTTGGATCCTATGAGAATTGAGAAAATTGATAGGGTTTTATTACTTGTTGTGGTGGAATCCCTGGCATTTCCATAAATGGATAAGGATAAAAGAAATATCTTGAATTAGAATATAGGATTAATGGTTGTGCGGGAGATTAAAATTTTAATCCTTGGTTAAAATTAACTAATTTGTTAGAAGAACCTTATTTAGGTTGCTTCTTTTTTATATTAGTCTATTCTCCTATTTGCTCTAGAGGTTTTTTACTTGATCCATTAAGCCTGTTCAAGAAATCAACAAGAACATTGTTAGTTTCTTTAATAAACACAATAAAAAAATTATATTGACTTAAGAAATTATACCATCTGATTCTTCTAGGGTTAGTTTCTAATTTCTTATTGTTAAGAAATCTTTGACTGTCTGATTATCAGTTCTAACGATAAAATTTTTTGGTGCTAAATAAATATGAAACCTAGTTACTGTAATTTTTAAGGCAAATACTTCTTTTTCAAATATAATATATTTTAATTTGTTTGATTTAAATTTTTCTAAGTTATATCCATAAATTAATTCTTAATTATTTATCTTTGATTTAAGTGCACATATCCAGTGTTGATCTAAGATGTCTATTTCAAGAATAAGTAATTCTCTTAGTTTAGCAAGATATACCTTAGGTATAAATTTAAGATAATGATTTTATTTGTTTAATAATGTCATAATCATCTTTTGTCCAAGAAAAAGGTATATCCCTTTTTTAGTTTTTCTTGTAAAATTTTCTCTTTTTAAGAGAGATTTTTAATGAATTGTTTTCCATAATTGACGAGACCTAGAAAATTTTGAAGTTGTTTTTTTATCTTCTAATTGTTTTGGAAATTCATTAATGTTTACTATAATATGGTCTTGTAAAGTAAAACCTTCTGGGGATAAATTTAAGCCTAAGAATTCTATATTGGCTTTTTCAAGTTCTATCTTTTTGGGGCTTAATGTTATACCATGTTTAATAAACTCTTGAACTATTAGATTTACGTGTTTTTTTATACTCATTTAATATTTTAGAAAATATAAGTATATTAAGTATATCATCATATATACAACACAAAAGTCTTTATATTTTTCAAAGATTGTGTCCATTCATCTTTGAAAGATCTATTACGCATTGCAAAATCCAAAGGGCATGACTTTCCATTGATAATGGCCATTTCGTGCACTAAAAGCTATCAATGGTTTTGACTCTTCAGTTAGTATTATTTGCCAAAGCCTAATTTGCAATTAAATTTACTAAAATATTTAGCATTTTTTGCTAAATTTATTAATATATCTTTTCTACGAATAAAATAAACATCAAATACTAAATTTTGGTTAACCTGTTTATAGTTTATTACCATTCTGGCTTTTTCTCTTTTTCTCTTTTTTGCTCAACATGATTTCTTAGAATAAATGCTAGTTTTAAATGTGGACTTGTAGTTGGTTCTATAAGTCTTTTTTGTAAAAGCTCATTAAGTTGTATATCAAATTCATGTATATCTTGTTCTGTACCTTGTTTAATATATATATATATATATATAATTAGTTTGACTCTAATTATTTACTTAGAATCTAGAATTTTTAAACTACAAAATCGAGGACTTCTAAACCATAATTAGAATAGTTCTTTGCTAAAGTTTTCTTTTAATATTTTATATAACCAATGTGATTCATTGATTAATTTTATTTTGATTCACTTGGCTTTAGGTTAGAAACTAAAATTACATATATGTTTATAAGTTTTTAATAATGGTATTTCTATAGATTCTTTATTCATAGTAAAAACTATATCAGTTGGATTTAAGTAAAAAGGTAAATAATTATATATAAAATTATTTCCTAATAACATATCTCCATGTATAAAAGGAAAACATAAAATTTTTGGAATTTTGAATTTTTTATTCATAAAATAAATAGAAACATTCTTTGCTTTATATCCTATTATAGTTTATTTACCTATAATTGCTATTGGATGTTTCATTGGTTCCCACTTTTCTAATGGTAATACATTACTTCTACAACTATATATGGTCGCTCTAGTATCTACTAAAACATTTTAAAAGTATACTTTATACTTATTAAAAAATCTAATAACTTCATCATTACCAATTTTGTATTAGGTGTCATAACGTCCAGATCCCCGGATCTGTCATTAGACATTGACTTAAAGGAGTCGCCACCAATCTTTTTTATCTAAGTGCGATTGGTCACCTAAGGAATCTATCTTTTCAAGGAACACCTAAGCTTAAGGGTCCCTAAAAGAATAGGTTCAGGTCTACTAACCAAAACAGGATTCGAGAATTCGGTTACATGTGAGGAAGGTTATAGCACCCTCACAACGCCCATCGAAAGATTGTACCAGTTTAATTTTGTGTTATCCAATAAGCCTTAAAAATTTTTCAAGTAATTAATTATTGGAAATTATTCTCAATTGGCTCTAATACTTTTAGCAAAAAATTGAAAAAATTCTCTCGCCTCAAGAGATGCAAGAAAATTACTGTTTCACTTACAGAAGCTCCATCGTCGAATTTTTTAACATTAAAGAAAATTCAAGAAAATAAAAAGGAAAAAAATTATTGCTTTTGTACAGGAAAAATTGATACTTTCAACTTTTTCCCAAAATATTTTTTAGAAACTTTAATTTCAAGGAGAATTGATACTTTCAACTTTTCCTCGAAAATATTTTTTAGAAACTTTAATTTCGAGAAAAATTGATACTTTTAACTTTTCCTCAAAAAAACATTTTTTGAAAACTTATTTTTAAGGAAAATTGATACTTTCAACTTTTCCTTAAACATTTGAAAAAAATTTTCAAGGGAAATTGATACTTTTAACTTTCCCTAAACTGTTTGTTTTTTTTCTTTCTTGTTTACTTCTCTCTTTCTTAGACTTGCAGTTAGGGCACTTTTTTCCTTGCTTTTACCCACCAGCTGGTGACTCTACACGATGGTTTACTGCATGTTGCTGCTCTAAACACAAGCTATGCCAATTTTTCTATTTCACTACGAATTTTCTTACATGTTTCTGATATTTAGATTTTTTTTTTTTTGCGATTCCTTTTTGATCTCTCTGTTCTGTTATCATTCCCATGTTGCTGTTGCTCACGTATTTGCAGTCAGGAGAGACAGTTCCTATAAAATGTTGACAGATATACTGATACAATCTTCAAGCATCGCTTCCAAGAATATCCTCGGTTGTTGGTCGTATTAGAGTTATAGGAGGATGATCACCAGCATCTGTCCCTAAGTGTGGTTTATGATAACCTTCAGCAAGCAATCTTTGGACATAGTCACTCCACAATGGATTGTTTACTAATACCTTAAGTGTGCTTTTGAAATCAAACGATGAAAGATATGCTGTACTTTCGATTCGTGGATAGCTTATGAAACCTTGTGTATATAAGCGTTTAGCAATTTGCATGGCCATCCGAGGTCCAAAGCCTAATGCACTTGAAGCAACCTTCAAAAGATTCACTGTGTTGAGACCAGAAGGTCAACCTTAGCTTTCTCATTTTTCTGATACGCCAATTACTCCAAGAATTTCATCTTCTGTCACTAACTTTTGAAACATTGTTGCAACATCTAAGTCAAACAACTTTTGACATTTTCATTCTAGATGAAGCTCATAACCATTCTGAATAATGTAGGGACGTAATGCCCAAAACTTTTCAGGCCTAAAAGTATTAATTTGCAAATATTGTTGCATACAAAACCCAAGTGTAGGGGTTTGACATGGTCTACAAGAGATAACCCTGGAGTTAAGATTCCCATTTTTTCCTTGAAAATAACTAGTTTAAAATCAGGTAAATACAACACCAGCTTTCAAATCTATCTCTTACCGAGCATCCAAAGCCAGTGCTTCATGTCTGTTTGGTTCCACTAGATTGTCCATAGCCTTCAAGATGTCTTTCTCGATCACAGAAGAAAACCTAGCACGATAAACCATTTTCTTTGCCTTATTCACATGAAATCTCGTAAACTCAATGACTTCAAAACAAATGTTTTCTCCTTCACGATCACATTCCAACCATAATACCAAATGACCACAACCACGAGCCTTTTGACTTAAACGTCTAGAAATATGGGCCTTTGGGTTTGATTCTATCTTAATAATTGATGCTTGAAATAGGTCTAGAGGATTAGTGGCATTCCATTCTTGATAAGAAGCTGGAAAATCTACACTGAATACATGTCCAATAACTGAAGTCACTTTGAAATGAGCATGAAAGCCAAGAAAAAGCCCGTTAAACTCATGGACATCTGTACTGCCCTTCATTATCGTCATTGGGCCATGAGAGAGTACAAAAGCAATGGAGAGAGCGATGCTAGGCTTCGTCACAACCATGAGAACTTTGGAAGGATGAGACATTTTTCCAATTTCAAGTTCCACTTTTCTTTCTTAGGTTTTGGCTTATTGCTTCTGTTTTTTGTGTTTATTCCCTTTTTCGTTTCGGTTGCTTTGTTGCTGTTTATAGGACCAGATCATAAGAATTTTTGATTAGATCAAAGTCCTCATTCGACTGGGTTATCCAAAACTTAAGACTCATCCTACCTCATATTAAAACCTATAAGAACTCTACAACCTCCAATTTAGGACCAAAGATATAATTTTTTTATTTTTTATCACTAAATCTTGTTAAACTATTATAAATCTAATAAAACAGATAAATCAACTAAAAAAATCAAAGAAAAATAATAAAATAAAATAAAAAGTCAATTGGGCCTACTAGTTGGATCTAAACCGGGTCCAATGGGCTTAGACTCAAACCCTATTGGACCAGACCCAATGGGCTTGGGTCCAGACTAAATAGAGTGCCTACAGCTGCCCCTCTTTGCACATTTTCTATGAAGTAAGAATTGTGCAAAGACGTAGACACACATTCAAGACTCAACCTGACACTTTTTTTGTTTTTATTTTTATTTTTTTTATTTTTTGTTTGTTAAAATTTTGATCAAAACTCCTCTAAGCAGAGGCTTAACGACTTTGAGAAACATAAATAAAGCTCCTTTAATCGGAGGCTCAACGATTTTTGAAAAATAAATGGCTCCTCTAATCAGAGGCACAACGACTTTAGAAAAATAAATTACTCCTCTAAACAGATATAACTATGACTTTGAAAAAATAAATGGCTCTTCAAATCAGAGGCACCACAACTTTCTCCTCTAAATAGAGGCACCACAACTTTGAAAAGTAAATTGCTTCTTTGAAAAGTAGATTTTATTTATAGTTTTATTTATATTAATTTGCATTTTAATAAAAAATTTTAAGTTAATATAAAATATTTACCTTCACTAACCATAAATTCTAGATTTGTCCCTGTATATAGAGATACCATTTCTTACAAGGGCATTGAATCTTAAATTCGTTTCTTTCCTTCTTTTCCTCTCTAATTTCTCTCACATTCCATCACTACTATAATTTTGGAAAGGCATATGATAATTCTAAAATGGTGATGTTCGTACTATTCAATACAAAAACTAAGGATTTAATTAATAATTATATTGACGATCTTTATGAAATATTTGTTAAGATATTGAGTAAAAAATTATTTTAATATTATTTAATATTCAAGTTAATTGAATGATATATTTATAATTATGATTTAAGAATATGGAGATTATAAAATCTAAGAGATATTTGAAGATCTCAAAAGTAAAATTTATGTGTTCAAGATGAGGATAACCAAGTATAATATTAAAACAAGTAGTACCAAACTTACAGTGAATAAGTTGTATAATTTTGATCATAAGCTTAAATGTCAAAAATTATTGACAGAAATATGTATAAGCTTATTATAATGATTATGCTTGTTATAAAGTTATATAATCTAGATTATAACTGAAACTTTAATCAAGTTTCAATTACTATTTTATTTATTTATTAACTTCCATCAATAAAATTTATTGATTCATCAAGTAAAATAACACATACTTCAAAGATAGAAAGAAATACTGAAGAATCAATTATTGCATCTTTGCTTTAACAATGATTTATGGAAGAATTTCTTATGAAAAAAGTTTGTATATGTGATTGATTTTAAAATGGTGAAATTTTTAATTTCTTGAAATAAAAAATATTATTATCTTTTGTTTAGAAATTATTTTGATCAATAAATTACATTTGAGTTTTCTTTAGATGTAATGAGAATTGCATAAATATATTCAATATGTAATTAATTTATTTTGTTATATTAAAAAATATATATAAATTTAAATAAAAAATAATTATATAAGTTATGAGTTTTTCATAAACTTTATAACTTATATTATCATTAAAAAAAAAACTTATATTTATATAAGATTTATTGATATATAAATATTTTTAGTGCGATGCACAAATTTAAAACTAATTTGAATTTATAAAGTCCAAAATAAATTTTAGAAAGCTTAGCAAACAGAATATCTAGCTACAATTTATTTCTTGTAGTTGCTTGCATTTATCTATAAAAGTTAAAAAAGACTAAAAGTTGAATTAATTAGTTATTATCAAAAAGGGTCTTCAACTTTGTTTACTTAGCTTTAACAATAAAAACGGAAGAAATAAAAGAAATTTACAAATAAAACTAAATCAGAGTACCACAAACGATGAGAGATCGTACCGAAATTACAACTTACTAAAATAAGCCCTCAAAATAATAATGCTGCAAATATTAAAAAAATTGAAGAATCAAAAGACAAAATTACATAACAAAAAAAAAAAAAAAGAAAGAAAGAACCCACCTAATTAGCACCAGATTTTTTTTTTTTCAAATTTTTTCTTTTTCTTCGTTCCTTTCTAACTTCTTTTTTCTAGTGGAATCTCTCTAGCCAACACAATTGATTTCCGCTCTTTACCTTCTTCGTCTTTCCGCCTTTCCCTTCTCTCTTTTTAATCTCTAGTCTCTAGATCCTTTTATATTCCTTTCTTTGGGTCTTTATCTTCTTCCTTTCTCTATATTTTTTCTTTCATTTCTTTTTCTTATTACCTTTTTTCCTTTCCAGTCTTCCAATCCCCAAAACTCTGGATTCTTCCTCTGCTTTTTTAACTCTTTTATTTTTTTTACTTTTTCAAACCCTTTTATTTTTTGTTTTTTCCGTTTGTCTTATTAAGTTTTCTTTAACTATTTTAATCAATTAAAAATTGCCGAACCGTCAAATAAACAATCCATTAGGGGATTGCTTTCAATATATAGTATAGATTTTCTATTGTGATTTTAAAGTGTATCTCTGGTGGACGATATGTGTAACGTTAGTATCTTGCTGCTAGTTTTGCTTGTCCACGCTAGGTTGGTTAAATGGAGAATGGGCAGTGTTTTTGCTTTTGGAGAAGGTTGTTGGATGAGGAGGTTTTTGGCTGTATCCTACGAGAAGGGACCGAAGGCCGGTGTTTTGCTTGCTGGAATTGTTAATGAATTGTATTAGATGCGACCTTTTTTGCATGGAAGTAATCGGCTTTGATCTATAAGTGTTGATCATCGGATCAATAGCCAATAAATTCTGTTTGAAAAAGCTCATAAACGAAACGTCTCAAAAAAATAATTAGGACAAAAAATTCAATTAATCGAGATTTAAAAGTTGAAATGTCATCCCGACCCCTCTTGTATTTGTCGTTATGGTGATTTATGACTAATGTTGGTAGCTAGAAATATGTTAGGTCTTAGGATCCTTTCCATAGGGATTCAATTTTTTGTAATCCTTTATGCTTTTTAATGAATTTTAAATATTGGTTAGAAAAAAGTTTTATTGAGTTAAAGTTTCCTGTGCCTAGATAAGACTGTTTGAACAAGTTCATTGAATGCATATTTATGGCCCTGACAAGAAGTAGAGGAGCGATGTAATCAAAGACTAAAGAGACAGAAAAGGATATTTTCAGAAGTGGCAGAAGGGATAAGGGAAAGGACGGGTTTTGGATTTGGTTGACGAGGAAAAAGGCTCTCATAATACAAAATGCAATTATTTTGCTTGCATTCCAGTGCCGTTTGATTGGTCTGAATAATCACTCGCGCTTTTGGGATTGTTCTCCACTACTAAAATTGCTCCAACCACTCAACGACAAATATTTCCCCCATATCCCTAGCTTTTGCCACACAGAATTTTAGCGTTTCTTTTCCTCCATTGATGATGGAACTTCAAGCTTCTACTGCCCCCACTTCAATTTCAATTACTGTTTCTTTTTTCTCTCTCTTAGGGTTTTGCGAGAAGTGGGGTGATGAATCAGACTTCCTCTCTCCCATTGGCATATTCGAAGTTTCTTTCTCTGTCTAGTTAGGGTTTGCTTGGATGATGATTCATGGATTTATCACTTTCACAAACCCAGAAGTTGGAGATTTCGGGAATTCCATTTTTGTTTCATTTACGTTGATTTTGAATTTAGTAGGATCTTTATGCTTGATTTTTGTGTCTTCTTTTTACAATGAGCACCTAGAAACACTGGAAGCATATGAATTTATAAATGCACAAAACCCAACCTTTAAAAAAATGGCATCTAAAAAATCGGTGCTCAGCCTTATGCCTTAGCTAGAAAGGGAAAAACAGCATACCTAGGGTTCTTTTTTTCAATCTTGGTAAAATTAGACTTTCAGTTTCTTGGTGGCTGATCTGTGTTTCGAGTTTGAGATTATGGACATAGCAGTTTTAGGGTTTGTTGCCTTAGGTTTCCTTTTTCTCTGTTACTCGGGTTGGCAAGTTGGGGGGATCCGCCTTCCAGCATTTGGGCAAAGTTTCATATATATTTGCTCTATTTTACTGAAGAATTTAACAGATCTGCAGGGATCCAGCTGGATCCCCAAGTACCTATTTTTGTCTCCCTTTGAATAATAGAGCCATTATAGAGAGAGAGAGAGAGAGAGAGAGATGTGAATGGTCCAAAAAATGGGAATGATGAATTTGAGGACAAATTTTAACTGCTTTGCTTAAAAGAGATGGAAGAAATGAAAACGAATGAACATGAAAGACTTTTAGAGTCAAGAACTGTATAAAATTTGTCATCTTTCAATCAACTCTTTCTGTTCATTTTACTTTTTTGGATGGGGGCAGTGTCAGATAGTGTTGTATTCTTCTCTCAGTTACTTCACATGGGTAGATCCAGTTCTCTGAGTCCAACCATTTTATTCTTTTTCTTCATTGAAGAAATCATTGGGAAAAAGCAAAACACTATTAACACTGAAGTTTGTACTTAATTCTGTACAGCAGCCCCTTGGCCTTTGGATCTAAATGGAGGTTTTTTCCACTTTCTCTGCTATAGCCTGTAGGGCATATATAGCCAAGCACGCAGAACATTTTGATTAGGCTTTACTCTATGGAAGCTTTCTAGCCATTTTATGTAGGTCTGGATATAAATATAATCACTAACAGACATTTGCTTTTCTGGATATAAATTAATCAAGTTTCAAATGCTGAGATAATAAAATAAGAAAAAAGAAATCCAAATTTAAACCTGGAATATTAATTTTCAGCTTTGTAGGAATTAAAGTGGACAAATTTTATAAGGTCTCTTTGTATTTGCAGGAAATCCCATTTTTTTCTTTGATTTCTTATACAAATGCCTAGTGACTTTGCTGTTATCAAGGGCAAAATATATTCCTCCCATTTGTTATTTAGCCCATCTCAATAGTCAACTAGAGTTCGTCCCATACATTTCCCATTTCGCGAACTGTAACTTTCGTCGGGAAACCAGCTTACCCTCTAGACAGGACCAAACCATCAACCGTCGGTACAATTTAATTTAAAGTTTTCAATCATATTTAAGCAAATCAATAATTAATTATTATGGACGATATTTGACAAATTAATCTCCTAAAAATCTTGTAATAGAATCGTATTTGTCCTTTTTTAATTATTAAGTTTCTTCTTTGTTTTTTTTAAAATTTATTTATTATCCAATATCAGTTATCGTATTCTTTATGTAATTGATTGAAAATAACATTTTATTTTTTTGTCCCTTTTTTTTTAAGATGCTAAAAATGCAATTCCTTTCAAACATATAAAGGGGATGGCTAGTATAAAGGCTATGCACTAAATTAATTCTCACATTGTGTTGACATTGTTGGCTTTGTATAATTTCTTTTTCTTTTATTTAAGCGGTAAAATTTTAATGAAGAGAGGTAGGGTATGTTTGTTACTTAATGAATTATGAAAGGCTAGTAGCTTAGTATGTGCTGAGATGTTATTTTTGGAAATTCTTCCTATAATCAACAGTATTAACCAACTAGAGGGTCACTTGAGCTTATGCCATCAATTCAGAACGTTTCCAAATATTTTTTCCTTTGATGGAAAAATTGATGATATTTTTCTTTGATGTAATTTAATATAATAACTTATCATATAAATTTTATTTTGTATTAACAATTAAGTGTTAATGTGCCATTTGAACATTGATACAATAATAAATTTTATATTTCTTACGTCAAAAAATAAAATTTAAATTATTCAATCTTTGATATAAAAAACAAGTAGGTGTTAACGAAAATTATTAATAATTGAACATACAAAATTAATACCGAAATAAAACTTGTTTAACCAGGAGCTTTTCTAAGAAGGGTCTTTTTTTTTTTTCCTCTTACGTACTTCCATTCCACCCTCTTTTATTTGGAAAAGCATAGAACTAATGTGATTCACATACACCTATTTATATACTGATTTAACAAAGGGAGAAGAAGGAATGCTATCAACAATCAATGCGTATCTCTATGAAAATCACTAAACGTTTTCTTTTCTTGATAACTGAGGGAATTATACGATTTAAATTTAGGAATATACATTTTTTTTCTTGATAAATGAAGGAATTATAAGATTCAAATTTAGGATTTTCACCAAAATTTTCGCTATTCAATGTATGGTAACAATGGCTCGGAGATGTCAGTTCTAAGAAATATGCTTGAAACCGTAACGTGACATCATCTATCACAAGAAAATAGAAATACTAAAACACACATCTTATATATATCTATATATATATTTATTTATATATATAACTTGTTACCCTTTTCTCCTTACAATGAAACGTATGCATATGAATTAATATCTGAAATAAAAACTCTTATAAAATATGACTTAGAGAAAAGTAACCTTCAGTATGATGTCTTTTCATCTTTGGAACACCCGTTGCTACACTTCAAACTTAAAACCTATGAAGCATATTTTGCACATGGTTACACTAAAAATAATGGCCTTTTCTCTTGGAACCAAAAAGGTTCGGTCTCTATGCCTCAGAATTCATATTACTAAAATATTCACCAAATTCGACTGCAAGTGCGAACCTGTTGAAGATCTTTTTTATTTATTTTAAAATCTTCCCAGCTGATACATGTATAGTGCAACTACATATTGAAGATGGTGGGATCAACTTCCGCTTGATTTTTGTTTTGCCATCATGACTGGAAGACCTCAATCTTACATGTATGGCCTATCAGTACCGGATAGAGGTCGGCTTCCTTAATTTTTTCTAAAAGTTGTTGAAAATAAATACATTTTTTGGAAACTATAAGCATTCAGCTTATATGATAACGTAGAGCAATTAATTGGAAGTTTGATATTATTGAATTTGATTTCTACTCATAACTGATAACTTTTAATTGAATTTTTTTTTAATAATATAGCCTATATACTTCACCTTATTCAGTAGGATGATTATCTTTCCGTAATTTCTTCGCCTTCATCCAGTGAATTTATATAAATAGTAGATAAATTTGATGTAGGAAACGTTGAACTTTTTTTTTCCTTAAATAGATTTTTAAGAGTAAATTAGTCTTTAATATTTGGGTAATAAACTTTTTTCATCCATGATTAAAAAAATAAATTTTTATCCACGATCTTTGAATATGTTACAAATTCATCTATCCGTCAATATTTCATTAAAAGCCTAAATAAACTAGTCCTTCTGTGGGCAATTATTTTGGGAACTATATATTAAGCTTTTCTGATGAGTTGTGTGAAGAACATGGATTTAACTTCCCATCAAATTGTTGATCTTAGTCATTTAACCGAAGTTCTTCGGTTATGATGTATGCTTCCAATAGGTTTCTCCAACATTCATTAATAGTTATTACATTTCCGGTGACGTGTCAGTTAGGAAACTACAGAAAACCATAAAATGTAGGCCATGAAATGCCCAACATTGTATTGTTTTTCTTATCGCTTGAAGTTGTAGGCCTTGAAATGCCTAAAACATTGTATTGCTTTTCATATCGTTTGTATTGTAGGAAAGTTTTCTTGTCTGTTTTTTGTTCATTCACTTTTCTGAACATTCCAATAGAGGCATAAACTTGTGCTAAACTACAAATAGTAGAAAATCAATATTAAATTCAGCCTTAAATTAAAATGCCAATTCCTTAGCAAAGCTTTTAGCCTAGGCTAATCGCATAATATAGAAGGTCCGAGTAAACTGTAGAAATATAAATGCTATCTATTCCTCACAAAATGTTTCATCATATTATAAATAGGGCTCCATCGCAAGGTTTTTGCTAATTCAGAAACTGAGACATTGGCTGTCAATCTATAATTTGGTTTTGCTAATAGACAAATTTCTTCTACAAAGTAACAGTGAGTTAAATCTTTCACTATTTAAATTCAATAGCATTACCAAGGAGCTGTTAGCTTAATAGTACTAGAGTCGGCTTCAGATTGGAGATCTTAAGTCCATACCTCAATCGTAACCCGAAAAACAAAAAATTATAGCTAACCTACCAGATTTGCCATGAACCCAAAAGAGTAAATAACAGAAATGCAAAAGCAAGCTTTCTCTATCTACTTAATCTCTATAACTGTCACCTTTATTCATGAACTCATCAGCTTGTTAAGATATCCTGTGAACTATTACTGTCTCCTGTGTTATTTCTTTCTTTCAAGAGTTAATTAATTTTTAAAATTTATAGAGGATGCAAGTTGATAGTAATAGACTAATTCAAAGTGAATATGCAGTTCAAAATATAGTGAATAACTGACACTTACAATCTTAGTTAAAGGCTTCATCAGCTGTTTATATTTTTCATTCTTCAATTAGAAATTTTGATGCATTGCTTTCCTAATAATGAGGATTATGCCAGCAATCAAGCAATACTGCCATATCACAAATATCTGACACAATAATATTAAAGCATGCTTCTAGGCTTCTAATCAAAACGGGCAAGAAAATATGAACTTATAGCTACATATTAGCTAAATTTATGTAATTAAAAGTGTTTCTCTTGCATGCTTTTTGAGAAATAAATCGATGCAAGGAATTCAGAAAGTTTAGCATGTTTGAATGTTTATGATGCAGATCATAACAAGGCAAGCCATAAACCTAACCAATTAGCTACAACTGCTAGGGAAATTATGACAAGAAAAAATTTCATAATTCTTCTATAAGGTAAACAATTTCACCTAATATGTACAGAAACTTGTAAGTGTTTACTCCAGTAGAATCCAAAGTACATATCTTTTATGTTACCTTCTAAGCAGAAAAGAATGTCCATAGAAGTTCAAACTCTAAATTGTGAAGTCTTCAAATCATTTCAGTTTCTATTATTTCAAAGCATGAATTGATGTTACGCAATTCTTTTACTTAATTTTATGAACATTGAGTGGCTCCAATTATCTTAAGCCATCATATCCACTCCAAGATATGAAATATGTATATTTTATTCTATTATATATGCTTACCTACAATCCCTATAATTTCTATCTTGCTTGTGCAGTTTATCTAACGTATATATAGTAGCATCAAAAGCTACGAGAACATGATCGATATGTTGAAATATATCCAAGTTGATTTAGACAGTCATTTTTAAGATATGGCATTCAATAAGTTTGAGATTCAAAATTTAACACCTGCAATAGCCTCCTCTACTTCAGATTGTAGCCTCCTTTGTACCAAAAAATATATATCCTCTTAGGTATGTGTAAACTTTGAAAAAAATTACTTGATAGTGGAAAAGCATTAGTTAACAAGGGAGAGTGGGTCATCCATGCATCTACTCAATCATCTCCTAAAAGTTAAGCTGAATTCTTTTGTTGGGATGCAGCAGCCTACTGGAGAGAGCAAAATAAACAGAAGGCAATAAACAACTCTTAGGAGACAGAGAAAGCTTTACATAAATTGGCTGAAAAGGAAAAATAGCATGGAAACATATTAACTAGAATCCAGATATAGAAACTAGAAGGCAATTATTTTCACATATATACAGGGGGATGATGAGAAACATAAATTGATATTGCAGCCTTCTTCTCGCATGTTAATTTATAGGGGCACAAAGCAGATTAGCTATCAGAAAATGATTAAATTTATAATTGTTATCAACCCTTTAAGCTGTTGACTTTATTGTTTTAATTGACGTTACAATGAATCTAAGATACTATATTTAAATACCTAGAACAGAAACAAGGAAAGCATAACATCATATCTACTGATAATTACACACAACAATCATTGACAATAGATAGTCCACAAGAAAATTCCAAATAGATTTAAAAAAAAAAAGAGAGAAAAAGCACGTCCATATTGCATTCCATACAGAAATTAAGAAAGTAAACATAGCATGCCTCTAATATTTATCCACAGGACACATTAAAGAACTGAAGAAGTAAGAGAAAAACCACGTTATCACAGATTTCTGTTGTTGTAGGCATCCAATGGTTTGCCAAAGGACAAAAACCCTGTGAGCTGATGCTGCAAACAAATATATGGATTGGTCAGAATTTTGATTCAGCTACTTCATCTTGGACACATATTGTTGATATATTTATCATAGTTTTAATTAAGGCTTGAGTCTAGAATTACCAAATAGCAACATTTTTGGCTATAAATTAAGAAACTTTGCAAGGTAACTTACCTCTTGGTTAATTCCAGAGTTTTGCAGACAATTGAAAATCGAATTCGGGTTCCACTTATTCATAATTGCCACAGATTCATCAACCATATCCTCACGAATCCTTATGTGCTCACCGTCACGAGAGCTAAGCTCTTTAACCTCAGGTACCGCGGCCGCCAAAGAAGGGTTGTTCCTGTTGTGATCTGGAATACCAGATTTTTCACCAGTCTCAAAGGAACTCCAAGAACTGAATTTATTCAGATCATTGTTTCTGGTATCATCACATAACTTTGATTCATCAAGCCTTCGAGTGCACATGATCTTTTCTTTTGTCCTTGCCTTTGCCCTTGCCCTGGCCTTTTCTCTCAAATCCCTTGCAAGAGGGCGGAAAGTGGTTTTTCGTGGCTGTCTAACCTTTTTCTCTTTTGAGGAAGGTTTCCCATTAGATATGCTTCCTTGTATAGCAGCCTTGTCAATTTCAGATGCCACCTCAGCCTCAGAAGTTGAAGATGGACTCTTTGCAGCTGCAACGCTGCAGCTGTTATTCATCTGGGAAAGCTGGCTTCTAGCTAGGTTATTGATTTCCGGCTTTGCCCGTATGAGTAGCCATTCAACAGTTCTGCTGGCCTTATTATAGCCCAGCATGTCTTGCAGACCAAAGAAATCTCGAGCAACATCAAGAGACAGTCTCACTCTCCGATCTCTTGGTCCGTTAGCTGTATTAATCTTGCTGTGCCGATCTCTCTTGGAAGATGATCTCTTTCGCGGTATCTGCTGATCGGTGGCATTATGGCTTTTTTTGGTGCAGTCTATGGTTGACTCCTCGTTTTTGCTGGATACAGGCATGTTAATGATAGTCTCCGAAACTGAATTATTCGACATCAAGGTTTGCTGATGAAGTAAGAGATCATGGCGTTGGTGGAGGAAAACATCATGGTCTTCGAGTTCTAACTCACATTGATTATAATAGGGAGAGGGGAAATGATAAACGGAAAGAGGGAGGTCTTCCTGTTTGGAATATGGGGTGATGTCAGTAGAAAATTGCCTGTGGAAAATTGAATGGTCAAAATGAGCGATTGGGTCATTGTTTCCATTGCTGTTTGAAGGAAACATTTGAGAGCTTTGCAATTGCACTGAACAAACCTAGCATCAGGAGCTAGATGGTGGGACTAGGAACTTGAGAATGACACTTGCATCATTTATCTCTAAAGTCTAAGGCGTAATTCCGTTGAAAATAAGTCCGCCACTTCCATGTTTCTGATCAGTTCCTTTTCTGCAGGCAAAAACTCAATATTTGTTAGAAATTAAACCAACCCATTTTTGTTTTACTTTCTTTTTTTTTTTTCTTTCTTAGAGCTAGCTAGCTTGCATTTAAAAAGGCATCCAATCTCAGTTTTTGTCTTAGAAAGGGCGAAAGGGAGTTTGTCTATTTACCCTTCCCAATCAAGGACGGCTACAGCTTGAGAAAGACAGCAGAGCTGATGTACTCAACGTCTATGAGGGCCGTCTGATCTGTAGCAAGAGAGAGAGAGAGGGATTCTTTTTTCTGTCTCTGTAAGAAGAGAGAGAGGGAATTGAATAACAATTGTGAGGTGCTAAAGAACCCCAAAGAGGGGAATTTATGGCAGACAAAAGAACCATCTTTTTCTTAATTTTATTATTATTACTTGTTAGAGAGAGTGTTTGCTTACTGTTTGGACCCATGATAAAATGGAAGTAAGAGGGAATAACAGGCAGCGGTATCATGGGAAGTAACTGGATAGTAAACAGTTAACACTTAGTATTGTGCCACTTCACATGGCATCAGGTGGGAGATTGACAGAACTCATTTATGTTCCCTCTTTTTTTTTTGTTTTTTTACTCAAACTAACTTGGCTAGCTAAAAAGTGGAACTTGCATTTGTACGGTCTCCATCAATAAGAATATTTCACAAGCCATTGAGTAAATTTTGTTGTTGTGGCTTAAAGTATTGGTTCAATCCTCACTTTGCTTTTGCTGCAACTTATTGTAGCAAGATTCACAGCACAACTAGGGGCGAAAAAAAATTAAGAAAAATCAAAAATCAATTTTAAATTGTAATTTTCATTTAGTTTGAAATAATTTTTTTTATTTGATTTCAATTAAAATTGAATATTTGATGTATATATTAAATTTAAATAAAATTTTAAATTAAGATAAAAAATAAAAAAATTCAAATTTAATCTAATTTGATATTTTTATTATTTTAATTAATTTTTATATATTTTAAAATTTTTATAAAATAAAAATAATTATTTTATATGTAAATTTATTTTTTAAAAATAATTAATTAAATCAATAAAATTTAATTTTAATTAAACTAATTTTAAAAAAATATTTATATTTAAATCAAAATTAAAAATTATAATATTATATATTATAAAAAATTAAATTAAATTCGATCGAATCGTTATTATTATTAAATATAATAAAAAAATTGGTATATATAATATTAGAAAAAATATATATATTTATATATGAACACGTGGTTCATGGTCGTAAGAGGTAATCTTTGGAAAATAACGATAATTATTTCACCCGAAAAAAAAAAAAAAGAAAGAAAAACTGCTAGGCATGCCATGAAAGGGCAGTGCTCCTTTGACTGGCAATCTCTGAGCAAGGTCGCTTTCCACAAAAAGGACGAAGACCCCATTTTTCTCTCTCTCTCTCTCTCTCTTTCCTTAACTTTCTCCTCATCAAGTCTAGGTGAGAATGTTGTTAGTCTCCCTCTTCCATGCGTTCTTATCTGTTTTGCTTTCGTTTCAGATATGCATCAGTCAATATATATTATTATATATTGAAATAAAGACCGTGAAATTACTTTAGTCAAGAAAGAGTTGCTTGTGCTTGTACTATCATTGCTTGCTGCCGACAAGACCCTTTCCTGAAAACCCTAGCCAATGAGAAATTGCCATAACTACAAAATCGGTCTCGTACTATAGAAATAGTCTTGTCCACTATTAATGAAAAGTGAAAACTTCTCCTTAATCTCTCTCAGTCTGCGTACCCCTTTCTTTTGGCACTCCCTTTGTCACATTTTTCTTTCCATTATCCTGCCGTACGTTGTTTCCACTTGGATAAACTCATTACTCTCTTTATTTCTTTTTCTAGCTCCCTGATTGAGCGAGGCTGGCAGCATTAGGAGGACCACATACATGGGAGAGATGAGTTTGGTTGTTCCTAGGTTGCATTCAAAGATGCGATAACTATGACAAAAAAAGTTAAAAAGATGTACAATCAAATGTGTACCATTTTGAAATGGGTGATAATGAGAGCATAAAACCCTAGAAGTTTATGCCCTAGAAGTCCCTTTCCCTTGTGCTAGCTTCCTCCTCAAAGTCCACATATCTTTGGTTTAAATATAACTCACCCCGCCCCCCTCCATTCACAGCTACCCCCATGACTTTAGATTCATCTGGACTTGAGTCTTTTCCATTAGGGGATGAACCGTTTTCCATTCCAATCTAAACATTTTGATAACTTGTGTGACAATAACTCTCCACACTAAATAAATCTGCTAACTTTGCACTATCATCAAACTATGCCCCTTCAGACTTGTATTATATATGCAACGAATGAAGACCTTTTACTCTTAATCCTTGTTATTATTATTAGTTAATTTTATGTTTCATTAAATTTTCCTACCATTATTACTTATAAAGCTAGTGATGCATGATGTGATGGGAAAGAAAGTTTATATACGGCGGCTTTTGTCTTTATGGTGTTTCATCAAAAATATCTTCTCGTTTATGATTTCCAACTGGGCATTGTTTGGAGGAACAGCATGGACCTATCATCACATTTGATGTATGGCTTTATAATGTGAGCTAGCTATCGGAAAATTATGGTTAAGCATCCCCAACCAGAAAAGGTCCCCGGCCTCGATAACCAACAAAAAGGAATGAAAGAAACCTTGAAAAAGCGGAATTATACTCTTTGGGTTTAAATTAAATACTAATTCAACTCCTATATTACCTGACAATTTTTTTTTTAAAAAAAAGTCTATTCTTTTATCATTTTCAAATATATTTTTATGGTTAATATTAAAAAAAATCATCGAATTTCATTGAAAAATAAAAATAAAAATTTAATATTTTATTATATGAAATTAAAATTATGAGTTTTTATTTTATTATAATGACAATTTTTACATTAAAAAATATTTTATATTTCATTAAAACTTTTTTTATTGGTTGATGTGATTTATTTAAAATATTTATATAGATAGATTTGTTTGAATAAATACTAAATACTTAATGAAATGTTATTTCAATAAAATATGGAAAAGGTTATTTTCAGTTTATGGTAAATTCGAAGCTTATTTGAATATTATTACGGGAACCCTTATTTTAGTGCAATAATTTTTATTCAGTATAAATGTTGATGAAAGAATATCATGTGATAAACATGAACTTTAGCCTAACACTAACCTCCTTAGGAGGTGAATTTCTATAAAACTAAAATTTAATCATTAGCACTTCAAAATTTTCTTTTCTAATTTTTCTTAGGCTTTAACCTCTTTTATATTAAAGAAAAAAAATATCATCCAACACAGTTGACTGACTTTAATATTTCATGTCCAATTGGCATCAAAGCTACCAAAATCGCTAATCGATTTGGTTCTTGAAACAGGTACAAAATAAAAATTGATCCACCCTAAATATGATACTATTACTTTATATTTAATTAAGATAAATACAACTGAATGCATGAGATAAATAAAATCAATTTAATTTTAAAATTTAAATCGATAAGATTTCCAAACTAAAAGATGTTCCTAAAAATTCATAAAACAATTAAATAAAAAATTGTTTAGAAATTTAGGATGTCTTATAGTAGAATTTAGGAATCAGGACTGGACAGCTACAAATTTTATTCCATCTATGTACTAGGCATTTAAAAAATAAAAAACAAATAGTTTAAAGTTTAAAACCCCTAAATTTTTTTTTATGAAATTATAAATACAAGAAAATTTATAATAATAATTAATTATTATATTCATATATAATATATCATTAAATAATCAAATAATAAACAAAGTCAAACCTACACATAATAAAATTTAAATCTAAAATCTTAAAATTCTAAAATTTTTTATCACTAAATCAAGACCTTATTTACAAAACCCATTTACTTCACCGTTGTGGTCTTCAATTCGTGTTTATTCTTGTTGGATTGTAAACTCAATTATATTGGGTTAGTTACTTGTTTATTATTTTTTTAGTATCCGATTTATTTTATATTTTAAGTTGGATCTTTGTCTGTTCTATAGTTAGGCACGTTATAATATAAATGAAGTAAAAAGATATACAAAGGCTATGAATATAGGGGCTAAAAATAGTGTAGAGAAAGAGAGAAGGCTAGGGTAGTAACATGAAAAAGGAAGAAAATGTGCCTTGTGAAAAAAATGCAAACTTTGGTGTAAGTTTTTTCTTACTCTACTAAAATGAATATTTTTTATGCATTTTGAAGTGAAGAAATGTTATTTTGTTTGTTATTTACAAACTTGAAAGTTAGTTGTGCTTGATAGTTGGTTATATGGTTATTTTGAATTTTGACCTTGTTTGATTAGAGATAATTTTTTGTGTGAAACTTGTGCTTAAAATTTATGAATGATTGAGGTTAAAAGTTATGATTTTGGTGGTTCATTGAAATTTGGGTTAATATATTTTAAGAAGCTTTATGGAGAATAAATGCCAAGTGTTTATGAAAATATCTTTTAGGATTTTCTTCCCAATAAAAATGGTATCAAAGCTTGTGATTTGTTTGTGTTGAATTCTTGGTGAAGTTTACTAAACTTAAGTTTTCCATTTGGGGTTTTTTTATTGGTGTGGTGATTTGTAGTGGGTTTTGGTGAACTTGGCATTGTGATGGCTAACAACTTTGTGCAACCCTAATTGTGATAATTGGAATATCTAGACATCCCAAAAAAGAGGAAAAAAAAAAGAGTTGTCGTGCACGATACCAGCACCCATCAACCTTACCCTAGTAGCCCTCTTACAACCTTCTAGCCTTCTCTACCCTTGTAGAGCCACCTTACAAGCTGCCATGATAGTTGAATTTCAACTACCAAATGATTGCATTTTATCGTATCTTTTTAGTTCAATTTCTAATGAATATTTGCTTGTTTCTTAAGAAATTATGGCAAAAACACTCCTAATTACTTAAATATTTAATGTGTAGGTAAAAAAATGAAAAAAGAGGGAAAAAAGAAATTTTGGACTCATTTTGGATGCATTTTGGTGTAAAAAGCTTTATTTAGCCAAAAAAATGTGAATTTGCTTCAATGCCATGATTAGGGAGATTTTTCCTACCTTATTTTCCATTACTTCTTTTGCTTATTTGAGTTTTAATGAACTTCAATTCAAGCTTAAGTCCTTATATCTTCTTTGTTACAATATCCTTTTTAGCTTATTAGTGTTTTGTCATTCTTGTAGTAAAGTTGCATGAGCTAGGATTGATTCAATGCATAGGTGCGGTTTATGAGCCATAATTGGAGTTGGAAATTTCTAAAATTTTACAAGGCTAAGTTGACAATTAAATGGCTCTCATTTGGCTGGAATTTTATGAAGAATTGGATCTACAATTGGCATCTAAATTGAAGACAAGGAACCAAGCTCAACCGCTAAATGTATTTAGTAATGATCAAGTGGAAATGGCACCACTTCTTGGATTCAAAAGGAAGACTAATGGGTAGCTACTTAGTTGGCAATTTGAAGCTTTTAATTGGTTATAATTATGACTTTTTGGAGCTTACAAGATGCAAAGAAGGGAGCTTGAAGTGCAATGAAGTGAAGAAAAGTAAACTAGGAAGTTTATAAAGAAAGATTGGATGACATGAAAATATCTTGTACATATGGCATCCTAGGTGGCTTTTTTTTGTAATTTAATTGATTGGAACACGTCATCCTTGGCCTATAAATAGAAGGGATAACCGGCCAGTGGGAGAGCTTTTGGTATTTTTAGATTATTTTCATTTCTTGCATGTTCTTTTATAAGGCTATTAGGAGAAAATTCTTTTTATTTTTTAGCAAAATTTACTTGCCTTTATTTTACATTCATTTTAAGGTTCAATCAATAAAAGTTAATTTCCTTTAAGTTTTCTTAATCAATTTCATGCCTTTTCATTGATTACTCAAATCTGTTTGGCAAAATTTTCCATTAAAGTAGTTATAGTTTTTGCATTATATCTCTTTTCAATTTTTGTGAGTTTGATTCAAGTTTTTTTTTTATGAACTCTCAATTCATATTCTACAAATCTAAAAAATTTTACATTCAAATTCATTCCATAAAATTCTATAAAAATTTGAAAATTTTGATTGAAAATTTAACAGCAAAGTAGGAGATCAAGTGGTGACGACACTTGAGGATTCATCTCTCTTGGTAGGTGATTGGTCTATTCTTTTTCAACTTTTCTCTTGTTAATTCATGTGTGTACTTGCTTAAATTCAATTCTTTTCTTTTAATCCAATGTTTTTCAAGTCTGTTTTGCTGATTTTCTCTTAAGTGCCCTATTTTTCTCTTTACTAGACTCGGTTTTTGTTTACGTTTATTAAGCTTGTTTTTACAATGTTTTTCTTTATTGAATCTTGTAGTAATCTTATAGATCTAAATTGTTTTAGCTTAGTTTTAGTTCATTTGTTTTGTAGGATTGTAGATCTAAGTTTTACTTTCCATTCGGTTACACTTCTAGAATTGGTAGTTAGTTTCGATTTGTTCATTTCTTATTTTTTTTATGATTTTTCTTCAGTTATTTCATTTCAATTATGTTTTGATTTATGTTTACTTACTGTTTCACACTTAAGAAACTGTTTGGATAAATTTTAGGTAGTTTTAAGATCATATTTTACTTGGAAGTTAGAGATTAGTTACATTTGGTTAGAGTTAGTTATTTTTGGTTATACATTCAACTTCATGTTTCAATCTTTTAGTTGCTGTTTGGTTATTACTTTAGCTTTCTAATTCATGTTCTTAGCTTAGATTTACTTTACAATCATGTTAGATTTAATTCAAAGCAATTTAGCTACTATTTTACTAAGTTTTTCAAGTATGCTTTCATTATATTTAGTGGATATGCTTTCGGTTAGTTGTATTTCTTACTTATGGCTTTCAATTCTTATTGACATTGGCTTAATGTTGTCTATTCTAATTACTTGAATTAACTTCAGATTGAGTGATAAGATAATAGGTACTTAGTTTAGGCTTTTTAACTACTCTTTGTGGGAACTATATCTTCACTTAGGTCGCTATTATTATTTGAACAATCTGTGCGATTAAAAAAATCTTCAATCAAGTTTTTAAAGTCGTTATGAGGGATTAAGAGTCAAGAGCTTTAGCCTAATATCATACTTTAACATGATCTTCTATAAATGAATTCACCATTAGTGTACATATGCTAAGCTAGTTACTAACTTGCCTTGATTTTGTTTTCTTAAGGTGCACACAAGCTAACTTTCCTTGTTGTTTTCATTCCATTAGTTGTACATAGATTCTTCCTTTAGAAGCCTTCCATTGGATCTAGTTGTCCTTATAGCCAATTTATGCACTTAATGAGGAGTCGTGAGTTGATCTTTCTAGATCCCAAGATAAAAACACACTTATGAGATGTAGAAGGGAAAGATAAGTTGATCTTACCACAATGGCCGAACAAGCTAACACTAAAGCCCTTAGAGACTATGCTATGCTCAATCTTAATGGTTTTCAACCTAGCATTAAAAGGCCATCCATTCAAGCCAATAACTTTGAGATTAAACCTGCAATCATCCAGATGATTCAAAATTCAGTGCAATTTAGTGGTCATACCAGTGAAGTCTCCAGTGCTCACCTATAGGATTTTTTAGAGATATGTGATACATTTAAGCATAATGGTGTTACTAAGAATGCCATTAAGTTTAGGTTATTTCCTTTTTCCCTTAAAGATAAAGTAAAGAGTTAGTTAGCCTCTATGCCAACAGATTCTATTACTATCTGAGATGATTTAGTAAAAAAGTTTATGGCCAAGTTTTTTCCTCTAACCAAGATGGCGAATTTGAAAAATGACATTACCACATTTGCCTAGCATAACTAAAAGACCTTGTATGAGGCATGGGAAAGATACAAGGAGCTCTTGAGGATGTGTCAACACCATCGATTACCTAAATGGCTAGAGATCCAGATTTTTTACAACGGGTTGATACCTGTCAATAGGATTATTCTAGATGCTATCGCAAGAGGTACCCTAATGAGTAAGACTTCTGATTCTGCATATGATTTGATTGAGGACATGGCCACCAATAATTGTCAGCGGTCTAATGAGATACAGTATCCTGGGAAAGCCTCAGGAATGTATTAACTTACTGAGTTTAAAGCTTTAAGTGCTAAGATAGATTCCCTATCCAAATCTATTAATACCTTAAATTTTAAGGTTACATTTCTCGAGCCTAATCCTAGTTAGTCAAGGTCTACCTATAGTTGAGTTACATGTTGTGAAGTTTGTGGGATAAGTTATAGGTGATTCATGTGAAGGGAATCAAGTATTAATAATTAGAGTTAAAGCAACGAAAATTTAAAATTTTTAATTCCCTAAAGCTAAGATTAATCAACAAGATCATACAAATACACAATATATATAAGCTATATGGGTTTTGGTTGTGGTTGTTACCTTGAATGCCAAAACTCTTTGGGTTCAAGTTGGTGACCTTCCAAATAGTTTCTCAAGCTAAAAGGTTATCCAAGTGTTCAACCTTTGATGGTGATCCACACGAATAAGGTGAAATAACATTCTCCAAGGAATGAGAAGAACTCAAAATTGAAATCTCTAGCTAGTGAGAATTGTTGGTTGCCCTTTTTGTATTTTCTCTCAATTGTTCTCAATATATGAGATGTCTATTCTTTTAAAATGCTATAAGAGAGGGGGCGACTTAAGTTTTTATATAAAGACAAGGGGTAAGTCAAAACCCTAGAGTATTAGGGTTTCATTATTCTTAATTCTATTCTTAATAGAATAAACCCTTAATTAAGTCCTATTTTCAATAGGATTACTTACTTAGCCGATCATACAATGTCCCATTTAGTATTAGACTTTTGTATGTTTCTTTATATCAAATTTTAATCCAATAAATTAAGTCTAACTTAATTTATCTCAACTTTAATATTTCACAATATGTCATATTATATGTGACCCATTAGGTTCATTGATAGCACCTAAATACATAAAGTTTTTACATGATAAAAATGGTGTTAATTTTTAAATTTTGGATGATTTTTAGTGCTTTTCATGTTGTTTTTATGATTTTAGGTTTTTAAGCTCATGGATATCATTTTAGGTAACCCATGCATGCAAGCATGCAAGGAACAATTTTAGCCTAATATTGAAAGCTCATAGTTGAACCACATTGATCTATAAGATAGAGTTCTACTTACAGAAGAACACTCCATCATGTTTTGTCAAAAGAGACCTAAGCCTAAAGTCATTCCTTTGCTTAACCATGAAGAAATTAAGTTTGCATAAAGACTCTACATTTAACTAGATCACTTTCAAGAGAGAATCAATTACACATGTGATGTTTGAAGAGTTTCAAGATATCATAGACTTCAGCAAGATTGGCCAAAGGATTTTTTCTTATAAAGAACTCTATCCATTTAGCCATGCAAGTACCATCCTATTCGGCGAAGACTCCATCCAATAAAGCTCTTGCAATTTTACCACAATAAAGGCTAGCTACATTCAGCCAAGAAGCATTTGAAACTCACCATGGGACTTGTTGCTTAGCCTTAAAGATTTTGACTTAGTGTAGGATTTTATCCATTTAAATTTCAAGAATTGGATAAAAATCAACTTACTCTTAAATTTTCAAGCCTTAGCCGAACCCAAGAGAGGAGAATTATTATGATTTAATCAATATTCAAACAAAAGCCAAGATTATGTCATCAATACCCTATTCGACCAAGCATGCTCAAGCTTGAAGAAGTTATATTCAACTATAACTCTTTATAAGATGAAAATCAAGCTTATCACTTAAAGTTTGAATTTGAAAACAACTCTTGTAAATCCTACCCTTGGTTGAACCTTCCATTATAAATAGAGAGGCCATTCACTCATTTTCATCATCCCACTCCTTACTTCTCTTCTATCTTTTAGTTATTATTTCTTTTAGTTTTGTAGTTTAGTTATTAGCTTAGGTGACATATTTGCCAATAACCACAAAGCTTTTGCTTCTTTAAGTTCTTTTATTTCAATCAAAGAAGTATTATTTTTCAAGATCCCTTTTACATTACTTTTAGATTTCAATTTTTGATTTTACAATCTTTATTTTGACAAAAGCATTCTTTTTCTTTCAAGATTGATTCAAGCTATCTTTTACTTTTTACAAGATTTGGCCACCATTTTTTTTATTGTTCTACAAGTTATTTTCATGCAATCTTTATTCCAAGTTTGCTACAAGCAATTGGCATTCTCAAGTTTTCTTTATTTTTTAAGCTTTCAATTATTGTTTTCTTAGATCTAGTTTTTGGAAATCTTCTTTTACTTCTCATATGACATTTGGTGAAGCCAAGATCTTCGCCCACACATCATTTTTAGTCTTTACTTTTCTTTGCAACCAAACCTTGAATTCCAATTGTTTAGATATAAGATCTTAAGGTTTCACCAATGGTACTTAAAGAGCAACCCAACATTGCATTCTATAATCTTTGAGGAGACGATACTGGAATACTTATTTTTATTACTTGATCTTTGTACTTACAAACTATACGAAAAGCAGCAATTAAGTTTTTAGCGCCATTGTCAGGGAATATAGTGATGTTCTATATATCAATAAAGAATTCTTTATTTCTTATAATATAAACCTCTTTTTTTTATTTAATTACTTTTTTTTTTTGCTTTTCTTTAATCATTTCTTGTTTGCATGCACAGATTCATAAGTGTAGACCTAGCTCCTGTTGATCAAGAAATTGAAAAAACTTTTAGAAGAAGAAGAAAAAAGCAATCAGCATCTCTTACACCATCCATGTTTAATGCAAACAATGAAGGGTAAAGAACTTTAAGGAACTATGCAGTTCCCAATACAAATGGTTTTCAACCATCAATTATAAGGCTAGCTATTCAAGCTAACAACTTTGAGATAAAATCTTCAATTATACAAATAGTCCAAACTTCTGTGCAATTTGGAGGGTTACCAAGCAATGATCCAAATATCCACTTTTCTAATTTTCTTGAATTATATGATACTTTTCACTATAGTGGTGTTTTTAATGAAACAATTAAACTAAGATTATTTCTTTTTTCTCTCAAGGATAAGGTGAAAAGTTGGTTGTCATCACTACCATTTGGTTCAATCATAGCAGGGGATGATTTAGTCTAAAAGATTATAGCAAAGTTTTTCCCGCCAGTAAAAACAACAACTAGCTGGGCATGGAAAGAAAGTTTAGTAAAAAGTCTGCTAGTTTATTTGAGGTTGATCCAATTACTTTTATCAATTCTCAACAAACAGCCTTTACCAAAAAGATTACAGCCTTAGGAAACCAACCCCAAGCCAACCATGTAAATGCTATTCAAAATCTTTTTGTCTCTTGTGATATATGTGAAAGACCTCATTCCATTAAAAGATACTCGTTTAGAGTAGAACAAATTTAATACATACAATAAACTAAGCCAAACAATAACCCCTGTAGCAATACCTACAACCCTGGATGATGAAACGACCCAAACTTTTCTTAAAACTAATCAAGCCACCAACCCACCAACAATCAAAACAACAAGTACCCCTCAATCCACCAACCTATAAACCACCCCAAGAAAAGAAACCCACTTTTGAAGACATGTTGACCCAATTGATGCAAGCCAACAATGCTAATATTCAAGGTCAAGTTACATCTATCAAAAACTTGAAAAACCAAATTGGTCAACTCGTCCAGGCCATAGCTAATCGCCCCATAGGTTCCTGACCTAGCAACACTGAATCCAACCCTAAAAGACAAGGCAATAAGGGATGTAATGCAATTCATTTTTTGAGTGATGTTAGTATGGAGGTATATGATAAGGAGGATGATTTCATCAGTGAACTTATAGTAGTAAACCTTTCCAATTTTGTAAAACAATCTGAAGTAGATTTTATAAGAAAAAAAGACATAGTTGAAGATGATGAACTTTTGAGATTTGGTAAGGAAATTTTACAAGGGTTTGACCCTATGACATTAGAAACCTTTAAAGACATTAAGACCTATGAGAAAGACTCTGAGGAGGAAAACATGTAGATGGATTATGGAGAAAATATTGAAGTATACATTGAAAGGTTTATTGAAGAAAGGCAAATGCTATTGCAAGTAGGAAGTGTACTACTAAAAAGTATTTAGCTTGAGCCTGAAGAAACAATCTAAGAGAAAATAGTTCAAGAAGGGGCAATAAAAGAAAAAGACCTATAAGAAGAAGATCAACACGAAAAAAAGAGAAATCTAAAGAAAGAGTACAACCAAGGCCAATGATGACTACCAAAATGTATAGGCAATATTTTAACATAGCACCACATTTCTCAAAATCTGTTCAAAAGAAGTTATTCAAAGAATTGAAGTTACATTTTTAGAATATTGTAGCCTTAAACTTCAACAACTCTTGTCCAAAAAATAAAAAGATCCAGGGAGTTTTACTATTTTTTGAAAAATTAGACATTTAAAATTTTTTTCTACTCCTTGTAATCATGGTTCTAGTAAAAATCTAATGCCTATGAATATTTTTATACAGCTAAGGTATGGAGAGTTGAAGCCTGCCCAATTTAACATTAAATTTGTTGATCAATATGCTAAATTACCCCAAAGGTGTTAAAAAATATACAAGTGAAAGTTAGTAAATATGCTTTCCTTGTGGATTTTGCTATTTTAGATATGGAGGATGATAAGGCCCCCTTATTATTAGAAAGACGTTTCTTATTTACTACTAAGGCCTTAATAGATATTTTTTATGCTAGCCTTACTCTTAAATTTAAAAATAAGAAGCTGTAATTTGTATCTAGGGGGTTTGGTGTACTTAAAGATATATAAAATGTTAGTTCAATTAAGGTAAAAGAAAACCTTAAAGAGTCTGACCTAATAAATAAACCTTTTGATCCTTTGAATCATTTGGCAACCCTTAACTCTAGTCATCTCAACCTTATAAGAAACTCAAGCTTTATTTATATTATGCCTACTATGAGAGCTAGTACACCTCCTAAGATAAAGTTTGTTTATGTTATTTTGTAAAGAAAGAGACAGCTAGGTAAACTCTTTTCAAAGAAGTAATGTGATATTCTTAGATTTAGAGATCGTTAAGCTTGACCAAAACTGACATTGCTTGTTATTTTGTAAAGAAAGAGATAGCTAGGTAAACTTTTTTCAAAGAAGTAATGTGATATTCTTAGATTTAGGGATCGTCAAGCTTGACCAAAACTGACGTTGCTTAACCCAAGTTCCATTTTAATCGTTATGTCTTTTATTTTCTTAATTTTTCTTTTTAGAATAGGTATGTTTTTAATGTTTTGTTTGTGCTATTTTTATAAGAAAAAAGTAACACAAGGATGATACCAAAATGTTGATTTGGCCTCACAATGAATTTGGGGAGTATTTTTTTTTTATAATAATTTTTAAAATTTGGATGATTTTTTGTGCTTTTCATGTTGGTTTCATGATTTTAGGTTTTCAAGCTCATGGATATCATTTTCATGTAAGCTATGTTGGCAACCATACAAGGAGTAATTTAGCCCATTATTGAAAGTTCATAGTTAAACCACATTGATCCACAAGATAGAGTTCTACTTGCACAAGGACACTTCATCATGTTTGGCCTAAAAAGACCTAATCCTAGAGTGCTTTCTTTGCTTAACCATGAAGAAATTAAGTTTACATAAGGACTCTACATTCAGCTAAATCATTTTTATAAGGGAATCGATTACACATGTGATGGTTGAAGAGTTTCAAGATATCATAGACCTCACTATGATCGGTTAAAGGAGTTTATCTTATGAAAAATTCTATCCATTTTGCCATGCAAAGTAGAAGATTAATTTGTAAAAGCATGGACTTTATAAGCACCATCCTTTGAACAACTAGACCAAATGGAAAGCTTATCAAAGAAGAATTTATGTACAACTAATGGAATGAAAGAGAAGATTTTGATTCTTGCTTTTACAATCTTTGTTTTGATAAAAGCATTATTTTACTTTTGAGATTAATTCAAGCTTTCTTTACTTTTTTTTATAAGATTTGGCCACCATTTTCTTTATTTTTCTACAAGTTATTTTCATGTAATCTTTATTCCAAGTTTACTACAAGCAATCGGCATTCTCAAGTTTTTTTTTTTTTTTCAAGCTTTCAATTCTTATTTTCTTAGATTTAGTCTTTAACAATCTTTTTTTACTTCCTAAGTGATAGATGATGAAGTCAAGATCTCTACTTATACATCACTTTTAATTTTTACTTTTCTTTGCAAGCAAACCCTGAATTCCAATTGTTTAGATATAAGATCTTAAAGTTTCACAATTGGTACTTAAAAAGCAACCCAATTTTACATTCTATAATTCGTTAGGAGACAATACTAGAATACTTCTTTTTGTTACTTGATTTGAGCACTTACAAGCTATACGAAAAACAACAATCACATTTTTGGTGCCATTGCTAAGGATTATTGCAGTGTTGTGAATATCAATAAAGAATTCTTAATTTCTTATAATCTAAACCTTTTTTCTTTTGCTTTTATTTTTTATCTTTTCTTGTTTGTATGCGCAGATCCAAAAGTGCTAACTTAGCTTTTATTGATCAAAAAATTGAAAAAACCTTTTGAAAAAAAAGAAAAAAGCAATAAGCACCACCTATACCAACACCAATGGCTAATGTAAACAATGAAAGGAAAAAAATCTTAAGGAACTATGCAGTTCCCAATGCAAATGGTTTTCAACCATTCATTAGAAGGCAATTATTTAGGTTAACAAGTTTGAGATAAAGCCCTTAATTATACAAATGGTCCAAACTTCTATGCAATTTAGAAGGTTACCAATCGATGATCCCAATCTCTACCTTTCTAACTTTCTAGAATTATGTGATGTTTTTCGTTATAATAGTGTTTTTGATGAAGTAATTAGACTAAGATTATTTCTTTTTTCTTTCAGGGACAAGGTAAAAAGTTGGTTGTCATCACTACTATCTAGTTCAATCACAACATGGGATGATTTGGTCCAAAAGTTTTTAGCAAAGTTTTTCCCACCAAGAAACACAGCAAAGCTAAGGAATAAGATTACCTATTTTCTACAAACAGATGGTGAAACACTATATGATGGATGGGAACGATTTAAAGCGCTTTTAACAAAATGCCCACACTATGGATTACCCCAGTGGTTTCAAATCTAGATTTTTTATAATGATCTCACACCACCTATGAGAACCACTTTAGATTCAATTGCTGAATAGGCAATTATGAGCAAGACTCTTAAGGAAACAAATGAGCTTATTGAAGATATGGCTGTTGACAAATTACCAGTGAGGTATGAAAAGAAAAGTTGGTAAAAAGTCTACTAATTTATTTGAGGTTGATGCTATTACTTCTATCAATTCCCAACTAGTTACCCTTACCAAAAAGATTGAAGCCTTAGGAAACCAACCCTAATTCAACCTTGTGAATGCTATACAAAATATTTTTGTCTCTTATGATATTTATGAAAGACCTTATTCCATTAAAAAATACCAGTTTAAAGTAAAACTAGTTCAATACATCTAACAAGTCAAGTTAAACAACAACCTCTATAGTAATACCTATAACCTTGGATGGTAAAATCACCTAAACATTTTTTGGAACCAATCAAACCACCAACCCACCGACAGTCAAAACAACAATTACCACTCCAATCCACCAACTTATAACTGACCCCACGAAAAGAAACCCATTTTTGAAGACATATTGACCCAGTTGATGCAAGCTAACAATGTTAATATTTAAAGTCAAGCTACATCTATCAAGAACTTAGAAAAAGAAATAGGTCAACTTACCCAAGCCATAGCTAACCACAAATAGGTACTTTGTCAGCAATATTGAATCCAACATTAAAAGACAAAGCAATGAGAGATGTAATGCAATTTACTCTTTGGGAAATGTTAGTATGGAAGAATCTAATAAGAATGATGATTTCATAGATAAACCTATAATAGTAAACCTCATCAGTTTTGTAAGACAAATTGAAGTAGATTTTGTGGGAAAAAAAGGCATATTAGAAAATGATGAGCTTTTGAGATTTGGTAAAAAAATTTTACAAGGGTTTGATTCCATAGCATTAGAAGCCTCTAAAGATATTAAGACCTATAAAGAAGACCCTAAAGAGGAAAATATTGAGATGGACTTGAAAAAGGTCTTGAAGACTACATTAAAAGGGTCTGTTAAAGAAGGGTAAATGCTATTATAAGTAAGGAGAGCACTACTAGAAAGCATTTAGCTTAAGCCTAAAGAAATAGTCTAAGAAGAGACAGTTTAAGAAGGGACAATCCAAAAAGAAGACTTACAAAAGAAAAATCTACAAAGAAGAAGAATAAGACATTAAAAAAAAGTACAACTAAGGCAAATGATGATTACCATAATGTATGAGATTTGCATGAGACTTAATAATATGTATAAATGTTCTAGAATTCACCTACTCAACCCTTGAGGTGATATCCTATACTGTATTTGACTCAAAAGATTATGTAGATAGTTTTTTGGACCGTTTAAGCTTTTTTCAAGCTCATTTTGTTATGATGCATCTTTAGTACCCTATTTTGAACATTTATATTAATCATTTTCTTTATTTACTTTAGCCACATAATAAGCCAATAAGTCTTTATTATTATTATTATTATCTTTTCTTTTGTTTTACATAACCTATTGTGCTTACTTATGTATGGACATGCTTATGATTTTGAAAGGAAAGAAGATACAATAAAAGAATGAATAAAAAAAAAAACATCAAAAGCAAAGGCAAAGCCTAATAAAAGTAAAAAATGGCTAAATTTCAAAAAATAAATGCCATGAATAAAAGAAAAAAAATAAAATGATTCCTCACAAGTCAAAGTTTTAAAAAGAACTCTTAATTGTTCAAAGTCTAAGAAGCTAAAAGAAAGTAAGTTTATGGTTTTTGAGTCTAAAATATTTTTTTTCCTACCTTGACCAAAGCCTTCCATTACAATACTAAAAAACCTTTTGATCTTTAGTTAAATATTTAGGTCTAACATTAGTGGAAAAGGATGGAGAAAGTGAACATATGAAGATTATTTTATGTTTGAATTAAAATGTGATGAAGTATTTTGTATTCTTTTATTTAAGTTATATGCATGAATTAGAGATTGAGTAGATGTATAATGTAATAAGCATAAGATATTGAGAGCTTGTTTTTAAAGAAATTTCTTGTAACTCTATCTTTATATTTAGCTTTGTATTTTCAATAGTACATGATAGAAACTTTTTGTAGTTTTTGACCTTGTAAGTATGATTATTGATATTTAATTTTGTTGATTTGAGGTTTTACTTAAGGAAAAGCAAAGATTTGTATGCAGGGGTGTGATAGCACCTAAATATATAGAGTTTTTACATGCTAAAAATGGTGCTAATTTTTAAATTTTGTATGATTTTTGGTGTTTTTCATGTTGTTTTCATGATTTTAGGTTTTCAAGCTCATGAATATCATTTCCATTCAAGGAGTAATTTTAACCCTACTGAACCACATTGATCCACAAGATAGAGTTTTATATGCATAAGGGCACTTCATCATGTTCCGTCAAAAAAGACTTGATCCTAGGGTGCTTCTTTTATTTAACCATAAAGAAAATAAGTTTGCATAAGGACTCTACATTTGGCTAGATCTCTTCTAAAAGGGAATCAATTACACATGTGATGTTTGAAGAGTTTCAAGATATCATAGACCTTAGCTTGATCAGCCGAAGGAGTTTATCTCATTAAAAACTATATCCAAGGAAGTTGATATTTGTTCTGATTCTTAGTTATTGAATTGGATAGGAAAAGCCAAAAGAAAGTTTTATTTCATGGATTTCTCAACTACTAGTAATTCTAGTTCTACTTCTCAACCTTCTAGTTCTAGATCTTTTTTTAGCTTGTCTTCTCCTCATTCTCCTATACTTAAGAAATCTTCTTCTTCTAAGTTAAAATTTTTTTATAAAGTAGATTATATTTCAGAAGAAAAGAAAACCCAACAAACGGTTCTTTTCTCTTGTAAATCCCTATCTAGCTTTCTCTAGTTCTTCCACTTCCCTTATCAGATCTATAAAAACCCTTCTGAAACTAAAATATCAAGCTCTAAAAGAATATGTTCAAGCCACAAACTTTGATCAATTTATTCTTTTAGTAGGAACTCAAGAGCACTTTGTCACCCTTCAGATCCCAGAAGAATTTTTTCACCAATGGTTAAAACATGGATACACTCACATCTATTTTGGTGCTATCATAATAGCTTTAACATTCCATTGTAGAAATGGTATTCCTGTGTGTACTAGGATAGCCTTATTGGACACAAGATTCAAAGAATACAAGCATATAGTACTTAGCATAGTTAAGACAATGCTCAATGCAAGAACTGACTTCTTTATAGTCTTTTCAAATTATAATATGTCTCTTCATGATCTAACGCTATTAGATGCTTTAAAAGTTCAAGTACAGATTGTAAGCAATGAGATGAAAGGACTCCAGGTAACCTTCCACTACTAGATGGCATATAAAATTCAAAATCATGTCATTAACTTACCTATTCCTCACTCTGGTGATGCTATCTTTGTCAAAATGGAAGCAACAAATAAAAATCTTAGACATTTTCACATTCCAAAATAGATCTGTAATGAAGAACTTGCCACACTTCTCCCAAAGTCATGGACAACAAGTTATCAAAAGATTTGGAAGCAAGATAAACCCATTCAACACTTTAATCCAATCTACAAGACAAATTAGGATGGCACTATGACAATTGAGTTTGATCACAGCAAAAGAAAAAATGTTCCTCCTCCAACGATTTTTCAAACATAGTTCGTGATGCAAAGATGTCAAACTGAGCTTAATGTTCCAGTTACACACTTCCAGTCTAATGAAAAACCCATTTATGCATACAAATCTTGACAAGGACATTGTTATTGGGATATTAATTATAGATGCAAAAGATGTCAAAAAGACACATACAAAAGCTTCTTTGATGATAATGATGATGATACTCTAAAGAAGCAGAAGAAAAAGTCCTCCCAGCAAAAGGTCAAAGAAAGGTATGAGAATGAAAACCCTAAAGTTGATCTCTTTGGTAAACCCTCAAGAAAGTTTAACTACTATGTCATCTATCCTAAGAAAGAAAAACAATTTCCCAAACCCTGCAAACTCCAAGCTTCACAAAAACCAAATTAACACCAACCTTTACCCCAAATATGTATGATGCAACCAGGCTACCAAGATAGTCTTACAACTCATATTTCCCTCTTTTCCAAGAATTCCACAAAGAAAGATATGAACACATCCCAAAAATCCCTAACCTTATTGACAAAGATGAATATGGAAATCGAAAAAGTGTTTTTCAGGCAAAAGCAGTTTTAAACTGGCAGACTGAAAATTCTCACTAGTAGAATGCATACTTACACAAAATTGAAAATAAGTTAGACCAAGTCAATCATCACTTTGATCAGAGCTTTGTTCATCTTCAGAATATTATTCTTGAAATTCAATTAAGGATAATAACCTTAAATCAAGAACTAAGATACATGGCCAAAACCAACAGTGAATTCACTTATGCTTTCACTGAAAGAGAGAAAGAAATGAAAAGCTTAAAGATTCAACTTACAAATCTTCAAAACCAGCTCCGTTAAAAACAACAATAACAACAACAACAAACTACCTTCAGTTATAATATCTTCACCCCTTTAAACACTGGAATGCATGACACCCTTTTATCAAGCCTATATCCCTCCTCTTTACCAACCATACAATCTTTTAATCTCACCCTCAAAACCTTTTTACACCTTGTTTTAGTATAAACCACCTCCCATATCCATACCAACATCCTCACAACCAAAACAATATTTCACTACCATATCAACCAACTAGAACAACCCCATTTTGGTATAATTGAGAAATTGATTCATAGATTTAAAGAAAAATAACCAGTTGATCCAAAACCTAAAAGAGTTGCAAAACAAACACTTTTACAACCTTCAAAATCAAAACCAAGCTCAAGTTTTATACCTTAAAACCTTTCATCCCAACCAGACCAAAAACTTGTACAACTCATGATTCATCCTACCTAAACCCTTCTAACAATGATTCATCAGATGGCACGAGAAAGCACCCCTTAATTTTCCATTAAAGATATCTTTCCCTTTGCTTTTGAGATAGATTCTCAGATGAAAACCATTGAGATTGATGATTTAGTTGATTCAGATGAGTAAGATTTTCATCAAATTTTCATGACAGAACCAATTGTTGAAGTTTTAGAAGATAATCCAAAAGTACACAACCCTGATGCAATGGATATTGAACAACACCCTCTTCCACAATAAATACATGTTCCTCCCTCTACATTAAAGTTTTCAGTCTTTACAATTAATGATATCCTTCCTTCAAAATGGCCCTTAAGGTTTCAAGAATTCTTAGCATGGAGATTAGTTGAATTAAACTCCAATCTCAATGTTATAATGAACACAATCTACTTTTTAAATCTACTTTCTTAAAGCAACTTTATTAAAGTATCTTTATGTCAAGTTAGTTATTTGGTCATGAACTTTAATCATGACATAGTTACTATTTTTTTACTTTTTTAATGTATATATTGTCAACCTCTTTCTCCCAAAAAGAACAAGTCTTACTTCCTCTTCCTCAAAAGTTCTCATTTGTAAGAAATTTTCTTATAAAATATGTTTGGCTAAAACTCTCTCCTCTTTTGGTAATTTCTTCCTCATTTTTTAATAATTAAGTTTAGATCAATATATCCTCCTTTCTATTCCATGGTTTGTTGTGATACAAGTTGAGTATACTCCACAGTTATCATAATATTATGGAAACTCTGCATCAAAAAACTCTAGTAAAATTATCAAGCAAATCATTGACCCATTTTTTCAATAAAAAAAAGTTACTGTACCAAGATTTTACTGAAATAAGCTACTATAGTGAAAGGCATGTTTCTACAAAAATCAGGCCACCAATTCAACATTAAGCAAAAAAGGCATCAGAGTCTTGAACACCGACTAGAATACCTTGGTTGTATGTCTGATCTATGGACTACTTATGTTTGGTATTATCTTAATAGGACAACTGATCCTTTACTGTGTTGCAGTAGTTTTGTTAGGACTCCACCCCCCGAAGAGTCCAAAACTAAAAGCTGTCAATTACGTGAGTCCAGGACATCTCTATCCTGTATTTTAGAGCAAGGTTTTTCTAATTTTTTAGAGTTTTTCACTAAGTTTTAAATGTATCTATGCTCTTTGCATATCTTTTCAAGGGCTTTCAGTATCACTTTGTAGGTATTCTACTTCTTTAGAGTATTATCATCATCATTAAGAAAGCTTCTGTATGTGTCTTTTTAACAACTTTATGGACTCTACAAGCACCATCCTATTCAGCTAAGGCTTTATTAAATAAAGCTCATACAATTTTCACCATAAGAAAGACTAGGTACATTCAACAAAAAAGTATTTAAAGCTCACCATAAGACTTGTTACTTAGCTTCTACTATGAAATTACTTATGATCTTAAGGCATTACTCAATTAAAGCATTCTTGATTAGAATTATAAGTAAAGTAAAGTCAAAGTATAACATTCATCATATAAAATCATAAGTAATTTCATGTCAAATGATCACTTATACAACCATCACATGAGAATATAACTATAGACACTATGTGAACTACCATATCGGTCACCATATAACATCTTCATCTCGAGTCATATTAAATGAACTTGTTCTTATAACAAGCACCCATATGTTAGCTCAAATTTACCTAAACTTCAACCTATGAGATTGGTTGCTTGTTTTATAAGCAAAGCATAACTATATGCCAATCTTAATAGCTCAATAGCTTTTATCAATGTCCTTTCTTGATAAAGTAATGACTAGGAACAATTTAAGAATAATGTTTTAATGTAATGATGATCTCATAATTATAATCTCATTGTAATTCCCTTGTAAAGCATATTTATTCTATAGATTTTATCTATAAGAAGTAAGTAATATTAATTACATGTATACAATCTCATAGATAAAGAATGCCTTTGATAATAATAAAAATGCATAATATGACATGTATCTCATAGCCAATCTGATTGGTCTAGGGATGTTACCAATATCATATACTAGTCAGACTGAAAGTGTCCATTACTTAGGTCAGAACACTAAGTAACCTACTAACCTATTTTTATATACAAAACTAGATAAAAGAATAACCTAGTTTTCTCATGGAATCAACAACAGGATCAAAATGTTATTCCTATTTAGTTTACACATGCTACTTAGTGGCTTCATTCTATCAAACAAAAAAACCCTTTGATTTTCGCCCTATTCTATATCAGTAGTAGAACTCACATCTATACACCTCTTAATACCAACTTTTTGCCACCTTTTGAGAAGAAATCTTTAGTTGATGATCTTTTGAGTTCCTTAATCAAAGCCTAAAATTTTTTTATACAGACATAAAACACCATGTTTCATAACTAGACTAAATCCATTAAGAGCCTAAAGACACAGATAGGCCAGTTAGCTATTTTCTTTAGTATCCAACTCTAGGGCACTTTATCCAATAACATTGAACTTAACCTTAAAAGAGAAGAGAAAAAGCAATGCAAGGCAATCACCCTTAGAAATGTTAAACAAGTAACGAGTGACCTTATTCAAGCTATACCTATAGATGTAGTAAAGGAGTTTGCGAATGAGAAAGAAAAAGTTGTTTAGAAGGAAAAAAAAAAGGTAAGAAGATTGATGAAATGGTTGTACTTACCCAAACATCTACCTAGATTTTAGTACCCAGTTCTTCTAAGCCTACTCCTCCTAGAGTTGAGCCATTTAGGCCTTATATTCTTTTTCTCATACATTTCAGAAGTAGAAAAAATGAAGGTAATTTTCTAAATTTTTAGAAGTGTTTAAAAAACTTCACATTAACATCCTTTTTAGGGATGCATTATAGCATATGCCTGCCTATGCTAAGTTCATGAAAGATACTATCTCCCAAAAAAAAGATCAGAGGATTATGAGACAGTGGCACTCACCAATGAGTTTAGTATACTAATTTAGAGAAGACTACTGACAAAGCTTAGAGACTCTAGTAGTTTTACCATTCCTTATACCATTTGTAGTATGTCTTTTGATAGGGCTTTGTGTGATTTAGGTGCCAGTCAAATTTTAATAAGCTAGGCATGAAAAAAGTGACCCTATAGCACTTTACCCAATAACATTAAAGTTAACCCTAAGAGAAAGGAAAATAGCAATGTAAGGTAATAACCCTATTGGTAAGCAAATAGCTAGTGACCGTATTCAGGCTGTACCTATGGATGTAGTAGAGAAGTCTGAAGATGAGAAAGAGGAAGAGGAAGTCATTGTTAAAATAAAAAAAAAAGGTAAGAAGGTTGATTAGATGGTTGTACCTATCCAGGCACTTATCTTGATTTCAATATGTAGTTTTTCTAGTCTTGTTCCTTCCAGAGTTGAGCCACCTAGGCCTTATATCCTTTTCTTTAAAGATTTCAAAAGCAGAAAGAAAAAAATTTTTTTTTAAGGTTTTAGATGTGTTTAAAAAACTTCATATTAACATCCATTTTGTAAATGCATGATAACATATGCCTACCTATACTAAGTTCATAAAGGACATTAACTCCAAAAAAAAAAAAAGGGATTGAAAGATTATAAGATAGTGACACTCACTAGTGAATGTAGTTCACTGATTCAAAGAGGACTAGTAACAAAGCTTAAGGACCTTAGTAATTTTACCATTTTTTGTACCATTAGTAGTATGTCTTTTGATAGGGCTTTGTGTGATTTAGAAGCAAGTATTAATTTGATGCCTTGGTCAATCTTTAAGAAGCTAGGCATAGAAGAAGTGAAAGCCAACTTTGTTGCTCTACAGTTGGCTGACCATTCACTAAAAAATCCTAGAAGGATAATAGAGGATGTATTGGTAAAGGTAGAGAAATTCATTTTATGATCTTAGATACAAAGGTAGATCATGAGATCCCAATCATTTTAGGAAGACATTTCTTAGCTATTTGTAAAGCTATCATAGATGTGCAAAAAGGGTAGTTAACTATGAAAGTTTAGGATTAAGAAGTTGGATTTAATGTTTTAAGGCTTTGAAGTATCCTAATAATTTTGATAAGTGTTCTAGGATAGAGGTGCTTAGTAACCTAGTGGATAATATTTTTCAAACAGAGCACTCGATTTTTCATATCAAGGAACCCTTTAAGATTAATGATGTAATAAACATGGACTTAAATGATGATGATGAAGATATATTTATGGTTTTTACATTTTAATTTACATCGATAAATGTTGAGCCTTTAGATGTTTCTAAGTCTTTCTCTAAAGTGATGAAGCCTTTCATGATAGAGCCACCAATTTTAAAGCTTAAACCATTAGCCTTACATCTTAACTATACCTACTTAATAGATGATGATACTTTGCCTATGATCATTTTAGCATCATTTACTAATGATCAAGAGGCTTGAGTTATATATGTGCTTAAAGATCATAAGTTTGCTTTTGGATGGTTTATAGCTAATATTAAAGGAATTAGTCCATTTTTTTACACACATAAGATTTTGATCGAAGATGGATTTAGACCGACCATAAAGCTTCAGCATCGTCTGAACCTAACCATAAAAGAAGTTGTTAAAAAGGAAATCATAAAATGGCTTGACACTAGAATCATATATTCAATTTTAGATAACTTATGGGCCAGTCTAACCAATGAATGTTGAAAAAAGGTAGGGTGACTATAGTGTCAAACAAAAACAATAAGTTGATACCTATTAAGATTATGACTAGTTGGATGAAAAGCCATATTTTATGATGATAACTTAAACTTGTGACCATATTTTATAATGAAAAGCCAAAGCCTATAAAGGAAAGACCAATTTTATTTTCTAGGGTAGTAGTAACATTTACATTCCGAATTCATTCCTTTACCAAATTGACAAAATAGTCCTGTGGAAGTACAACTACAATGTTGTGGTCCAAGATCTTGTGCTAGTACCACCCTATAAAATCCAAGCATAGATAATGCAACAAATATAGCAAGAATACTAAAAATGACTAAGAGTGGTTATTGTTATACTCCTAAGGCATTGAAATGAGCTAGAAAAGGGAAAGCTAAGAAGTGAGAAGAGAATGTAAAAAGAGGCAAAAGAACCCAGCTTGTAGTAAGTCCAAAAGTGCAAATAAAAAAGCTAGTATAAAAAAAAAACTTACGAGTTCCTTAAGATCATCAAGTACAGCGAGTATAATGTCTTTGACCAGTTGAACAAGATGCCTGCTCGTATCTCTTTGCTATTGCTACTATTAAGTTCTAAGCTACATCAATATGCTCTGTTAGAAGTGTTAAATCATACTTATGTTGAACATGACATTCCATTGAAAATGTAAACCCTATTGTTAGAAACATAGTGGTCTTAAACTTCATTGCTTTCAATAATGATGAAATACCACCTAAAGGATAAAACAATGTTAAGGCTTTCAATATCACTATCAAATGTAAAACCCATACTATGGCTAAGGTACTTGTAGACACTCCATTTTGCCTAAAAAAAATTTTGAGAATGAAATGGGCTTTTAACTATAAATTGGTCCTCTATTGGAAAACTTTAAGCCCAAAGGGATAAAAGCCCACAATTTTAATTTTAATGTTGATTATGATTTAAATTTAAATTTTAATTTCAAGTCTAATTTTGGATTTTAATTTTAATTTTAATTGTGATTTTATTTATTAATTTTGATCAAACGCAAAAAGAAAAAGAAAAAAATGTGTTCAAAATTGGTTTGAATTTTGGGGAAATCATGATAATATATTGGCATTAATCCCAGAACTCAAATTGAGGCAAATGAAAACTATATCATGGGAATTTTATAAGAGAAAGTCAATTGTAGATTGAAGAATTTTAGGATTTCTTTGATCCTAATTTTCATGAAAAAGGGAAAGTTACAATAAATTGAATCACCAAAAATCATATCACATTCATTCAGTTGAATTAATTTTTTTCCAAATTGAAAGGGATTGAATCCTTATATAAAGCATTCCACCATAGAAAGGAAATGCGAAAATCAGATGGGGCAAAATGTAGAAGCAAAAAGAAAATTCCAACTATTAGAGTACTAAAAATTTTTTTAGGTTTTGGCTTTAGCTTTGAAATATTGGGTTTTCAAAATAATTTGGATTCTGGGAGTTTTCAGGTTTTTTTTGTTTAGGAAGTTTCAATATCTTGTTTTGGTTTAATTCTAATCTTGGGAATTTGGATTTCTGAAGATTTGATTTAGATTATTAGGATTTAGGTTGAATTTTCTTGGTTTTGGGATTTCTGAAATTGGGTTTCGATTTAGTCTTATTATGAGATTTCTTTAAATTTTTGGGAAAATTTTGATTTTTCTAGGTTTGTGTTGTTTTTCTAGAAATTTTATGTCTTTCTGGATTTAGGTTTGAATTTTCCAATGAAGTTTAATATTTCGATGAGGTTCAAAGTAGTCTGAGGGTTTTTGTGGAGACCAAATTTTGGGTTTTTAGGTTTTGGTTGAATTTCATAGCAATCAATTGAATTTTTCAACATTGGTTTCTATAATTTGGTTGGCCAGTTGAATTTTTTGATTAAAGGTTTAAGAAAGGATAGAGAATTATTTTGTTAGAGAGAGAAGTAACAAAGAGAGTCTAAGGAAAAAGACTAAAAAGTGCTATTTACACTGAGCCAAAACGATGCCATTTTGAAAAGTCCCTAACCTGTGTGAACTTGATTACGACTCACGCGCCTACCTATTTCTAACCTAACCCTCAATGTTGGTTTCTTCTTTTTTTTACCTTTTTCTTTTTTCCTTTTTCCTTTTGCTTGTATTTTATTTTATTTTTTGGTTTTATTTTAGATATTTTGGGTTTTTTTCTTTTTATTACTATTTTCTATTTATTATTTTAAATTGTTGATTGATTTAATGATAAAAAAAAATTTGATGAATTTTCATAGATTTAGAAATTTATGAATTCTATCAAATGATTGGAGAATTTCATAATAAAATTTTGTAAAAAAACAAATTGTTTTTAAATCCTACCAAACTATTGAGAGATTTAAATCTCAAGTTGAATCTTACTAAACTATTGAAAGATTTAACATATTTTTTTAAAGACAAAGCAATAAAAAAATTTTCAAATAAAAATCCTAGTAAACTATTAGGGGATGTGCATCGAAATAAAGTTCTACCAATATATTGAAGGATAATCTTTGACAAAAAATCTTACCAACATATTTTTTTAAATTGTTTTTTATAAAAACTAAATTTTGAATATCTAATAATAGAATTACTAAGAACGTTACAAATAGTAATCTCTATGTAAATTCTTAGGTGGGAAAATCTTTTCTAAATTTTACCAACATAGAGGAGAATTTAGATAAGAATTTTCGATACCAAGGTTCTAAATCTAATTATCACAAATAAAAGTTTTTTACAATGATTAAATGAGTCCGATGATGAAGCCTCTTTAGAATAGGATACTAGTCTCCATAAATACTCCTGAGTTGAGAAAATTATCTTAAACTACTACTAAACTATTAGAGTAATTTAAAGATCAATTTCTAATAATTAAATTATTTGATAAACTATAAAGATATTTTAAGGTTTGGATAACTTGAAATCAAATTGGTATCATATTTTGGATAGGCGTTATGAGGGTGTTATAATCTTCCTGACATGTAACCGCAATCCCAAACCTAAATCTGGTTTCATAAACTAGAATCTACTATTTAAAGATACCTAAGTCAAGTTTAAAATTTTTCTTTAAAACGAAACAGATTCAGTTAAGTGGCCAATTACATCTAAACAAAAAATGATTGGTGGCAACTCCTTAAATCTATATCTAGAGATAAGTCTAATGATCTATATGTTCTTACAGTTTGATAACTCTATTGACAACAACCGAGACTCAAGCCTATAAATGATTTCTTGTTATCTAAATCTCACTTAATAAATGTCAAAAATTTTTCTTCTTGTATGTGTTATTTATTTATTTATTATTATTATTATTATTATTATCCATTTGCATGTGCATAACATGAGCTCTACACTTAGCTCTGTCTTTAAGAAAGGAGCAAAATACTTATGCCTTTATGAGATTTCATATCTTCGCATGGGCAAGCAAAATACTCCCACTCAAATTGAACATGTTTTGCTTGTAGCCTATGATGGGTGAGGATTGAGTTACTTTACTAGTCTATAATGGACAATGATATAAAGAACAATTTAAAAGCCCTTAGATTAGCAAACCTTTGTAAACCTTTGTACCTAGCATTTAAATAAACCTTAAGGGTTCGAACCTAAGTTAGAGTCTGCCTTCATTTGTGTTAGAAAAGCCTAAATAAGACAGATGAAGGAATATTTATTCTACTTGTATATTTATATATTGTTCTTTGTATATATTATTTGCATACTAACCCTTTATGTTATTTTTTTGTATATATTATGTTGTTCTTTGCATATATTATATGTATACTAATTCTCTTCTTTTATTATGCATGCATTTACATCATTAGATTTTATCATAAAGAGTGATTGCCACAAAATAATTTTAACAAGAAGAATCTTAGTTACATCTATGAAGAGCCTAGCAAAGTCTTCTACTGGCATAAAAAGAAAGCTTGAAGAGTTGAAACTCATAAACAAAAGGGTAAAAAAGAAAGTTTAAGCACTCAAACAATAAACAGATGAATGAAAAAGTCTGGTCACTGGCCTTAACACAACACAGTCATCCATTACGCGAAAATTGGCCCAACTTTAAAAGAAAATTGACAGTTGCAAGCAAAGTTGTAAAAAAGTGATGAGGCACTCTCTGAGGCACATTGGCTGAATAAGGTTGTAGTTGAAATTGGAACATAAATGAGGACTATGAATGAAGAATGTGAGCAAGTAAAGGAGGCATATGTAAGAAAATATGAGCAGTTGGAGTCCCTACTTGACCAAATCACTATGGCTACTTACAAAACCAAAGACATGGTAGAAAAGGTTAAAAAATGAAAAACAAGGGTGCCACCAGTAGGAGCATATGGCTAAGAACAACCAGATTTCCTTAATGAAATGCAAAGCCAATATTGACAAATTATAGATTTTTTTTCTCAATAAATTTTAGACTTTTCATAGATGTAAGATTGGATTTGGTTAGCAATAACTTTTAATTCAATAAAAATTTTCTTTGTTAACAATTGTTACGTGGTAAATCCTCCTTATTGCATTCATTCTCATGCATAATTAGATGGTTTCATAAACATCACTCTAAATATGCATTCTAATTATGGTACATTAGGTTCAAAGATAGATCACTAGTATAACGCCTAAGCTCAAGCTAGAAAAATGGAGCAAAAGAACATAAACCAATTTAAGACAATCAAAAGGGCCTAAGAAGAGATCAAGAGAGAGTTAAATAAAATTCTTGAAGCACTAGGCAAGCTAAACAAAAGAAAAATAGTACAGAAAGATGCTAGCTCTAAAGACCATCCGTCGCAAAATGTTGTTGACCCTCTGTATCCTTTTGGCTATAACTTGTACTAAGCCCAGTCCACCCAAAGCATTCCACCATAAAAGTTCATATTCCCTATTGGATATGCTTACTTAAAAATGCCATTTACACCAAGCCAAGGAAACATCCAAAGCCATATAAACCTTGGTTTCACTAAAAAGGTAGTAGAGTCAATCCAAGTTCCTAATTTAGAAGATCTAAAAGAAAATTTGAAACTAAAAATGGTCGAGTCTTTAGAGAACTCAAAAGCAGATTAAAAGATGAATATACTCGATGAGAGATTACAAGCTATAAAATGAATTGATTTCCACAGTTTTATAGATGTAATTGGGCTTTTTTTAGTTTCAAATATGGTTATACCTTTAAAATTTAAGATGGTAGAGTTCAAAAAATACAATGGTACTAAGTGTTCGATCACATATGTCACTATATATTGTTAGAAGATGGTCACCTACATTAGTAATAATAAATTGGTAATCCATATGTTTCATGACAACCTCATTGGTTCAGCTATAAGATGGTACATACAGCTAAATCGAGCCCATATCCACTCTTAGGAGAAGCTCGCTCAGGCATTTATTAATTAGTACCACCACATCATTGACTTGGCCTCTGATCGCCTTTCTTTATAAAGCATGAAAAAAAAAACAATATAATTTTTCAAAAAATATGTCCAACGATAGAGGGATATGACTGTTTAAGTTCAACTTCTTTTGACTTAGAAAGACACTACAATATTGTTTGTTAGTACCCTATTATAAGAAAATGATAGGCAACACAGTAAAAAATTTTATTGATATAGTAATCTCAGAGGATATTATTGAAAATGCCATCAAGAGTGGCAAGCTTAAGGAAAGAGAGACAAGCAACACAAAGAAATGAGGGATGCCCAAAAAAAAAAAGCTAAAACCTAAGTTATGAGTTTTAAGAGGCAACAATTCAAAAGTTATGCTTCATATCCATAACCTTTACCACCCTCTTCCATAATTAGCTTATCCACCCACTTACTAATCAACCTTTCAAACACCTATATATGGGCCTAGTCCTATCACTACACCAGTTTCAAGGCCTAACAATCAAGCGAGTAGTTTGAAAAAATCAAAGAACAACTAAGAGAAAGCTTGCTTTGATCTTATACCCATAACCTATTTACTAAGCTATTCCCATAACTGGTTAAAAGCAACTTTGTATCTCAAGTTCATTTCAAACCATTGAAGCCACCTTATCCCAAATGATACAATTTTAATGCCACATGTGATTACCATAATGGAAACGTGGGTTACTCTATAGAAACTTACCTTGGTTTCAATCACAAAATGCAAAGTTTGATCTGACAAAGCTCAATTAGCTTTAACAAATTAGGAAAATTGAATGTCAATAAAAACCCTTTACCTGATCATTCAAGGGTACAATTTTTGGAAAGATACAAAAAAGCTTATTGAAACTGCTTGTCATTTTATGATTTCTTTAAAATAATGATATCTTTTATGTACTAAGATTTCATTTTAATTTTTAGCATTTTAATAAAAGTGGCAAATATGATACATTTTTAAGTCATTTTCTCTTTCCTATGAATCACTATTATATTCTTTTATTTTTTCATATCTTTTCCCATATCCATTCTTAAATTTCAAGTAATAAATGTTCAGACAATCATGACAGCCATTCAAGATTTGATTTTAAAAGCATCATTCATGTTGATATGATTAATTAGTTGAGACTGTTAATCTATTGAAATTATTAAATAAAAAAAGATAAAGCTGGCAAAGAATTTCACTCATAAAAAGATGAAACTAATGCAGTATGTGAAATTTATTTTTGGTCACTAAATATTCTTCATTGAGAGTATTTATGTTTAAGATGAGAAATCACTATCTTTTTTCTACTTTTCATATAAAAAGTAAAATTAACCTTTACTACCCCATTTAAGCCTATTGAAATATTCTTTCAAGAAACCTTAACTAAAGATCACCCTTACATTGGGGGTAAATTTTGATAAGCTTATTCACAAAAAAGAAAGTGAAAATCCTTAATGATTTCAGGGGTAAAGCCCTTTTGTGCTTAGATCTTTCTTAAAAAATAATGAAAAGTACAAAAAAAAAAAAGAAAAAGAAATCAATGGGGCAAATTGTCAAGGTGCTCTCAATGAAAAGAAATAATTGTTAGTTTTTTTACCTTTCAAATACATTTTGGGCCTATTTTATCCATTTCTTTCATAACCTGTCACCCTAGCCTACATTACGTACCTTAAAATTTTCATTTTAATCATGTGAATGCTCGAATTGGAGAATCATGAATTAAACTAAGGCAAGTTTACAATTAAATTGTTTAAGATTTTGATTGAAATGTCACGAATGGATCAATGAGAAAGAGAAATGAGAAAAAGATGTGTAAGTAAAAAAATAAAGCAAAAAAAAAAAAGAGAAAAGAAAAGAATAAAAAAAGAAAAAAGAAAAACTTAAACTAAAAACTCAAAAGGGTGATTTAAGTAAAATTAGAGAAATAGTTGCATTTGAGGATCCTAAGGATATGGATCAAGAATATTAATAGAATGTGTTTTGAGAGAGACTTCTGAGTTATATTTCAAAATTATCTAAGCAATCATTATTCTAGATGTTGATATCTCATTTAAACAGTCACGGCATTTTGCTTTTATTCATCTTTGATTTGTTCTTGACTAGACTTCCTTTTGGTAATGAATACCCATTTTCCTTATTCTTTACCAAGTGTGCATCCTCTGAATTAATTAAGAAAATGTATAATTGAATCATATTTGTCATGAATTAGGTAAATGATAATAACCATAAAAAATTCTTTCATTCCTTTGAAAGAAATCCAAGATGACATGAGTAAAATGAAAATAAAAGAAGTTTGAGAAGATGATTGGAAAAGGGCAAATGAGGTGACCTAGTGATGGATACAAAGTTGGATTGGTCAATATAACTTGTGAGTTGTGACCATATGAGAAAAATAATTTGAATCAATTAATAAAATTTGTTCTGAGATTGTTAGTGTTGAGAAACTAAGATGGAATATATAAGATGGTGAAGTATTAAAAACCTTATTATCACAATTGGAATTTCATGGCATTGAGTTTGCATTGTTGTTTAAACAAGTACATTTACATAATTTTGTGAATATTTGAATCCTTGTTTTGATAATTATTTTGCATTGTGGTTGGGGTATGTATTTGCATCATATAGTGAACATTTACATCATGGTATGGCAACTGCATTATTGTTTAGGACATGCATTTGCATCATTTAGTGAGAATCTAGATTGTTGCATTCACATCATTTAGAAGGCACTTGAATCATTTAACTTTGGTTCCTCAAAAGAGAAAAATCTTTCATGTTGAGAATTTATTGGATAAGGAAAACATTCTAAACTTTTAAACTTATAGAGCCTTTGTTTAAAAGAGCTTTCTTCAAAAAAATAGTCACGATTTACACAGACCTTCGGCCATAATCATTACAGTGTTTTGAATATGAATCTTTAAAATTTTGATTGTGAATCTTTAAAATTTATTGAATGTGAATCTTTGAAATTTTGGATATAAAACCCTAAAATTTTTTTAATAAAAACCTTTGAAATCCTGAATGTGAACATAAAGTTTTTTCGAATATGTTTTGGATGTGAATCCCTAAGTTTTTGAATGAAAGTTTTTAACTTTTGGGTGTAAGTCTCTAAAATTTTCAAACAAAAATCTTTGAATTATGGATATGAGCCTTGAAATCTTTGATGTGAATCCATGAAATTTTCAAATGTGAAACTTTAAATATTGGATGTGAATCACTAACAAAAATATTTTGAATGCGAATTTTTGAATCTTGTATGTGAACTTAGAAATTTTGTATTTGGATTCCTAAAAATTACAATTGTGAATCTTTACAATGATGAAGTTGAAATTCTTACAAATCTAAAAGTCTCGAGAATCTAAATTCTGGCGAATCTAAAATTCTTACAAATTTGAGTTCTTATGAATTTGAGTTTTTTAAAAATATAAAATTCTTGCAAACCTAAAATTTTTGTTAATCTAAAAGTCTTGTGAACTTGAATTTCTTACGAATCTGAAATTCATATGAATCTAAAAGTCTTGCGAATCTTTGAATTCTTACAAACCTGAAATTCTTGTGAATTTAAAATTCTTGCAAATCTGAAATCTTTATGAATCTAAAATCTTTGAGAATCTTAGAACCATTGTGAATCTTAAAACCTTTACGAATCTTGGAATCTTTGTGAATTTTAAACTTTTGGAATCGTTGCAAAACTTGGAACTTTTATGAACTTGGAATCTTTACGAATCTTGAAATCTTTGTGAATTTTGAAGTCTTTGCAAATTTGGGATCTTTGAGAATCTTCAAATCTTTGCGAATCTAGAAACCTTAACGAACCTTAGAATCTTTGAGAATCTTGAATTTTGGAACCTTTACAAACCTTTTTGAATTGTGCCACCTTTGTGAAAATTGAATAATTTGGTGAATTTTTGAATCTCTATATCTTTGCGAATCTTAAGTATTTTGAGAATTTTGTGAGCATTTTACAAAATTTTGAATCTTTTGTGAATCTTGAAGTCATGAAATCTTTCAATTGTTGTTATGGAACCTTGTGAATCTTTTAAGTTTTGTGAATCTTTGAATTTAATAACAGACCCTTGAATTTCCAAATTCTGAATCTTTGAATTTCAATTTAAGAAAGTGTTAATTTTCAATTTTTCTGTGCCCCGAATAAAATGAATGGTTTTTTTTTTATTTTTGTACAATTCCTGTTTCAAAGAAAATATATAAAAAGGGACAACTGTAGATATCCCATTTTATCCAAAAAAATTTCCAAAATCAAAATGAGCATTCAACTATAAATTGAGCCTCAATTGGAAAACTTCAAGCCCAAAAGGATAAAAGCCCAGAATTTTAATTTTAATTTTAGTGTTGATTTTGATTTGAATTTGAATTTTAATTTCAAGTCTAATTTTGGATTTTGGATTTTAATTTTAATTGTGTTTTTTTTTTTAAATATTGGTCAAGGTGAAAAAGAAAAGGAAAAAATTGCTTAAAATTGGGGGAAATCATGAGAACATATTGGCATTAATCTTAAAAATCAAATCAAGGCAAAATGGAAACTAAATCATGGGATTTTATATAAAAAAAAAAAAGTCAATGTCAGATTGAATGATTTTGGGATTTCTTTATCCTAGTTTTCATGAAAAAGAAAAGTTACAAGAAATCAAATCACCAGATATCAAATCACATTGATAAGGTTGAATTAATTTTTCCCAAATTGAAAGGGATTGAATCCCTATATAACCATTCCAACACAAAATGGAAATACAAAAATCATATGAGGAAAAATGCAAAAGCAAAAAAAAAATTCCAATTATTAAAGTATTAAAAATTCCTTTAGGTTTCGATTTTAACTTTGGAATATTGGGTTTTTGAAATAGTTTGGATTCTATGAGTTTTCAAGTTATTTCTGCTTTACGACGTTTCAATCTCTAGGTTTTGGTTTAATTCTAATTTTAGGAATTTGGGTTTATAGGGATTTGGTTTAAATTATTGGGATTTAGGTCAAATTTTTTGGTTTTGGGATTTCTGAAATTGGGTTTTGATTTGGTTTGATTATAAGATTTCTTTAAATTTTTGGAATTTTTTTTATTTTTTTGGGTTTGGGTTGTTTTTTGGAAATTTTTTAAGTTTTCTAAGTTTAGGTTTGAATTTTTCGGTGAAGTTTAAATAATCCGATGAGATTCACGACAGCCAAATTTTAGGTTTTCTAGGTTTCTGAGTTTTGATTGAATTTCATAGCAACCGTTGAATTTTTCAACATCAATTTTTGGAATTGGTTAGCCAGTTGAATTTTCTAGTTGAAGGTTTAGAGAATGGTTAGAGAATTTTTTTATTATCGTGTTTTTTCATTTATTATTTTAAATTGTTGGATGATTTAATGATAAAAAAAATTTTGGAGAATTTTCATGAATTTAGAAATTTATGAATTTTACTAAACAATTAGAGAATTTATAATAAAATTTTGTTTAAAATTTTTTTTTCAATTTTACCAAACTATTAAAAGATTTAATGTATTTTTTTAAAGACAAAGCCATAAATAAATTTTCAAATAAAAATCCCACTGAACTATTGGGGGATACGTATCGAAATAAAATTTTACCAACATATTAGACGATAGACTTTGATAAAAAATCTTACCAACATATTTTTTTAATTATTTTTTTATAAAAATTAGAATTTGAATATTCGATGATGGAATTACTAAAAGCATTGCAAATAGCAATCTCTATGTAAATTCTTAGTTGAGAAAATCTTTTTTAAATTTTACCAATATATTGGAAATTTTGTATAAGAATTTTTTATACTAAGGTTCTAAATCTAATTATTACAAATAAAAGTTTCTTATAAGGATTAAATGAATCCAATGATTGAACCTCTTTAAAGAGGGATAATAGCCTCTATGAATATTCTCGATGTGAGAAAATTATCTTAAATTACTATCAAACTATTAGAGTAATTTTGAAATCAATTTTCAATAATTAAATTATTTGGTATACTATAAAGATATTTTAAGGCTTGGATAACTTGAAATCAAACTGGTACCATCATTTGGATAAGCACTGTAAGGGTGCTATAATCTTTTTCACATGTAACTATACTCCCAAACCTAAATCTAGTTTCGTAGACTAGAGTTTACCATTTAAAGATACCTAAGTTAAGTTTAGGACTCTTCTTTAAAATGAGACAGATTTAGTTAAGTGGCTAATCGCACCTAAACCAAAAAGATTGTTAACAACTCCTTAAATCTATGTCTAGCAATAGGTCCACAGATCTATATATTATGACAATACTAATTGAAAATGGGTCGTCAATTAATATCATGCCTATGACTAATTTGGCAAGACTACTTGTCAACCCATCTCGCATGAGAAATAGCCTTTTGATTAATCCTTGAAGGAAATATTAGGGGATATTGAGATCCCGCTATAGATAGGCTCATGCACTTTCAATGTAGAATTCCAAGTAATGGATATATCACCATCGTATAGCTACTTGTTTCATAAGACAAGTTTGTTTGGCTAGAGAAAAAGATTTGCTAATAACTAAAACATTGACCACTCCTTAAATGTTAAGGCTACATAAAAAGCGCTTTAATGCTTAATCAAAGCCAATGCCACCTATGTGGGTAAAGGATCAAAGATCCCCATTCCACATCTATCAAATACCACATAAAGGGTGATTAAACAAATGATTGGAAAAAAAAGGTGGCAACTTGGAATCAGACTAGGCAAAACTTTGCAAGGAATGAAATAGATGCCCAATGTTCTTGAAAATAAAGGTTTGGTCTAGGTTATAAGTGAACCATTACAAACAAAAGGAGAATGATGTTAGAGAAAAGAGAAAAGAAATGGCTCGCTTTAAAGGGTAAGAATTGGATAGGGATAGAATGGTTATCCCTTACCACTGTGACACATTCCACTTAGGTGGATATGTCACCCTAGGTCATCAGAGGTGGAAGTTGGAAAACCAACGAAAAATTTAATGACGGCCTTATTTAGGATATGGATAAAGAGAGATGAAAAAAAAAAACATATGGAAATCCAGGAAAATGCAATCACATATCTTTTTTACTGCATATTTTAGAGATCAATAGAGGATGCAATCTATTTTGTTTTTTTATCATTGATCCTTGCTAATGTAATAAAATAAAACCCCCAACTGCCTCTGCCACAAGCATATGGAAAATCTTTATTGGTGTATATTTCGTTATCATTAATAAAATGACAAGTGTAATGCATTCTTCATTTCACATTTTGTCCATTTTTTATTTTTTTGTCCTTTCTTAGTGTATATTTTTTTCTTTTCTTTATTTCTGCCAATATATCCACCTATGTGTTTGTGATACCTCCTGCTTTCAAGTTTATAAATAATGAATATTATGGATGATAACAACAATAATTTTGGGTTTGATTTTAAAACTCTATTCACATTAATGAGCTTGATAATGATGAAGATTCAATAGGTTATGCCTTGCCTCTTGATTTGTTGAGACTGATGAAGTAAGAAAAAAATTAATAGAACCCCATCAAAAGTCCACAGACACGATCAAGTTAGGTGTTGAAGAAAATAAAAAAGAAGTTAGGGTTCGTACCTCACTTTCACTTGTCGTAAAGCAAAATTAGAGGATTTGCTTTGAGAATATATAAAATTATTGGAATGGTCATATCAGGATATGCTAGAACTCAACACAAATATCATAGAACATAGGCTACTTTGAAGACGGAGTGCACGCTAGTACAAAGAAGTTAAGGCACATGAACTGGAAATTCTATTGAAAATCAAAGAAAGGATAAAAAATTAGTTTGATGCTAGCTTGCCAAAAGTAGCAAACTACCCTGAATGGGTAGCCAATATGGTTACTATCCCAAAAAAGAATGGAAAAGTAAGGATGTGTGTGTGGAGCTAGCCTAGTTAGAAAAGTAGGCATACTATTGGGACTTGAATAGAGCTAGCCCAAAAGAAAATTTTTATTTGCCTCATATCGACACTAATTTTTATTTGTCTCATATCCACACCCTTGTAGATAAAACTATGGAACACTCCATGTTCTTATTCATGGATGGCTTTTCTATTTATAACCAGATTAAAAATCTTAAGATGATATAGAAAAAACCACATTTGGGGATAATATAGAGAACCTTTTGATACAAAGTTATGCCTTTTGGGCTTAAAACACTAGTACTACGTATCAAAGAGCGATGGTTAATATTTTTACTTGATATGATACATAAAAAGATAGAGGTGTATATTGACAATATAATAGCAAAATCTCATAAAAAAGAATATCATGTTGCAAACTTCATAACAGCTTTTCGAAAGGTTATAGAAGTATCAGCTCGAGCTTAATCCAGCTAAATGTACATTTGAGGTCAATTCAAGAAAATTGTTAAGTTTTATAATCAGCAAATAAAAAAAAGAAAGAGACCATGTTGCTAACTTTAGAAATCTTTTCGAAAGGTTACAAAAGTACCAAATCAAGCTTAATCCAGTTGAATGTACATTTAAGGTCAAGTTAGGAAAATTATTGGAATTTATAATCAACTAAAAAGGAATTAAAGTGAATTTAGATAAGATTCGTGCCATTGAAAGCTTGTCTTTTCCACAAAAACAGAAAAATGTGAGAAATTTTTTGGGAATGCTAAATTATATATCCCATTTTATCTCCAAACTCACCTCAAAATGTAATCCCATTTTTAAGCTATTTCAAAAAATAACCCAAGTGAATGGCATAAAGAATGCCAAAATGCCTTTGAAAGCATTAAGAAGTACTTGTCAAGTCTAGTAGTGTTAGTACCACTTATTGTAGGAAAACCCTTGATTTTGTATTTAACAATTCACAAGAATTCCATGAGATATGTACTATGGCAAAGATATTAAACTGGCAAAAAGGAGTAAGCCATTTACTATCTAAAAAGGAAGTTCACTAATCACAAAGCCAACTATTTCTAATTAGAAAAAATGTGTTGTGTGTTGGTGCGGACTACTCGTAAGCTCAACCAATATATGCTTTATCACATGCCTAGCTTGTATCAAAGTTGGATCACCTCAAGTACATTTTCCAAAAACCATATTTGTTAAGAAAAATAACAAGATGGTAAGTCATGCCATTCAAATATGATATTGTATACGTAATACAGAAGGCCATTAAATGAAGTGTGATAATTAATTTTCTCATAGATTGCACTATTGACAACTATGAGCCCATAAAGTTTAAGTTTTTAGATAAAGATTTAATAGCTAGTCTTGTAAGATAAGGCTGAAAAATTTGCATGTGAATCATGAAAGATAGTTTTTGATAGTGCATCCAACATTATGAGACATGGCGTTGGACAATACAGATATCTTTAGATGAAGATTACTATCTCAGCATAACAATGTTGGATTTTAACTGTACCAATAATGTGGCAGATTATAAAACCTATGTCCTGGGCCTGTAATAGCCATTGAAAAGAAATTAAAACACTAAAGGCATATGGGGATTTGGCTTTAGTTATTTACTAGTTGTAAGGTGCATGAGAGTTGAGAGATCTAAAATTGGTCTTATACTAAAAGTATATAATTGCTTTAGTCAACATTGAAAAGTGACTATATTAACTATGCCAAAAACACCACAAGTGTTGGATTTATGCAGAAAAGATTCACATCTCTCTAGTTTCATTACATATCTTTGGGCTTCCATGGTCGTTTTCTATATGAGGGATGGATAGACCAATTACACCAAAAACTTTGAAAAGAAATCATTTCATCTTTGTAATGATCGACTCCCCATAAATGCCACTGTCACAAGAGAAGTGGTATGTAAGTTCATCAAGAATAAAATAAACTCCTAGAAAGGATTATATCCAGTAATGCCAAAAACTTGAATAATAAAGGAAGTTTATGCATAGCTCAAGATAAAGCACCATAATTCAACACTATATTACCCTAAAATGAATGGTGTAGTACAAACAACCACAAAAATATCAAGAAGATATTGAATAGGATAACTGACACTTATAAAGATTGGCATGAAAAGTTACCTTTTACGATATATGCATAAAGACTACTGGAGCCTCATTTTCTTTAGTATATAGAAGCCATGTTGCCTATAGAAATGGAAATCCCTTTGTTAAAAGTTTTAATGGAAGTAAAATTAGAAGAAGCATAATGGGTCTACAATCACTTTGAACAATTAAGCCTTATTGAGAAAAAAAAGGCTTAAGACACTCTATCATGGTCAGATGTACCAAAATAGGATGATACGGGCACATAACAAGAAGATGCAACCTAACAACTTTTATAAGGGTGAATCAATACTAAAAAGGATCCTGTCATGCTAACATAATAACAGGAGAAAATTGACACCTAATTGGAAAAGTTCATATGTGGTGAAAAAGCTTTTTTAGGTGAAGCTCTAAGTTTAACGAAAATGGATAAAGATGAATTACCAAATTTAGTGAACTCAAACGCTATAAAGAAAAATTTTGCTTAAAACTAAGGAAAAAAAAAGATTGAAAGAAAAAAAGAAAAAATAAAACAAAAAAAAAGATTGAAAAAAGAAGGAATCATATTGAAAACCCAAAAAAGGCAATCTAAGTAAAAAAAAAAGAGACATTTGATCTTAAAACCTAAAAAATAACCTAAGTGTAAGAAGGAAGCGAGAATAATACATTGGAGTTGAAAACCTAAAAAAATGGCGTAGATATGAAAAGGATTAGCATTGAGAGTGGTCTAAAACAAAAAGAAAATCCACATCAATCTTAGATTATGGGGTTAAAGTTAAGCTCAATAAGCTTAGAAAAATTAAAATTGCTTATAAAATGGGTTTTTTATAGAAAAATCCAAGTTGATTTGATCTGAATTGTCTGAATGTTCATTTTTTAGGGAACTGATAGTTGATTCCATGATTTTTATCTTGTTATTTACTCTTTTTCTTTGTATTTCAAAAGCTTATGCTTTCTTTTGATACTTTTAAAGAGAAAATTTAAATCTACTTTCTCCTTAATAGCAATAGATATCTTTTTTTCTCTTTGATCGAAACCTTCTTACCCATATTTTATTATGAATTCATTGTATTTGTCATAGAATTAGGATAATGATCGACAATATTCATAACAAGCCCATATAATACTTTGGAAAGATTTGATGATAACAAAAAATAAAAGGAAAATGAAAATGAAAAGAAGAATAAAGAAAAAAATGAATGAGAAAAGAAGAAATAAAAATCAATGGAGGTATAATTATTTAAGGTTTTCAAGTAGAAGGAGAGCAATCCAAAACAAATAGATGTTTGTGGGACTCATGATTTGTAAGTTAATTCTGCAATTACCCAAAATTATAAAAGAAATGAGAAAACAAGAAATGAAAAAACAAAAAGAACAATAAATGAGAAAAAGAAAGTTTTGAAGAGAGACTTCATATGAATAAGAACGATTAGAGTTTTGTCTAGAATTTGAAAGATCGAGTTGGTTATGAGGACCTAGTTGCTATAATTTTGAATGCATGGTATGAATTGAATAGTTACATGATTCTTTGCATTCATCATATCCATTGCATGCATATTTTAGCAATACAAGAAATAAAAGATCAAACTTGGTCATGAGAGATTGAGCATACTAAAGCAAGGTAGGAATGTTTTCAAATAGAATCCAGGTATGATGGGTCAAGTTGCAGTTAACAGAAAACCTTCGAATCTTCTAACATAATTTGCAAAAAACTTTTTTTCTTTAGATGTTTAAAGTTATTAAGCCTTTGTTTAAATGAGCTTTTCTCAAGATGAGGTTTTTTAAAGTTGTTGAGCTTTTGTTTAAAGGAGACTTTTTTAAAATGAGATTTTAAAAATCGTTAAGCCTTTACTTAAAAGAGTCTTTCATAAGATGAGATTTTTAAAATTGTTAAGCCTTTGTTTAAAGGAGCATTTTTTAAAATGAGATTTTTAAAGTTATTTAGCTTTTATTTTAAAAAAAAAAACCCTTTTCATGATGAAATTTTTAAAAATTATAGCGTTTTTGTTTAAAAAAAAAATTTTAAGATAAGATTTTTAAAATTGTGAATCCTTTGGTAAAAGTAGTTTTTTTTTCAATTTATTTTCAAAAAGTTTGTAGAACTTCTAATGAAATAAGTTTTCGAAGTAATTTTTAAATTTAACACGTTAACGATCAATATTGTAAAAAAAAATCAAAAACCAAAATACAAAAAAAGAAGTAAAAAGATTTTAAAAAAACATTAAAAAAAGGAGAAAATTAAAAATGTGTTTTAAACTGGACAAAATTATTATCTAAGTCATTACCTTATTGCTGATTTTCACCATTGTACAAAAAATATCATATGTAAATACCTAATTTTGTTTGAAGTATTTAAAACAAGCTTCAATTCATATCTGTTCAGACATCTTATTTGGACTCGTCATTTAGGCTCAAGTAGGTTTGATTACAAAAATAAAATTCGAATAAAAGATCCAAAGTCCAAATCAATTAGGTTAGAAAGCCTAAAGTTCAATTCAAAATTTGCATGGGTAGAATCCAATTTGATTTGGGCTTAAAAGCCCAAAGGTCCAAAGATGGGCCAGTTTAATTTAAGGGCTCAAAATGTATAGGATCATTAAATTTTAATTAATTAAAACATCAGAAAATTTAAAAAAAAAAAAAAAAACCTATAAAGAGGTGCCGTGCACGGCACCACACCCATCACCCCTACCCTTGCAGCCCTCATATAGTCGCTCAGCCTCTTCTACCCTTGCAAAGCCACCTTACAAGCCACCATGGCAGCTGAAATTCAACCGCCATGCAACCCGTCCTTACCTATCATCTTGCTCTCTTCTTTGGTCTTTCAAATAATCTCAATGAGTCAATAAAACTGAGCCAAAGAATCAAAAAAGGTTTTTTTTTTTTAGGGCAAAAACACTATAAAAAGAACCCTCGGCCACTACCAGCTCTCACCAACATACACTATAACTCGACACTGCTATCACCGAATCCCAACCACCATCACCAAAACCACATAATGTTCACCATTTTTATGGCTAGTATTCAACTTCATCCAAAAGCCATCAGAGCCAAAATGTGACCACCCGCACCCACCAACACTATCGACTACCCCAAAAAATTAAAACCAAACATCCTCTATCCAAACTTGTCAAGCAACCAAAACACCACAAGCACATCCTTTAGGAGGGGGAAGCAGCGTCGAAAACCCAAGAAAAAAAACATAAAAAAAATAAAAAACAACACTAGTTGTTTTCTATAAGAGCTATTATGGTGTTTCTAGCCTCGAATTTTGGAGAAGAAAGAGCCTAGGACTAGGGGAAGGACATAGTTACAGGCGACGACAGTCGAAAAGCGTAAGAGAAGCTTTTAGAAGTTGAAGCCAATGGGTTTTAGGCTTAGATTTAGGGAATTTGAGCTAGATTTTGAAGAAACTAACTTGAGAAAGGGAAAGAGGGGATCAAGAGGAGCTTCGGGGTGAAATTTGGGCTCAAACCCACATCAAAATGTGGTGGCTTATGGCGGAGTGTGGCGACCTATTCGACGAAATAGCTGTCGAAATCTAGGTCTCTTAGTCGTTGGTGTTCTCAAAAGCTGAGAGAGAGTTTGAGACTTTTTTATTCTTAAGAAAAGGATGAAAACGAGTTGAAAAAAGGGGTGGTCTTTTACAATGAGCCTAAAAAAAAATAGAAAAAAAACCTGCCAACCCATTACAACTACCCGACCCGTAAAAAGGCCCAGCCCATGCCAGCTTCTAATCCAAAGGCCTAGCGGACTTTGACTTGGTGGATTTGGGCTCAAGACCAAAAGCTTATTTCTTCATCTTTTGTATCAATATGCTATTACACGTATTATTTACTTCAATACTTATTTGTGCTCTAATATTTTATTAAATGCATTTGAAAATAAAATTATGTGTTGTAATGTTTTTATTAAATCCAAAAGTCTCTTATGAAAAAATTAATAATAAATAAATTGATATTCTTAAAAAGGGTATAAAAAATGATTTTCGAGAAAGTAAATAAGAGATAATATTTTTTTTAGTTAAAAAATTGATTTTGGAGATCTACATAGATATTAAAAGAAATTTAAATAATCATTTTTGCAAAAGAACATTAGCTTAATTTTTTAAAAAAATGTATATGAATTTTTCAAGTAAAAAATTAATTTTTAAAATTTCATCTAGATATTAAAGAATTAAAAAATAAAATAAAATAAAATAAAAACAAAAATATTTTTAGTACCAAAAATATGATTTTCAGCCAAAATAAAATTTATTTAGAAAAAAATATATAATTACAAGCATTATTCAATTTATATTCATATTTTCATATCTGTATTTTATGCATTAATAACAAATGTGAAATAACACTAACAATTTTCAAAATTTTCTTATAAAAAATAAATAATATTTTAAAAAAAGTAATTTTAGAAATCCTACTTAAATATTGGAGAGAATTTAAATCATAATTTTACTAGTGAATAAATTATGAGAATTTTTTAAGTGAAGGATTAATTTTTTTAAGCACCATCTAGATATTGGAGAATTAAAGAAAAATTTTAAACAGAAAGCAAATAAAATGTCTTTTATCATTAAATGCTTTTAAAAGTAATAGTGAAAAAGAAATAAAATTAAAATATTTATAAAATTGATTAAATTGGTCATTTGCATTTTTCGATTTGTATTTAAATCATTTTTTTGTTTCACGTTACGACATGCATTATATTAATGTCAAAAGACAGAGAAAATTAATAAACAGTGATTTTGAATTTTTTGAAAATAAAAGCTAATATTCCAAAGTAAAAATAATTTTTGAAACCCTATTTAAATATTATATAGATTCTCAACAATTATTCTTTTATAGGGAATAGTACGCTAGATTTTGAGAATTATTATAAAAATCCCAAATGAAGAAATGTTTTTCGAAATTCTACCAAATATTGAACAATTCAAAAATTTTCAAAATTAATATTCCTACGTAAAAGGCCTTAAAGGAATTTTGCAAAAATAAATGAATTAAAGCAATTATTTTTAATATCTAAATTAAGCCATTTTTATCAAAATAAAAAGATAAAATGTGATTAGTTGGTACCGTTTTTAAAATGAGTGCTATGAGAGTGCTAATCTTTTCTCATGCATAATCGTACTCTCAACCTATCTTTGTTTTTTGTAGATTTAAAAATTATTTTTTTAATAAATTTTAATTAATTTAAAATTTTTATTAAAATAATTTTTTTAAGTGACCAATCACATTTAATAAAAAAGATTAGTGATGATTTCTCCACTTTGATCTTAAAATTTTTCTAGGGACTCTTAAAACCGTTATGACAAACTATAGAAATAAAGGTGTTATTAAAGTATCAAGACTTATGGGAGATTGTTTTACAAGGGATTTGAGAAACCTAATGAAAATGAGGAAGGGAGACTAACAGATGAGCAAAAGTCTACTTTTAAAGATGTAAGGAAAAAAGATAAGAAGGCTTTATTTGTGCTTTGCCAAGCAATTGATAAGTCAAACTTTGAAAAGATTTTTGTGGTCACAATTCTAAGAAATCATAGGATATCCTCAAGAATTCATATAGAGGGATTAATAAGGTTATGAAGGTTTGCCTACAAATGTTAAGGGGTTAGTTTGATGCCATATCCATGAATAAGACTGAGACTATTTCAAGTACTTTGAAAGAGTGTTGGCTATTGTGAATGAGATAAGGAGGAATGGTGAGAAACTTGGTGATCTTTTGGTTATGGAAAATATTCTTTGATCACTAACTCCAAAGTTTGAGCAAATAGTAATGATTTTTTAAGAAGCGAATGATTTAAAGAATATAAAGATTGATCAATTGATCGGAACATTGTACGTGCACGAACAAAGGTTGAACAAGAAGGTGACTAGCTCCATTGACCAAGCCTTTCACAGTAAGCTTACTTTGGATGAAGATATAAAGAAAGCTAGTACTCAAGGTACTTAAAAAGAAAGAGGTAAAGGTTATAGAGGTCGTGATAGAAGTAATGCAAATAGAGGTTATCACAATAAAGGTAATGGTAAAGGTTATGATGATAAAAGAGAGGTTTTATAAGCAAAGGTAGATGAGGTAAAATAAAAGGTTAAGAACAACAATCATGGCATGCTTCAAAAAGATGAGAAAAAGGTAAAAATGATTGCAACTTCAACAACTCTCTAAATCAGCAAGGTTATGACAAAAGAAACATTCAATGCTATAATTGCCATAATATGGGCATTATAGTAACGAATGTTAGGAAAGCAAAGTGGTAAAGTTAATGAGCAAGCAAATTATGTTAAGAAAGATTATGGTAATGTGGATTCTACTTTGTTGTTCACTTCTAATGGGACTATCATGGATGAAAGCAACACTTGCTATCTTAAATATCATGGATGAAAACAACATTTGCTATCTTGATAATGCGACTAGCAACCATATGACTATAAACAAGAATGTCTTTGTTGAGTTAAACAAAGTGAATGTCACTTTTAAAAATAAATCTAAAAATTAATGGAAAGAAAATGTAACATTCTCATCAAACTCAAGAATGGTTCTCATTATATCATTTTCGATGTTTACTATATTCTTTCTTTAAAAAGGAACATTTAAGTTTAGGGTAAGTTTTGGAGAAAGGTCATGTGATACATATAGAGAATGGTCTTTTCACTATAAAAGATAGGAATGGGAAGTTGATTACTATTTTGAATATGTCAAATAGAATATTTGACTTGAATTTTCATATGATGAAGTTCATTAATTGAGTTCTATTATGAAAGATGAGTCTTAGTTGTGGCACTTAAGGTTTGGGCATCATAATTTTAATGGTTTAAGAACTTTGACAAGTAAGAATATGGTAAAAAGCTTACCTTATATTAATCATCCCAATCAAAATTTTGAAAGGTGTATTCTTAGCAAACAACATAGGCTAAGTTTTAACAATGAGGGTAGGTGAAAAGCAACTAGACTTTTGGAGCTCGTGTATACCGACATTTGCAGTGTTTTGAAACCAATGTCAAGTGGAAGGAATAGATACTTTGTAACTTTATTGATGATTTTTGTCGAAAGACTTGGGTCTATTTCTTGAAAAAGAAGTTCGATTTATTAGAATTATTCAAAGAGATCAAACATTTTGTAGAGAATCAAAGTGGCTATTATTTGAAGATTCTAAGGTCCAATCAAGGTGAAGAGTACATTTCGATCAATTCCAACACTTATGTAAGGAGTATAGGATTATGAACCAAGTCACTCCATCCTACACCACACAACTCAATGAAGTTGTTGAAAGGAAAAATCAAACAATTTTGGACATGGCAAGGAGTATGATGAAAGGAAAGAAAATACCAAGAAAGTTTTAGGCAAAAATGGTTGCATGCACCATGTACTTGTTAAATAGGTGTCCTATTAAAAGTGTTTACTTAAAGACTCTGGAGAAAGCTTGGAGTGGTTTAAAACTAAGTATAGCTCATCTAAAAGTATTTGTGTGTATTGCTTATGCCAAAATTTTGAAAGCTAAAAAAATAAACATTCAAAAGGGAAAACTATATTTTTCTAGGTTATAGTGCACCGGTTATGGGTTACAAGTTGCACAACCCACTATTTAAAAGAGTTTATAAGTAAAGATGTGATATTTAAAGAGAATGGCATGTGGGATTGGAATTATAAGGAAGTTAGTGTAATGGCACTTCAACTAGAGCAAGAAAAAGAAGAACCTAAAGTGGTCAAATGTGTAAAGCCACAAACACCTCTTTACAGTTCCCCTACAACATCATCTCTATCATTTTTTCCATCATCCGAAAAAAGCTCTAGTGAAAGGCCTTGTAAAACTATAAGTTTAATGGAGATTTATGAAGCCATTGAAAATAATAAAGATATTAATCTTTATTGTTTTTATATGGATTGTGATCCTATTTATTGTGAATAAGCTATTCAAGAAGAGAAATGAAAGAAAGTGATGGATGAAAAAATGAAGAAAATTAAAAAGAATAATACTTGGTCCTTAACTTCTTTTATTGTAAGGTAAAAAGGCCATTGGTGTGAAATGGGTGTACAAGACTAAAAAAAATGCAAAGGGAAAAATTCAAAGATGCAAGGCTAGATTGGTGGCAAAAGGTACAAGCAAAAGCCCAATATTGATTATGGTGAAGTTTTTGTTCTAGTTGCTTAGTTAGAAACCATCGGATTGATGATTTCCTTAGCTACCCAAAATGGTTGGAAACTTTATCAATTGGATGTTAAGTTCACATTCTTGAATGGTTTTCTTGAAAATGAGATATATGTGGAACAACCTTTGGGCTATGTGAAACTGGGTTATGAAAGCAATGTATACAAGTTGAGAAAGGCTCTTTATGGGCTCAAGCAAGCACCATGTGCATAGAATGCTAGAATGATAAGTATTTCCATAATAATGGGTTTGAAAAATGCCCTTATGAACATGCTTTGTATATGAAGAAGACCACTTCTAAAGATGTGTTATTTATGTGTCTTTATGTTGATGATTTCATCTTTACCAGAAACAATGCAACCATGTTTGATGAATTTAAGAAAAGTATGATTCAAGAGTTCAAGATGACAAATATTGGCTTAATGGCACACTTTCTTGGCATTGAAGTAATGCAAAAGGATGATGGAATCTTTATTTCTCAAAATGCATATGTGAAGGAAGTTCTCAAAAAATTCAAGATGGAGTCTTGTGATGAAGTGAACATCCCATGGATTATGGCTTGGTGTTGAGAAAAAGTACCAGTGGTAATGTGGACTCTACATACTTTAAGAGTTTAGTTGGAAGTTTATGCTATAGCACTTGCATTAGACCCGACACTCTTTATGGAATTGGTTTGATTAGTGTAAACACTTAATTTTGTCTCGAATATTTATCACTTTAACCTGTATTTGATTTTGCAATTAGGCTTTGATTAACAATTTTTTCGGGTTTATTAACAGTCCATTTTTAAATGCTCAAAGATGAGGCCTAATGGATTATTATAGTGAAGTTCGTTGCATTAGCCCGAATAATACTCGAAATGGCCCAATAAAAAGCCTGATAAAAGAGTTATCCTTAAAGCCCATCAATGGCTCATTATTGGCCATGATAAATAAAATATATATAAACACATATATAAAAATAAAATATAAAAATATTTAATTTTTTTAAAAAAATATATATTTTAAAATATTTATAAAAATATATAATAAAAGAGAACTTGTTTAAAAAATAATTAATAAAATTCTAGAGGCCCAAAAGAAAAAATGAAATAAACCCAAAACATGATCAAGAAGGGGCCATTTGGGAGGTAAAGCCATATAAAAAAAAAGGGAGAGAGTATGAAGGCCCGAATTGCATGAAGGCTCGGTATGGCAAGCCATGAAAGGGCTACGTGGAGGGAAAACTAAAAACAAGAAACTGCTTCAAACGGGCAAGTCTGGGAACTGGTAGGTAAAACCGTCATGGAACCGCATGAAAACGGCATTGTATGTGGCTGTAACAGGGGCATGAAAAGAGGAAAAGAGGGAACGTGCAGTTGGGGGGACCAAAAAAAAAAGGCAACAGCGAACGAAGTGGAGGAAACCAAAAAGTAGAGGGGAGAAACCAAACGAAAAAAGAAAAAAGAAAGAGGAAGATCAGGGTGAACGTGCATGGGACATAGGCATGGGTGGGAGGAAAACCTGAAAAACAAAGAAAGGAGGTGAGGAGGCTGCTTTGGGGAAGAGAGGCATAAACCAGGAAGGCCAGCGAGGTAAGCAAAAAACGATTGAAGCAGTCTAGCAGAAAAAACAAAAACACGAGCAGAAACCAAAAACGGGGAAGAAACGTAGAATAACGGAGCAGAAAATAAAGAAAACCAGAAAAGAAAAACGGGGAAGGCAAAATAAAGGGCAGCAGGAGCCAAGCGGGGAAAGAGAACAAACCAAAAAATCAGAAAAATCAAAAGAAGACACCGGCAGCAGAGTAGAGGAGACATCCTGCAGCAGGAAGACAACGAAGAAAATCCAAAAAGTGGACACAGAGATTTAAATAGCAATTGCGGTCACGTTTTCGGTTACATCACATTTATCATGTTTTCAGATATAACGAAGATCATTACGATCATCGCGGTCATCGTGGTCGCAAATTTTTTTTAATTTTGCACAATTTATTATAAAATATAATAATTATAATTATAATTATAAAAATTTTAATTTACTATTTTTTTTAAAACAGTTTATGACATCTATGTTTTTTATTTTCTAAAAAAATTATTCATAATTTTATTTAGATTATAATAAAATATTTATATTTGATTCAACAACAAAAGTTTTACTTGAGCCAAGTTCATATTCAAAATTAATTTCAGACAAATCAAAATATTAACTAAACATAATACGTTAAATACGAAACATCCATATTTAATAAAATTATAAACTTAAAAATATAATAATTTTAAATTTCATCAACTATAGTTATAAATTAATAATAATTAATCAAATAACAAAAGAATTTACAACAATATAAATACCAAAATAACAAAAAAATTATTAAATTTCAAATACAAAATCATAAATTAATAAATAACAAAATCAAATTATAATATTTAATTATAATTATTTTTTATCTAACTTATACAAAAAAATTTATTAAAAATTTTCATCTAAAATCCTATATATAATATATTAATTTCAAAAATTACAAAATTTTAAACTTATGTTTTAATAAAATTAATTATAAAATTAAATAAATAAAAACCCACTCACCCACCCACCTTACCCCACCCCACTCCACCCCACTCAACGCATGCGTCCCCCTCAGTGTAGCACCCCTCTTCCCTAAAATTTCCCCCAAACTTTGATAACCAGAAAGGCAAGGTAGAAACCCAAGTCCAAAATTTCCCCCAACTCTTTCTCTAAAAATCGACAAGCATATCCCATTCTTCATCTATCTTCTAATCTCTTTCAAGTTTCATCCATGCTATCTTGGTCTTCTTCCTCAACCCAAGCCATTGGCAACACTATTATTGAACCCAAGCCTCTCATCTTCCCATCTTAACAGTTAAAAAATGTTTTGCTTCTTTTCAACTCTCAAAGTCTAAGATAGTTATTGATTGACTTCAACAACATGTTCTTTGAGCTTGGTTGAGGTTTGTATTTATTGACTGAGTCGTAAATTTAAAGGTTTTTCTTGTTTAGAATGTGATTTTTTATATGAAATTCTTTAACTACTAAACAAGAATGGATTTTCAAATTACATTTTAAACTGAAATGATGATTGTGGCTACAGCATCTTGCTATAGTTGCTATTGTCTGCTATGGCCGTGAGCAGCCATTGTGATTGTGAATTCTATTCACAACCCAATTTCGGGTATGTAGTGGTGTCAGAGGCTACCGAAACCGTAAAATAGCGGTCGCAATGCCACTACACATATACTATTTGAAACCCTGAGTGGATATGAGCAGAAGGAAGAAAGGAAAAAAACTTGATAATGGCAGAACAAAAAGAAAAGACTAAACGATAGCTGGGAAAATAGAAAAATATTGGAAAGAAAAAAGCTCAAGAAAAAGTGAGGCATTCACAAAGAAAATGAAAGGCAGCTTTAAGAGAACTTGAAAAAAGGTAATCTTCTTACTCCTTTCAACCATTCTCACCTACATAATATTGCTGCCATGTTTCCATATGAAGTTTAGGTACACAAAACTTAAAGTTTTTATTTCATGTTTTTCTAATCTTTTAAAGCTTCTTTTTTATTTCTTGTCCATCGTTTCTGTGAATGACCAATTTGCATAAGCCTAAGGCTTCATCCCGTTTGATGCATGTAGCTTATTTATTCCTTTTACATGGGCTTGCTGCTAATTATTTAAACGCTTGTTTTTTTTTCTTTTCTTGCCATTTTCTGTGTGTAACATTTGGTAAAAAATTAGTTCCTCATCTTGGTTCACGTGCATGGTTCTTTCCTCTCTTCTTTTTTGCATGTGCTTTGTATATTAAAAATCAGAAACCCCAACTGTTACGTAGATGTTGGACCTTCGATTTTGTTCATTTTGGTTATTGATATTTAATGTTCATGTTATTTATATTTTGCATAATTTGCATTACTTGCAATTAAAATTCTAGCAATTTACTTTTTTATAGTTAAGTTTATGCAACTTTAATTTATTTGTTCTTGCTTTCATGCAAATTTAAGTAGTAGTAGTTGTAGTAGTAGTAATAATAATAATAACATAAAAAATTTGATGATTTTGGAAACTCTGCCTAGATGGTGAAGGGAATTCAAAATCAAGATTTGAAATTTTAATTCTGTCTAGATGTTGGGGAATTATTAAACAATAAAAAATTTAAGACAATAAAAATACATAAAACAATAATAAAAAAATTTTAATTAAAAATATATAAATATAAAATTTTATTTTTTAGAGAAATAAAAAAATAAGCTTACTCCGAAAGTCTACTTAGATGTTAGAGATTTTTAGAGAAGCTCATAAATCTTTGAAACCCTAAACTAAACCATAAGTGAACTCCGAAATTCAAAACCCTAGATGAAACCCAAAATGAAACCCTAAATATGACACCTAAAACTTTAATATGAAACCTTAAAATGAAACTCTAAACTCTTAGATAAAACCTTAAATTCTAAGTGAGACCTTAAATATTAAGATAAGTCCAAAATTATTGGTTTACTTAAAATCTCAAGACCTCAAATTCATCCTAAATTTTTAAGGATTTGTGTGAAAGCCTTTGGTGAAATAATCTGTTCTCGAATGCTACCTAGATGATAGGGTATTTAAAAAATTTTATTTCATTAAGGATGTTTTTATATATAATTCCTTAATCAAATAATAATAAAATAAATAAAGATATAAAAATAAAAATGAGCTTTTAAGATCCTAAATTCACATGCCCATATCTCTTAATTGTTATTATTGTTCCTTGTTTAATTGTGACATCATTCTTTTTCTGTATAAATATCTATTATGAAAAATATTATTTAAGAATGGATTTAAAATAAATTTAAAATAATATTCTAAGGAATATAATTTTTGGTACTCTACCTAGATGTTGAAAAGTCACCAATAATTATCATTTTCAAAGAATATTATTTTTATTTTTAAGAAAATGTTGTGGTAAATCTTAGACGAAAAAGAATATCTCCAAATTATGCCTTTATGTCAAAAAATTTTCAGGTATTTCTTTAATTTATAGATTTTCACAGCATTTCTAAATAAATATTTTTAATAATTTTTTTTCTTAAAAATAAAAGAAATTATGATTAACTTTCATATAAAAATTATTTTTGTCCAAAGTTATAAATAACGCATGATTAATTGGTACCAATTTTATAGGTGCTGTAAAGGTGCAAATTCTTTCCTATGCATAATTGACTTCTGAACCCAATCTTATTTTTGTAGACCAAAATTATATTTTTAATAAAGTTTAAACCCATTTTATTGTTTTATTAAAAATGTAAAATTTTTTGGTGACCAATCATACCTTAAAAAAGATTAGTGATGACTCTTCGTGTTTTTACAATTTTAAATGCTTACATCTAACGATTGAATCTCTAGACTAATACATTACAATAATTAGTAGATACATGTAAGCATCAGATCAATCAGACCTAGTGCAGGAAAAAGGATTTTAAAGTATGTTAATGGAACTATCAATGATGGCTTGTTTTATTTTTATTGCAGTGATGTGAAACTTGTTGGTTATTCAAATAGTGATTGGGGTAGAGATTTGGATGAAAGGAAAAGCACTTTTAGTTTTGCTTACTTTGTTAATGATTATACATTCATTTGGTCATCCAAGAAACAACCTATCATGACTTTATCAACTTGTGAAACAAAGTATATGGCAACAAATTTTATTGTTTGTTGTGCTATTTGGTTGAAAAATGTGTTGAACTATTTGGGGTTTGAGTAACAAAATCCTATAGAGATTTTTGTTGACAATTGCTCAGCTATTGCTTTGGCTAAGAATCTAATGTTTCATGAAAGGAACAAACACATTGAAACTCGTTATCACTTTATTCGAAAGCATAAGGAAAAAAAAAAGAGTTAAGTTGGTGCATTACAAGTCTCAAGATCAAGTAACAGATATCTTTATGAAGCCATTGAAAATTGATGTGTTTAAAAGGATGAAAGTGATGTTGGGAATGAAGAATGGTAATTGGGTTTAAGGGGGATGTTGGATTATAAACTAAATTATATTGGGTTAGTCATTTTTGTTTTACTTTTCTAGTAACCATGTACTACATTTTGAGTTGGACCGTTTCATCTTCTATAGTTAGACCCACTATAATGTAAATGAAATAAAAAAAGTATACAAAGGTTGTGAATATAGGGGCTGAAAAATAGTGCAGAAAAAAAGAGAAGGCTAGGGTTGTAAAATGAAAAAGGAAAAAAAATAGGTTTTTTTGCCTTATGAGAAAAATGCAAACTTTTGTGTAAGTTTTATTTTTTTTACTCTACTAAAATGAATATCTTTGATACACTGTGAAGTGAAGAAAAATGTCTTTTTTTTGTTATTTACAAATTTGAAAGTTAATTGTGCTTGATAGTTGGTTATGTGGTTATTTTGAACTTTGAACTTGGTTGATTGGAGATAGTTTATTATATAAAACTTGTGCTAAAAATTTGTGTATGATTGAAGTGAAAAGTTGTGATTTTGATGGTTCATTAAAGCTTGGGTTATTATGTTTTAAAAAGCTTCATGAGATATGAATGCCAAGTGTATGTGAAAATGTCTTTTAAAATTTTCCTTTTCAATACTCGTCTATCTTTTGTGTATGTTTGAGTTAAGGAGTCGAAATGGGTCTCTTAGTTTACCTTCTCTTCTATTTCACTTTTTGTTCTTTAGTTTATGTAAATGATGCTTGATTTTGTAAATTAGATCGTAAACAATCAACGTTTGGTCCATTTGAAAATGAAAGGGGATTAGCGAATTTAGTAAGAATCCATCACATTTGTAACCAACCAAGTTGCCCTTTTTTTCTACATATGATGAAATTGACCAAATAAAATAATTATACCTCTGACAATAATTTTTTCACTTTACTCATTTTTGGCGCTTAAAAAAAGCAACATCTATGTTTACATTAAAGTTGTACAAGAATTGGCTTATAGTTCAAATTTGAAGGTTTGCTTAAGAGATTTGAACAAAAAATATTAAATTTATAAAATTAGTTTTGCAAAAAAAGAGATTAGTTTAAAAAACCTATAAGGTTTTGGCTTCAATATTTAAAGTCCAAATTCGATCAAGTTCGATTTGAATATTGAAAATATATATTTTATAATTATATATGTTATACAATTTATATTATATAAAAGATAAATATACATAATATTGTAATATAAACATTAAAAAATGTGTGAAGTTTATCCATGTTGCAAAACTTTTTTTTCTAAGCCAAAATTTATTAAAACAATTATAAGGTTACAAAGCTAGTTAAGACTAACAATGGCAAAATCCCAAGTACTAATACACATTGATTTGAGTATCAAGAATCACCTATATATTAATCAAAGAAGAGCACCTTACCAGCTCTCAAGGATAGCCAAATGCAATCAAGATACATAAAAAAGAATAAAAAATATGACCAACTGTAAGAAGCCTACCACACTCAAGTTTTGGAGTCTAATATGAGAAACTAAACATGAAAAGCAAGAAAAAATATACTTAAGAATTCATAGGTAGATAGCAAACAACAACCAACTAATGATAGAATCACCCATACCATCATAAGACACAAAACCACCATAAGGTGTAAATGCTTATGGTTTTCCTACTAATGTTGAGAAAATGAGGCTGAAAGAAGGTGAAGGTGCAGAAAGGATTAGAAAGATGAGAGGGTGGAGGAAGGAGAGGTTGAAGGATGGCTAGGAGTTCAAGTTGGGCTTATAAGAGTTTATCAACTGTTAATTGTTTGCATGAGTGTTGAAAGTATTAGTAATGATAAATATGTTAGAATAAAATAAAAGAAGAAAAATAAAATATTAAAGATTAAATAAAAAATAATGTTTTTATTTATTTCTTTTAAAAAATATTTGAGCAGATCTGATTTGTAGCATTCATTTATTCTTGAAAAAAAATTATAGCATTTATTAATCTATGCAGATTTGGACAAAAATTAGGGTTTGAAGGTTAGATCCAGCCAGACTTATCAAACATATAAGGTGTTGATATCATACACAGATTTTGATCCCAACCTAGCTTAGTCAATCCATGAATTGGCTATGAATTTAATGATCTTTTAAGGTTACATGATATGCTTGACATCTTTCCATCAATATAATTATTTGATTACAATAAAATATATGTATTTATTAAACAAAAATGTGAGATATGAACATAATGCTCCACTTAACAGTGGTTTTGTGAAAAAAAAATTCCTATATGTTAGGTTTTATAGGTTTAACTCATTTACGTTTACCTTTACATTCATTATTTTAAAATACATTTCTATAATCTTCATATACATGTAAGAATTTCATAATGTATAACTAAGTTTTGCACATGTAAACATTAAAAAGTAATGAAGAAAATAAAGCAAAATCATAAATTGTGCAAACCATACCTATGTTTCAACTCTTTGTTTATGCTAGTTTAGTCACTAGCTTTTTTTTTTTTTCTTTTTTTTGGGATTTTATCAAAATCAATTTTAACTAAAAAAATAATAATGTTTGAACCTACATAATTTGTTTTTTTTTTTTTTTTTCATGTTATGATCTCCATTATTGAAGTGGTTTTGATAGAAGTGAATTTGGCCCAAACCAATAAATTAAGTTACATGTCTCCCCTCTATCTAAATGAAAGGGAATCATATAATTTTATCAGTTGTATTATAACTTCTTTTGTCATGATTTGATTAGTAACCCATAAAGTTATTTTCATGACATTGTCACTATATATTTTTTATTGTTGCTAATTTTTTAAGAAGGGCCAACGAATGATTTGAAGCTTCTTACTATGTCCAATCATTACCACCATGGAGGGCTCATCATATATATATTTTTATTAAAATAAACAATGTTGTTTTTACTATTGCAACACTAGTAAAACGACATTACATTTCTTTTCCAAATGAAATAAATCTATATACAATTTAAGCATTTAGTTGTTTATGGTTTTGCTTGAAGGAAAGAAGAAATTTTCATTTCCTTTCATTGTCTTTTCTCTTGTTCTTTTATGATGTGGGTGGGATACCATAAAATAGGAGAAGTTCTGAGATAGTACTTGCAAAAACAAGTATATTTTTTAGTCAAAATTGATGATGGTGTTACGTATAATATGTTTCACAATCTGCTAAAGCTTTGTTAATGATGGTTACTTTTTTTTTACCTAACTCCCTTAATTTGTACCAAAATTGCTGGCATTTTGTCGTGTACAACTTTATAATTTACACGATTCATAGATAATAAACAAGACAAACAAAAATGAAAACATTTTAAAATATTAGCAAATATCTTATTTGTAATTACATTTTTAATGAATAAATAATATTATGTTGTTTTAGTCTAAAAAAAATTGAAAGTGTTGTTATATGTACAACTTTATGATATATGAATATGTAATCATCATAAACAACAAAAAAGAAAGAGATGTTCATTTTTTTTAAGATTATTAACCTTTAACTTAAAATTAATTGATGATGTAAAAATTATGCAACATAATTAGTTCGTGAGGCTTCTATCTAAGTTGGCAATTGTTTAAGGACCTAAAAATACCTTAAATTTAATAATCAATGTAGGATTATTTTTATGGTCTCTTAAATGTTTACTTCTAATATTTCATGAGCATTTATAGGAGAAGTCTAATACTTAAAAGTTCACTTTCATTTTTTTAAGATTATGCTATATGCGGTTAATAAATCAAACAATAACATTTCATAAAATTTAATTTTAAACATACTTTTAGGATTAATTGTATTTACTTTTTAAGATTTTAAAATTTTAAAATTGTTTTTTATGAGATATAATTCTATGATTTATTGATAATATTTAGCATGCATCAAATATAAACTCTTATTTGTAAGATAAATATTTGAGTATTGAAACTTTAAAAAATATATTTTTTTTGATGAAGTTACAAATACAAGTAAAATTATAATTATAATCAAATATTACGTATAAAAAATCAATTAATCAAATAGACAAATTATTGAAAGAATAACTCATCATATAACTAAATAAATCCAACATAAAATAAAAAAAAAATTCTTAGAGTATTTTTCCCTCATTGACAAACCAATGGATTAATTAGCATGACATAAAAGTCCTTGCTAGTGTTGCAGAAGGGTATATATACACATATACATATATTATACAACTAAAGGTTAATATATAAACATTAATGCTGAAATGTGAAGCCAAAGTCTTGATTCCATCCTTAGATTCTTTCAAACTTAAAACTAGAAGAACTTTTGGTTGTTGGTTCAAACAATTTTTAGTACAAAAGGTTAGTGATTCCTGAAGAGCTTTTCATAAAACAATAATAATAGGACACTTTTCAAGCTTTTACCAGGTTTTGTGGAATTTAAAAACTATGCCTCTAGTGTATAAGATAATTTTCCTTTGTCATAATGCATATCGTTTTCTAAATTTCTTATTTAACACCTTTAAAAGTATCATATTTTGCTATGTATATCTCCATTTGGCCCCTTTCTATTTATCTATCATAAATTTTTACATATAAGGTAAAATAATGTCAAGGGTAATAATGAAGTGGATAGAGCATTCTTCATCTCTATTTTTGAATTTCTATATCATACTCATTTTCATATTCATATTCAATCGATATTTCAAATTTATCTCTATTCTCATCTTCATAGGTATTCAATTGGTATAGATTTTTATTTAGCATATTTATGTAATATTTTTATAAATATATATTAATATATATTTTAACTAGAAATATATTAGTTCTAATTAATTTAAAATAATAATTTATATTATTTAATTAAAAATTTATTTACTATATATATATATATGTAGGGTATAAGTATGGATATGGATATGAGTACAAGACATGTACTATATTATTTATTACCATTCTTGTACCCAATAAAAAATTTAAAATCATATAAATTCCCATCCCATTAATGTATTACTCATCTTTATCCTCATTCAAATAAAAATCAATTTTTCATTGAGTATGAGTAAAATTAACATTTCTAGATAGAACTTTTTTATATATAAACTAAAATATAAAATGTATTTAAATCTTAAGTATTAATGATAATTAAATGTATAAAAGTCCTTAATTTTATATTTTTATAATTTATTCAATTTAAAAAATAGTGGCGAATATAAAATGGTATTATGAAGTGTCCCAAAAATTAAAAAAACTAACAAATTTAGAGAAAATCTTTCTACTAAACATCCTCAAAACATTTTTTTAAACACTTAAAGATTAAAAAATTAAAATTTTTAAAATTTTTTTCCTAAATATCTTAAGAAATGTTTTTGAACATCCTTTTTATTTATAATATTGATAAATTCATAATTTTTATAATTATAAATAAATACCCTTAAAAAATTCATGGATCTGCCAATGTACAAAAAATAACTCCTACAAAATAGAGGCCAGACACTAATCTATACCTTTATATAATAACCATCTTTTTTTAAGTTTTACATTGACAACTCAATAATGTCAATAGATGTAGATTGAAAGGATAATTTTGGGATGGAGTAGGTTTTTAGCTTGGGTATCTATTTCTTTGTTAGCTTGGGTTCATTCCTTATCAACTCCAAGCAAACCTATACCCTCGAATTTTTATCGAAACTTCTCAAACTAACCAAACACCATCAGCTAGCCCCTTTTTTATTTTCCTTTTCAGGTTCCCACCATTGAATCAATCCATAAAACTAAAGAAATTGAAATACACTTATGTTACTTTACATTGAAGCAAATCCATAAGCATTTCATGACCATGGCAAAAGACGAAGCTATAACAGTCTATAATAATATGGTCATCAGTGAAGCCAAGAAAAACCCATTCTCAATCAAAATGGGCATGGTTTAAATACTCTATAGTGACGCCATTATCGAAGTCTCAACCCTTAGCCAAGCTAAAATCACCAAAGAAACAAGCACATGTTGTTTAGTTTTGATTGTAGCTTTTGGTTTTTCATCTTTTTTGTAGTTATTCATTATTGCATCTTTTTTATTCTTAGTTCAGATGAGTTTTTAGATTTTTTTTATTTGAGATTATGGAGAATGTTCTTTTCTGAATTTTTCATAATTTTAATTTTTTTGGATTAAGGTGTTTGGATTTTGTGGGCATACAGGAAATCCCGTGTTTTATTGTTTCCATTTATAGTTTTTGATTTCATGCATTGGTTTCTTTGCATACATTGATGGAGTTCTTCATTTGTATGTGTTGAAGGATGTTTTTCTAAGTATTTGCTTTTATCTTTTGGTTAGTTTATTTTTTATGCATGGTGCTTTTTTTTCGAAAGTAGTCAGTGCTTTTTCTTTTGTTTTATGAGTATGGTGTTTGGATTGATAATGCTGTTGTTTCATTTTTGTATCTTTGTTTAATTAATTTTGTTATCGAGTTTCATGATAGGGGAAATATAAGAGTTATCAGCAGTTGAAAATATTCTAGGAATAATCTAATCATTCAGGTAAATAACCATCTTCTTTAGGTTTAAATTCTAAATGTTTGGTTATAGTATTTTATGAATGATTTGCTTGTTACAGGTTTGGATTTGAGTCTAATCAACAATATAAAAACTTTGTTTGTTATTCGCTAGGGTAAGAGTGAATAATTTAATATTTGTTTTGATAGTATAATTAAATTTTCTATGTTTTGAAGAGTCTGTTTCTCTAACATTTAAGTTGTTACTTAAATGCATGATGCTTGCTATAAATGCTCAGTCTTTAGTTTTTTATCTTATTTAAACTAACTTTTTGAACCTCTTGGTCTATCAATTAGTTGTAATTTCATTTTCAGTGTTCATGTTAATTGTCTAAGGTTGGTATCTATGTTGTACCATGTTCTTCTTTATAAGATAGCTAGCATTGATCAAATGAGTTGTTAAATAGTTACTTAACAAGTTTCATTTATAAGAAATGCCAATAATTTGGATAAACTATTATGTGTCTAGATTCCTACCACTATGAAGAAAGTATGTGTTGTACATAATTTGTTTTAGGACTTATTTTTAATTATACAAAACATTTTTACATTGAACATAGCTAGGCTATGTACCCTTTCATGTTATATTTTATTTTTGTGAAGTGGTGTTAATGTTAGCAATTAACTAAAGTTGTTTGGTCTATTTTGATTTATTGGTTTTAGCCATCAGACTATTGCCAAGGTTTGATTTACCAATAATAACATGTAATGATTTGCCAAGGATACTATTATTAGTGTTATTTTGTTCTATGCTTATCACAAATCTCTGAAATTATTAAAGCTACTAAGTGCTAACTAATACTTAGTTCTGAATTTGTTAGTTGTTAGCTTATGCACATGTTCACCCCTCACTATATTAAACAATAGTTGCTACATTTGAATTACTGTTAACATTAGCTTTTGGATAATTCGACTAAAATTTATCTATGTTTATGGTTGCCTTAGGCTACAAAAGTTGTGGGAGGGCACATGTTAAATGCAATAACAATTAAGCATTTCATATTAAGGTTGCCTTTCCATTTGAAATTTGTAAGTAAAATTGTTCATATGTATTAGATGTACTTTTATAGGGAAAAAAATTGAATACAACATTAAGTTTTTCTATCTTAGGCTTGGGGGTTTTGATATTTTAAAACAAAATTGATATTGCTAACCAGATACACCTTTTCCTTTTCCTATTAAAGACTTGTTCTAATGCAGTTAAAAATGATTAAACAAAAACACCCAATATATTTGGTCTTGAGTAGTTTGAACCCTTGGTTTATCTCTAACTGATCTTTTTTATACCAAAAAAAATTTAATTGGTCTTCTTTTTTTTCTTTTTATACACACATATCAAATGGGTTTCATAACATTTTTTTGACCGTATGTTCATATTGTTAGGCTACCAACATTTATCTGCAACTGTTCCTCTTAAAGGTTTTGACATACAACTTGATAAATTAAAAAAAAAAAAAAACCCAATTTTTGGAATCCCTGAAAGTAGAAGGTGAATTGATAGTTGAAGATGTGTAGCCAAAGGTAGGCTAGTCTAAAGTGGCTATAGCTCCACGTACTGATCCCCTCACTTTGACTACTAAAGAGAAACTCAACGTCACACTGAAAAGTGATGGTGGAATCAATAACTTTGATGTTTAAAGGACTTTGTCACTTCACATTCTTAGCCAACAAGATGTAATCATCCAAGTTTAGATAACATTTCATAATCATGTTGATTTTTTCTTATATTTTAGTCAATCACATAATAGTAATAATGTTGTTGTTAAAGTGCAATATACCTTTCTCCTAATGCCTTTATAGCATTGAATTTACCATTTTTTTCACGCATTATTTTCAAATTGAAACTGGGGGCAATCTTGGCATTCTTTTCAAAACACATCCTAACATGAACAAGGAATTGTTTTCCAATAAGAACGTGTTGGGGTTGAAAGACCCCTAATAGGCTTTTTCCCCACTAATCTAACTAGGGATATAGTCGGTGCTGGTCTTTTGAAGTGGAAAATGAAAAGTGCAAATGAATCAATGGTGCCATTAACTGTGGGTTTCAAATCTCATACTGCTTATTCTAAGTATGTAATTGTTGTTTATACTTTGATAGTTGATTTGATTTTTTGTGTGTTGCAGTCAACTATTGGCCTTTGGCTTCTAGAAATGAAACTTATGTCAGTATTAAATATGAAGCTTCAACCATCTCAAATTAATGCCCCAAATTAACTTAATTGGAGAGTAATATTGGTGCAAGTTGTCAACATCATTCCCTTGAAAGGTGGAACTCCTACGAAATTCTCTCAAGGTATCTAAACTTGACAATCTCAAATACAATATAATGACACAACATGAATACAATATAAAAAATAGAGATGAAGGCAACTTAATTTAGAATTAGTAATAACTATATATATTTAATAAAATTAAAAAAATACATTTTATGTTTTCATGTTAGCAAGAACTATGACATGTAATTTTTATGTAAAACATAGTACAAATACATAAATTTTAATACTTTGCATGACACAAATACATGAGAGTATTATTCTTTAAGGGACCGAATAATTTGACTTAAAGTACACATGTATTGAATAATATAATAAATAAAAAATGGTACAGAAGCTTATTATTCTATTTATCATAAAGAAACATAATAATAAGCTTCAATAACAATATAAAATAAAGTTCAATAATGACACAAGTATATGCCATTTTCACAAAGAAATTAAAATTTTTTATGTTATTTTTTTAGATGTTAGAAACTTTAAAGAATTTTTAGCAAAATATTTTTTAGCATCCACTAACTCTTTACTCTTTTGAAATTACACATTCGTAGGAAAAGTGCGGCTTGATGCATTATGAAACGACAAAGTAAGCTCCATTTATTACACTTTATTCTCCATCTTTATTGATATTATAAAAACATAGGCTTGCAAATTCTATAATTATTAACAAAGTTGCAAATCGGATTGCCAAGTATCCAAAAATGAATTTTTATTTAGATGATTATGTTTTTAAACCATTTATATGTATTGAATTGTCAACTGAACTATTTAAATAACTTCTCATAAACATAAGTTAAATGATTATATTCTTTTTGTTTTCTTATGCTAATCATTTATATACATTTTCCTTTATCATGTGGTGTGTTAGGAATATTTAACAGTTTGAATTTTCAATATTGAATTTCCAATTCCACTTTTCTATTTTCTTTGATTTTGCATGTTTATTTTCTATGGATGGAGAATATTTTATTTTACGTATCGTATGATTTTGGTTGATGTATATTGGATCTATTGGATTTGGTGGAAGGTTTGCACATACATATTCATTTCCGTTGATGTATGTTATTACTATTCAAACTAATAATTAGCTATAGTTTTGAATTTATGAGAAGTATTTTCCTTTTTGCATCTATCACAAGTCTTTAAATCAAATTATTTATTGCTTTGATGAGAATTATTATTATGTAGGTCATATAATTCACTATAGTGCTTTTCAATTCATATTATTATAGATACCAAGATCACCAATTGCAGTTGTTGCTAAACTAGGAAATAAAAAATCCTCTGTTATAGATTTCCTTAACTTTGACCCAACAAAAATCAAGGTACTCTAATTAAATACATTTCCCATCACTTTAATAAATAACATGAGTATTCCGTCACCACAAAAGTAGTATAAGTGTATTGTTAATGTACAAGCTATCATGTTTTCTAAGTTACTTTTCACCTTTTTATGACTATATATATGACTTGGAAACTATTAATCACCTTACCTAAAATTATTAATCGAGAATTGTTCATAATATTTGTTATGCCATTACTTTCCCTCAATATTTGGTGTTTCAGAGTAATGGACCTTTTTTTTGTGTTCAAATGGTAGGTCTTATTTTGTGTTGGGTTGCAAATACAACTATTTTGTATTGAATTGTTAGGTGTCAATCCTAATAGAAACTTTAAACCCTGAACCTCAAAAACCTTAAATCTTAATACATAACTTTATTTTATTCTTGTAGCAGAGCACGGGCTTCCATCTAGTATATATTATTCCTAATATCCCAAGAATATATAATGTAGTACACGCATGTCTAAAATCTATATATGGTATTGATAAGCTATTAATGGAAAATACGAATATATGATCCTTTTTTTTGTTTTGCATTCTTTTTTTATTTCTTTTTCATTTTTTATTCTCCATTTTTTTTATTCTTGTTATTATTAGCAATTGTTAATTTTTCTATAATTAACAAATTGTAATTTGTCATTTTATTTACCTGTGCAAATCTCATTTTCGTTTTTGGATGAAATTCAATTTTACGATTTTATTTAAGATGATGCATCAAATTACCAATTAAATTTGATTGTGCAATTTTAACATTATATTTTTAATTTGGTTCAAAAATAGTCAAACGTTAAAATAAAAAATTTCATAAATAACCAAAGAAATATATATTCTACAAAATATTTTGTGATATATCCCTTTATTGTGACTTTTGACCATTTTTTAATCTAATTAAAATAGTAGTATAATATTATTAAAATTAATTTAATTGTTGATGAAATGGTTTCTTAATTTAATTGAAATTATTTAAGTTCAAAAAAAATAAAAGTATAATATTAAAATTTTTTAAAAAAAGTGTCATAACAGTTTTAGTGACTGTTAGATAAAAAATTTTAAAACATTTCAAAACAAGATGAGTCATCACTAATCTTTTTTGTTAGGTGTGATTAGTAATCTAAAAGGTTATCTTTTTAATAAAACAATAAAACGAGTTCAAAATTTATCAAAAAGACAATTTTGGTCTACGAAAACAATGTTGAGTTTGAGAGTTAGTTATGTATGAAAAAGGACTAGTAACCTAACAGTGCTCATAAAAATTGAAACTAATTAATAACATGTTATCCTTAATATTGATAAAAATGGTCTTACATGATTCCTTCAAATTTTATTTTTTCATGAAAATCCCTTTAAAAAAAACATTCATTTCGGAATAAGATGAAAATTTTTAGTATGGAAACATTTTCTAATTCTCTAATATCTAAGCAAAATTTTGAAAATATTTTTCTATTTAGAGTTCTCATGATATTCCTTAAAATCTGACTTAATATTCTTTTATGAAAAGTAATTATTAAAAAACCCTTTAATATCTAAACAGTGTCTTAATAACTACTTTCACAAAGATATATTAACCATTTTTTTATATGTGAAAGTAGATTTTTAAATTTTTGAAATATTGATTCACATGATGCAATACAAGATAAACAAACAATACCAATATTATCAATGATCTTACCTTACATGCATCTGACCATACATTCTACCATTTCCATTATTATTTGCATGTTATTATAATTTTCTTTTAAAAGGAAATTAAGAATGAAATAAATCCCTTTTTTTTTTAAAATTTATTCTTGTGAAGGAGAATCACTTTTAGTTCCCTAATATTTAGGTGAAATTTAAGGGAATTAATCCTCCAAAATATGATCTAGATTCTCTCCAATATTTAGGTAGGGTTTCTAAGATCATTTTAAAAAAACATTATTTTATGTTAATTTCTACAACCTTGTCTTTTAAAACATTTTTAAACCAAAATTATAACCAATCATTTTCAAGAAATTTTATTTTATTACCAATGATTCCAATCTTTTACATGCAAATTCATTTTTTAGTAATAAAATGCATGAAAAATAGATAAATAAAAAATAAGTAAATAGTTTAATCAAATAAAGTAAAGAAATGTACCCCAAAAGATTAGGCTATACCCAATTTAGAAACCAAGAAATGAATTGATGGGCTAATTGGGTTAAAAATGTGATGGGCTTGGAATGTAAGATGAAAATAGGCTAGATCTTGATAAGGTTGAAGCTAAGACGGGTCCAAAGCTAGGCCCCGAACGGGTCATGGGTCAGGTCATGCTGACCCATCAGGTGTTTTTTCTACACTATAAATGTCAACCCTTTTTTTTATTTCATTTCTTCTTTTTTTTTTAAAAAAAAAAAGTCCCTTTCTCTTCAAAAGTAACCAACAGCACCTTTTACCCAATTATCAGTTAAATCTCACTGCTGCAGCACCTCGCTTCCGACAACCACTGGCCAACATCGTTTAGCCTCTAAAAAAAACACTAAAATCCTCTTTTCTTCCTCTTTCCATTTTTGGCCCTAGTCCATGGTTTTTCACCATCGATTTGGCCAAGATTTTTGTATGTCGTTCCCCTCTTCTTCCTCTCCCTTTCCATCATTTGGATCGTCCAAAAAAAGTCCTCGTGGACTACTGTTACATAGCCATCACTCTTCAGTTATCACCACCATTGACCATGACTCTCCTCTTTCTTAATTCTTTTACTCCATACCTAAATAAGAACCCACCTATTGCTTGAAAATGAAAATGTTCTATAAAAAAATGAAACAGTTGCTTTTCCTAATTTTTTTTGTTGGGTTCCTTTATAGAGGATTGTGGTTGAATGATGATGGCTGTTGAAAAGAAAAGGCCTAATGGGTAGTGGCTCGATCAAAAAGAAGGCTTGACTGTTGAAGTTTTTATTGTTCTATTTTTTATATAAGGGTTTTGTCACTTAGGTTTTTTTTTTTGTTGGTATGATGTTGCTTTGGTTATTTGTTGGTTTTTTTTTTTTTTACTTTGCTCATGTAGCTTCGTCTAAGGTTCTTCCTCAAAGGGACAACTGTGGCTTTCCCTTTTTTTGTTATGATTTTGTATGTTGGATTATGGTTGTGAAGGGGCTAAGATTTTAGTTTATGTTGCTGGTGCGATTAGGAGGTTTAGTTTTAGTGGGTTATTGTGTGGGAAGTTTCAGGCTTAGTTGATGGGGCTATAATGTGCTAGTAGTGTTTTCATTTTCTGGTTGGGAGTTTTCAGGCTAGTCTCGATGGTAACAAAGTTGGAAACAGTGGATAAGATGTTGGTGATAACAATGGTGATAGTAGTAGGCAATGGGTGATCACAAGGTAGTTTTGGTGGCAAGGCTAGGCTAGTTACGAAAAGCTAGGATTCGGTTATGAAATTTTTTTTTTAAAGTTTTACTGTGAATTTTTTTGCTCCTTCCATTGGTCAAATGGTGCTTATGGATTTTTATCTATGAATTGCTAAAAGCTAGTTGGGATTTTTGGCTTATTGTGGTAGAGGAGCAAAGGAATTGGTTGTTGCTAGAATTGGGCAACTTTTTATCTTGGTATAGTGGTGCCGACCACTTCTTCCTATTTTGTTTGTTTCACTTGTTTTTTTTTGTATTTCAATTAATTCTAAAAAAAAATAACATAAAATAAAAAAAGAGAATGAAATTGGGCTTAAAAACTTAATTTGGGCCTAAAATTGAATTTTGGGCCTTTACTATCATATTTGAGTTTTTAGAACTAGGCCTTCAAATTTTAGGCTTTAAATTTTGCTTTTGGACTTTATGCTTTAAGCCCTATGACCTAATTTCAAATTGCCCCAAATTGAATTGGATTAGGCATTGGTCCGTGTAAAATGAAAGAAAAGATTAATTCGAAATAAGCCCATATGAACTAAATTTAATTTAAACACTTAATTTAGCCCAAATAAGAACATTGACACCAAGCACCAAAAATCAAACAAATTCAAATCGACTTGGACAAATTAGGTGTCTACAATTGCCCTTCTTTGCTCATTACTGAAAATTAGGAATAGGACAAAAATCTAGACAACAATTATGTCTGAAGCTAACTCGAGGATTTTCAAAAGTTTTGTTTATGTTTTTTTTTTCTTTTTGGCTCTTTTTTTTAACTTTTTTCCTTTTTTCTAGATTATCTATATTTTTTATTTTTTATTTTTTAATTTTGGATTTTTAATTTTTTTGTTTCAATTTTTTTGGATTTTTTTAATGTAAAAAATACCTTCTCTTAACAAAAGCTCCACAATTGTTAAAAATAAACTTACAAGCTCATTTAAGCAAAAACTCAAGAACTTTTGAAGATAAATTTGAAAACTCCTTTAAGCAAAGGTTCAACAACTTTAAAAATCTAATCTTGAAAAGTTTCGACACAAAGACTCGACAACTTTAAAAATCTAATATGTAAAAACTTTGGCATAAAGGCTCGACAACTTTAAAGGGGTTTCTTTTGTTTTCTTTTAAAAAAAAAAAACAAAATTCACAACAAAATTCAAAATTCAAAATTGAGGGACTTTGGATTCACAGTAGAGAAACGATTCATAGTTTGGAGGATTCTAGATTCATATCAAACAAAATGATTCATAGTTGGTAAACTCTGAATTCATAATAAAGTAAATAATTCACTGTTTTAAAGACTCTAGATTCATAATAGAGTAAAAGATTCATAGTTTAGAAGACTTTGGACTCATACCTAGAGTAAATGATTCATAGTTTGAATGCTTCTAGATTCATATAAACGATTCATAATCAAAAGATTCTAGATTCACAACTAGAGTAACTCACAATTTGGAGGACTCTAAATTCATAACTAGAGTAAACAATTCATAGTTTGGAGGATTTTGGATTCACAATAGAATAAATGATTCACAATTAAAAGACTCTAGATTCATAACAAAATAAATGATTCGCAGTCGAAAAACTCTGGATTTACAACTAGAGTAGACGTTTTGGTTTAAAAGATTTATGCACATGAATTCAAGGATTCACAGTTGATTCAGTCATTCATAAATGAGATTAGAAAGTGTTTCAAGATTCAAAATTTTTAAGATTCGTCAAAGTTTTAAGATTCATAAGAGTTCAAAGATTTGCAAGAATAAAATATTCACAACTTTCAAAGATGCTCAAAAACTCAAAACTCACAAATTCTAAAGATTCAGAAAAACCAAATATCCATAAACTTCAAAGATTCACAAAGGTTAAGGACTTGTGAATTTCAAAGTTTGTAAAAGAGGTTAAAGATACACAAATTTCAAATATTCATAAAAGTCAAAGATTTAAAATTTTCAAAGACTAGCACAAAGGGTTAAAGATTCAAAAATTTCTAAGATTTGCAAAAGGGATTAAAAATTCACAAATTTAAAATATTCACAAAAGTCAAAGATTTGTAAACTTCAAAGATTCACAAGTCAAAGATTTCCAACCTTAAAGATTTGTAAGGGGGATTAAAGATTCATAAATTCTAGGTATTCACAAGAGTTAAAGATTTGAAAATTTCAAAGTTTCATAAGAGAGGTTAAAGATTCACAAATTTCAAAGATTTGCAAACATAAATGATCAATCATCAAAATTTGAAATGCCAATGAGCTCTACTATGATGCAAATGCAAGTGTCCTTAAAAAAATGCAAATGTTCTTTCTAAGTTGTACATGTAATAGTGCAAATGCTTTTACAAGGATACAAAACTTATACTAACATTGCAAATGTTTTCAGTAACTACAAAATTTCATTTCAAAAATGCCAATGTTTATAAAAATGCAAGAACTTCATGATGTATGTGCCCCAACATAAATGTAAACATAAAAAATATTCATTTTCAAAAGAAAATTATTTCCTAATTCTGCTTATTCCCTTTTATCCATCCAATAAAATTTTCAAAGTGTTCTTAAAAAGATCTTCAACTTCCCTTTTTCCTATTCTTGACCCATTTCATCTTGCTTCTTTACCAATTTCTACCAAACTCTTTTGATTTTCCATTCATTTTCAACAAAATTTTCCTTTTATTTTTAGTTTCCAAGATATAATATGCAATGTATATTTTGGACTAAGTTACAAAAACAAAAAGACAAACCATATATCTTTCCTTCTTGAATCCAGATCGTCTAAGGATTCTCACAATTTATTTCATTTTTTTGCCAAATATGATTTCTTTATTTTACATAAAAGTGTATGACTAGTCAAAATTTTTCAAAATGTCAACAAAGTTTGCCCCACATAATTAAATTTCTTAGCCAAACGAAAATGAAATATCTAAACAAATGTGACTTTGGAAGTCTTTTAGAAATCGAAGTTACTTATTAGAAATAAAAGAGGTGATAATTTTCTTTTCAATGGATTGGATGGTTCAGTATGTGAAGCTTTTAGTTCATTCAAAAGGGTTTCACCACCTAAAAGGAATAAAAAAAGTGTCACTTTTCAATGCAGGCTCACAAATGAAACGTAAGTTTTTCTTAAAAAGTATAAATCCCTTGAAAACCAAACATGTTTGACATTTTTTTTCGTATTCAAATATGGCATTTTGATAGATGCCAAAGTTATAAAGGGCTCAAAATTCTGGAAAGTCATTTAATGATAAAGAAAAAAAGGCTTAAATTTTCAAAATCAGTTCCTTTTTATGCATTTCAAGCTTTTCGATCTTTCAAGGGTATGAGTTACCTTTGGTTAGCATCAATATTACTTAGTATCGAAGTGGCTTTAAGACCTTTATGGTTTGTTTTAGATTACCTTTTTATAGGGTTTTCATCCTAAAGTCACATTCATTCTTCCTTATTCACTTGGCTCTTTTATTTTATTTTATTTTTCTTTTTTGATTATTACACCATGCACTGAAGAATTCATATTTATTCATGAGATAATGGTCTAAACAAGTAATTAGAGAATAGAGGAAGATAAAAGCAATTCACAGGTTTTATGATCATTCCTTAAAAAGAAACTCTTCAATTATAAGCAACTGTACTTGATCCAATATAGGTTTTTCTTAGGACATAACGTAGACTAAGGCTTAAGGTTCTTAAAAAAAGGGATAAATAGGCCCAAAATAAGTGTCTGAATGTGAATAAACCATGGATCACTTTTTCATTTAAAGGATTCATTTTGAGGCATATGTCCTTTTATTTTTTCATATTTTTCACTCAATCATTCATTTTTGCTTTTTTTTCTTTATTTTCATTATTTTTTCTTTTTGTTCTTTTGTGTTTTTGTTCTTTCATTTTCTTCCTTTTTTCTTATTTTTTCCTTCTTTTCACTTTCTTTTTTTTTTCCTTGAGTGGATTTAAAACTAAGAATCTTTTATTAAACATTTTACCCCTTAACATATATGGTTTTTTCTTGGGCATTATCATACTTAACTCCTTAAATGCGTTTTTTTTATCTTTAATGTGAAGGATGAGCCTTTGTTAGGGTTTACTTTGAAAGAATTTTATTAGGCTTAAAGGGGTAGCAAGAGATAAGTTTCTATATTTGTAAAGAGATTATGAAATATGGTCATTTATCATCTCAAGTAAAGTTACTCAATTTTGAAGAGCAATCTTTTTTGGAAGAAAAGGTTTTTTTTGTTTGTTTGGTTTTTTTTTTTGGGATTTTCTTGGACTTTGACTCTTTTTAAACTTTCTAATTTTTTCTCATTAATTTCTTCATAAATTTATTAAAATTTTTGTTTTTGGATTCATTTAAAGCCTAAAGTGCATGATGTCATAATAAAAATTTTTCTTTTTTTTCTTTTCTTTTCATTTTTTCATTTTTCCTTTTTTTCTTTTTTGTTTCTTTGCATGCCCTCCACCACAATTCAGAAAAGATGCTTTATTGATAAACCACCCTTAATGAAGGTTAATGTAAGAAAACAAGTCATATAGAATAAACTCATTCGAGGTGTCAAATAGTCCATGTCACTCCACCATAAGGGATGAGTTAATTACAATTTAAGTTGTCTTAAAGGCAACGATGTCTTTCTTTTTGGTCAATGTGCCTTAAGATATTGGATAAAGATAAATTTAGGCTAGAAGAATGGGAGGTTGGTAGGCTTGTGGTCACTTAAAAGGTTTTGGGTGGCTTTGATCCTGGCAATTTTCAAAGCATAGCCTTAACACATCAAATTATCATATCCAAGTATTTTTAAAATATATATATATCATGTTGTTTGATCTTTTAAGAATCCCAATTTTTTTAAAAAAAATTGACTGTCTCATTGTTCATTACCTAAAAAAAGATTATCACCCTTTGATATCATAAAATTATCATGCGAAAGCAAGGTTCATGAATTCAAGTTCATGCTTCTTGAGAAGTCATGGTTGATGATGAAACCAACAGATTTGAAAAAGATGTGAATTTATTTGATGAGTTTATTTCTAATAGTAATCACTAAAATTTTCAAGATTCTTTTCACCTTTTATTGAAGAAAATCCATTTTTTCCTTTTTCTTCTTTTTCTCTTTCTCTTTTTTTTTTTCTCTCCTCTTTTTTCAAGGCACTTTCTTTTCTTTTTATTATTTTAGAAGTTAATTATAAGGAGTTTTATTCAAATTCATTAATTAAAATCTCATAAAAATCAATCAAAGCATTTAATCCTTTAAGAATAAATATAAAGATAATATTAAAGTAGATATATGTAAAAGAAAATAGCTATGCAAGTGGATGAAAATAGAAATACCATCAAAATGCATCATACATAAAAAGAAATCCAATTAAACCTTAATAGAAATTTAAGAAAGTCATTTCCAACCAATTTTAGCCTATCTCATCACTTTGAGAATTACACCTCATACAATTTGATTTAGATTTGACATCCAACTCCTTTTGCTTATTAAAACTTATCAAGCATGCTTTGATTAGACTTTGAACCTTGTGCTTCAAAGTAGGGCAACTTTCTATGGAATGACCCATGTATCCATGTGATAGTCACATATAGTATTGGCATCATATCATTTAGATATAGAAGTTTCAGAGGTTCGAGTTGAACAATTAACACTAAATGACTCTTAATAAACTCTAGGAATAACTCAACATATGACATAGGAATTGGATCAATATGATTTTTTTCTTGATGAACTCGAGCTTTCCTATAACTATTTGTTTGGTTATTGGGCCTTGAAACTAGTATAGTAATAGGTGGAGTAATTTGAGACATAGGATAAAAAATTGATGCCGATATTGATTGATAAGGTTATGGTACTTAAGATACTTGTTTGGGGGATGGGTACCAAGGTGTGTGAGTAGGATATGATGATAAAGAATGAAAGATATTGGCGAAAGGCTTCCAAAAGTAACTACATGGGTCTCTGACTCTTTCTTTTTGGAGATTTAGGTTTCTTTGGCACCAAATGTCTTTTGCTCGTCAATCTTGCCATTCTTGAATGTGTTTTCAATCATCTCCCATAATATTACCATGTCGAGAAAGTTTTTTTTGGCATTACCCACCAATTTATCATAGTAAGAGGCCTTTAAAGTACTCATAAGAAATATCGTAGTTTATCTCTCTGTTTGTAGGTTGGACTTGAGCTACCATATTTCTCTATCGATGAACATACTCTTCAAAGGTTTCTATGGATTTTTTCTCTATATTTTAAAGTGACAACCTATTAAGGACCATGTGGACTACATGCTTGTAATTGGTGATGAAAGCCTGGGCCAAATCCTTCTAATAGTGGATTCGATTTCGATCCAATTACATCACCACCTAGTTATAGATCTAGTTAAAATATCTTAAAAGCAATGGATTAAGAGTTTATCATTATGAGTCGCCCAATCTTTTTTTGACAAAACATGGTGACGTGGGCAATGGGGCATTTGATCCCATCATACTTCTTAAAGTCAGGAGCTTTGAACTTTACTGGAATAATCAAGTCAGGTATCAAGTTGAGTTCATTGGTATCAATACTTTCAAAAATGTTATTTCCTTCAACTGCACTTAATCATTCCTCAAGTAAGTCATATTTGTTTTGCATGTCTATGTTTTCAATAAGCTCCAACACATGTCTTAGCTTCTTTTGCTTTTTAAGGTATTCTAGGTTGGGAACTATAATAGGGTCAGCAGGACTAAACCCTAGATTAATATAGATGTGGGTTAATTGTTAGCCAATTGAAGGGCCTTCATAAATAAATGGTTGTCCTCCCACCGACTGTTGATATGCTTCATGAGAAGTTTGCATATGTGGTAGAGTAAAGCCTGGTGAACACATAAGCTCTCTAATATCGATCTCTTCTTTTGGTTCAGAAGCATCAATAATTTCTTTACCTTTTGACATTTTTAATAGCAGTTGCTTTAGTCTATCATCTATCTGTCCATACTTTCTTACATCTCATCTATCCTTTCTCTAGTCTCATTTTGAGCTCTTTTGACCCTTCCAATTCTAGTCCTTTGACCATCCATGTTGTGCATAGAACTCTTTTTGAAATATTTAGCAAAACATCAACATTATTAAACCCTTATTATTGAAAAAATGTGAGATCAAATCTACTTTATATAGTGGTGCATGTGCATGACATGATCACCTATATGAATGGTGCAAAATACTATCAAGGTGCATTGATACTAGAAAGATGAAAATTTACATACATATGATGCCTAAATGACCAAAATCATACAACCTATGTAAATGTATATGCATGGAATGCAATGTCATATTATCCTAGTGGTTTGGTATTTTATATGGAATGCAATTTACATAATGCATATTCCACACAGCTGAAACATAATGCCATATTTCATGAATAATGTGATGTTTGTATATAACTACTGAAACATACTTAAATGAAATTCAATGTAATGCATTTGTCATACAAATCCAATGAAACTGGCACTACCATGAAATGCATGTACAACCTTACTATGTTCAAATACAAAAAAATGATGAACGTAAAAAGATCAAGTAAATGCAAAAGGTCAATAACAAAAAATTTTCCTTTCCTTTATTCTTTTTTTTTTCTATAGAAAAAAATAATAATTCAAGAAAATATTTCCTATGGAAATATAAGCACATAAAATAACCAATATTCAAACATTTTCCCCTTTTTTCATGCTTTTGCTTTTTATTTTGTTAATAAACAAAAAAATCAAGAAAAACTCCTTTTTTGAAAATCTTTGCTTTTGTTTTTCTTTTATGCTTGTTGGAAAATACAATAGAAAAAAAAATCCTTTTTTCTAAATGTTTTAAATATGTAAATTTTTTACAATCACCAGACGAATCGAACTACATGTCAAGAAAACTTTTTTTGAAAGAATTTTTTCTTTATTTTTTAAAATTTTAGTTTTATTTGCATTATTATTAAATACAGATTCTATTAAAGTGTGTCCTACATGTTTTAATTCAAGCAATTTCTACACAAAAGGGTTGGCATAGCTCTATCTAAAGTTAGTCCCTTAAAGTTCATTATATGCTAGGTTAGGATTCATACATCAAAAGGTTCCCAAATTATTCCTCATATCATCATCCATTATAGACTAGTAAGGTACTACGATCCTTACCACTACAGGCTATAAACAGAAAGGATTCAATTTGAGTGAAAATGTTTTGCTAATCATTACAAAGGTATTCACCTTTCGAAGCATAGGTACTTCACTCCCTCCTAAAAGGGGTAAGAGCTTATGCATGCAATGCATGTGTGATCATGTGTGCGAAGTAACAAACAAACTTTTAATACTTCTTTATAAAAATTACCCTTTATCCTAAATGCCCCAACATTTATTAAAAATAGTAAATAAGAATAAAAACATAAATAAATGATGTAATCAAAATATGCATGCAATGTAGAAAAATTTTTCTTTTAGAAAATCAAAATTAAAGAAACCAAATTTAAATATTAACTAAGAACACTAAATCAAAACTTAAAATAACATATGATCAATTTTTGACCTCACTCTCCTATAAAGATAAAGTCGCCAGTTGAGTCGCCAAGCAATCATAATGGTTTTGGTCACTGCTAGACGAAAAATTTTAAAAAGTTTCAAAATAAGAAGAGTCATTACCAATCTTTTGTATTAGGTGTGATTGATCACCTAGGAAGTTATCCTTTTAATAAAACAAGAAAATAAGTTTAAAGTTTATATATTAAAAAAAAATAATTTTGGTCTACGAAAATAGTATTGGATTTGGGAGTCAGTTATATGTAAGGAATTATTAGCACCCTCATAGCGCCCATAAAAATTGGTACCAATTAATCACATGTTATCCTTAATGTTAATAAAAATGGTCTTAAATGGTCCTTCAAAATTTTTTTGTGAAAACCTCTTTTTTTGAAAAAAACCTTTTATTTAGGGATAAGATGAAAATTTTTAGTATCGAAACATTTTTTAATTCTCTAAAATATAGGCAAAATTTCAAAAATATTTCTCTACTTAGAGTTCTCACAATATTTCTTAAAATTCGACTTAATAGTCTTTCGTGAAAAGTAATTATTGAAAAACTCTTTAATATATAGGTAGTGTCTCAACGACTATTTTCACAGAAGTATATTAACCATTTTTTATATATGAAAACAAAATTTTAAAATTATTAAAATACCAATTCATATGATGCAATACAAGATAAACAAATAATGCCAATATTATTAATGATCTTGCGTTATTTGCATCTGACCTTACATTCTACCATTTTTATTATTATTTGCTTATTATTATAATTTTCTTTTAAAAGGAAATTAAGAATGAAATAAAATCCCTTTTTTTTTTATTTATTCTTGTGAAGAGGAATCACCTTTACTTCCCTAATACCTAGGTGGAATTTGAGGGAACTAATCCTCCAAAATACGATTTAGATTGCCTCCAATATTTAGGTATGGTTTTCAAAATCATGTAAAAAAAATATATTATTCTATTTTAATTTCTACAACCCTCTCTTTTAAAACATTTTAAAACTAAAATTATCACCATTCCCTTTCAAGAAATTTTATTTTATTACCAATGATTCCAATCTTTTACATATAAATTCATTTTTTAATAACAAAATGCATGAAAAATAGATAAATAAAAAAAACAAGTAAATAGTTGAATTAAATAACGTAAAGAAATGCACCCCAAAAGATCGGGCTATACCTAATTTACAAACCAAGGTTGAATTTATAGGCTGATTGGGCTAAAACTATGATAGGCTTGAAATGCAAAATGAAAACAGGTTGAATCTTAATGAGGCTAAATGAAAGCTGGGTTTCGAATAGGTCGAGCTGACAAATCAAGTGCTTTCTCTCCCCTTTTTTAACACTATAAATATCAACCTTTTTTATTTCATTTCTTTTTTTTTTCTTCTAAAAAAAAATTGCCTTCTCTTTAAAAGAAACCAACAGCACCTTTTACCCAGTTATCGACTGAATCCTATTGTTATTGTTGCCACACTTCGTCGTCAACTACCGTCGACTAGTGTCGTTTGACCTAAAAAAATACACAAAAATCCTTTTTTCCTTTTTTTTTATTTTCGGTCTGAGTTTTTTATGAATCTTGCTAGATCTCCCTAGATCTAAATTCAAAGTCTGCTACTTTTCACCTTTTTTTTGTCATTTTCCAGCATTTGATTTGGCCAAGATTCAAGTATGTTGTTGCCCTTTTCTTTTTCTCTCTTTCCACTGTTTGGATCGTCTAAAGAAAGTTATTGTGAGCCACCCCCCACATTGTCACCTCTCCTCAACTATTACTGCCATTGACAACTGCTACTTTTCCCTTTTTTTTTATTAGGTTCCTCTGTAAATGACTATGGTTAAACGATGATGGCTATTGAAAGGAAGAGGCTGAATGGGCAATGGCTTGATCAGAGGAGTGGCTTGGCTAGTGAAGTTTTTGTTTTTTTTTTTTTTAAAGGTTTCTGTCACTATTTTTTTTTTGTATGATTTGATTTGGTTATTTGTTAGTTTTTTTTTTTTTTTTTGCTTTGCTCGTGTGGTTTCTACTAAGGTTCCTCCTTAATGGAAAGATCATGGCTTTTTTTTTTTTTTTGTTGTAATTTTGTATCTTGGATGATGGTTGCGAAAAGGTTGAGATTTTAATTTATGTTGCTAGTAGGATTTGGAGGTATGGTTCTAATGGGTTATTGTGTTTGAGGCTTTAGGCTTAGTTGATAGGGCTGTAATGGTGCTAATAGTGTTTTTATTTTTTGGTTAGGATTTTTCAAGCTAGTTTTGACAGTAACACAGTTGAAAATGATGGATAAGATGTTGGTGATAACAATGGTGATGGCAATAGGAAATAGGTGGTCACAGTGTAAGTTTTGGTGGCAAGGCTAGGCTAGTTACAAAAAGTTAGGATTCAACTATGAAAAAAAAAATTTTGCAAAGTTTTGCTATGAATTTTTTGCTCTTCCCCCTAGTTGAATGGTGCTTATGGACTTTTATCTATGAATTATTGAAAGCTAGCTAGGATTTTTGGCTTGTTGTGGTAATGGAGCAAAGGAGTTGGTTGTTACTAGAATTAGGCGGCTTCCTGTATTGGTATAGTGGCTATCAACCATTTCTTCCTGTTTTGTTTGTTTCACTTTTTTTTTTGTATTTAAATTAATTTTGAAAAAAATTAAAATAAAATAAGAATAAGAATGAAATTGGGTTTAAAAACTTAATTTGAGCCTAAAATTGAATTTTGGGCCTTTATTATCATATTTGAGCTTAAATTTTGCTTTTGGACTTAGGGCTTTTAAAGCCCTATGACCTAATTTCAAGTTACCACAAATTGAACTAGATTGAGCTTTAGTCCATGTTAAATGAAAGAAAATATTAATCTTAAATAAGCCCACACAAACTAAATTCAATTTAAACACTTAAACTAGCCCAAATAAGAACATAGACACTGAGCACTAAAAATCAAACAAATTTGAATATACTCAAATAAATTTAGGTGTCTATAAAATACAACATTAAAGTTACATTTCAAAGATAGGTGGAAAATTTGATCATATTATAAATAAAGTGATCATTTTAACAATATCTCATTTTTTTCCTAATAAAAAGATTGTCTCTTTTGAAATTAGATTGACGTTTTTTATTCTTTTATTTATGCTTGTATACATATATAATAAATTTTTCTTAAAAAAAAGTATAAAATCATCTTCTTGTTGGAAAAGGGAAGCATTTTCTTATTTAATAAAGGAAGTTTCCAATTTAACTTTTTAATAAAAACATATATTTAACACTAATGTTAAATGCTTGTAATTAATGTTTAAGTGTTGTTATCCCACATAAGTGTCAAATTATTTTATGATTTTATATTTAAGTTAATCTTTTATAAAAGTGTAAGTTTATTTTGTTACTATTGCCTATTATTATTTGTCACATGGTTGTTCAACCATCAATTAGTTAGTATTATTTTACATATGTTATATCTTGAGTTTTCAACGATTTTATATTTAAATTGAATCTCTTTATTTATAATTAATTAATTTTAAATTAGATGTTTAATTATATAATAAAAAATTTATTAAAAACTAAGAAAGTATTAAAATACATAACCCTATGTTCAACAACTCTGGGCGAACTTTGGCGATAAAAAACATATGAACACAAAGTTTCACCTTGGACATGACAAAGACCAACCCAAATTAATCAGTTAGAAAACAAAATCCCAATAGACATGAAATATCTTCGTGACGTTGGTGCAGATTATGGCAGATTCGGACCAGATCTAAAAAAAAACAAAAAAATTGAGTTGCTTTCAAGGTAAAGTGGACCTCAATTGATACATTCCACTTGTCTAAGAAAGGGAAAAAAAAAAAAAAAACTATTCCTTTTCATTTTCTGTAACTTTAGAGATTGTCTTTATGTCTCATGCAAATACCAATGATTCTTCTTCCAATCACTTAAGCCTGTTAGAACACACTAGAAAATACAGAAAGTTAACGAAAGGGCATTATTCGCAACCCACATGTTATTTAAGAAATATGCAAAAAGGTACGAATGATGTTTGTTGAGCTATTGCCAAACAAAAATGCAAAGAGAGGATTAGGCCCAAAACTTGATTAGATATCAGTCCAAAACATCATCTATTTTAGGACTTGGGCACAACCGAGGTCTGCTTGACCCAACTTGAACGCAAAGACGAACTGAGTCTTGAATGGCATCAGGGGTAGAGTGAAGAAGGCGCACCTCCTTCCGCCAACCCCTTCCCGCCATAAAAAAAGGCGCTTAATTTTGTTTTTTTTTTTTTTTTTTTTAATTTTGGAAAAGGTTTAACTTTTATTTCTCAGAAGCTAAAAAGAAGCATTCTTTTTGGTGAGGTGTCTCGGAAACGGATGAAAATTTTGATGAACAAAAGAAGCTTACAGAGATCAAACTAGGTAGCCCAATCATTTCCTTTTTTCTTTAAAAAAAAAAATCTTTGATGCTTTTTTTTTCTATTGTATGCATACATATATACATATAACATATATACAGACATACATATATATATCATATGAGTTTGGTATGGGGAAAAAATTGAGAGGGATGAACCCAACAGGATTAGCTGTTGGGAAATATGTTTCAAATCCATTTATGTTATGCTAAAGTATTTTGCTATTTCCAATGCTTCTATCCCTAATTAATGTGTTCGTTTTATTTTTAATATGTAACTTTGCCATTCTTCTAATCCATCCTTTTCAACTTTCACCCTAGTCAGAATTTGTAAATGTGCAATCCTGCCTGTGAATATATACAAGTAGACATTCACACATTCTTTTATTATATACGTAAGGTTTATAAAACTTTTATGGAATCATTCTGTTCTCAAATGCTAGTTCTAAACTTGTTTTTTTTCTTTGTATGCACCATTTTTCAAATTAATCTTTTGTGAATATACAGGATTAGTACATTGCTTATGTTGAAAATGCAACCTTTATTGTGAGGACATATTACCATACTACTATTACTCTATGCCAACTCGGTAGTGGCTCTGATGGCGTTTCAAGTGTAAGTGTTGGTAAAAACATGTTTGAAACAATAGCCCGTGATATTCTCCTGGATAGAACAAAACACGCTTTGGAGCACTATGATGGTAGTGGCTCCAATTGGAGGTTGGTGAAAAGTGGCAGTCTTGGGAATCTGGGCAGTTTAGAAGATGTTCTCTTTGCCAACAATGAGATGCAGGACACACCTGTTGTTGTTGCACTGCTTTCTAACTTCAGTGAAAATGTGTGCACTATTGGGTTCTGTTATGTTGATTTAACAAAGAGTGTACTTGGTTTGGCTGAGTTTCTTGATAATGGTCACTTTACGAATGTGGAGTCAGCATTGGTTGCTCTTGGTTTGGTCGCAAGAATGCCTTTTGCCCATGGAGATTGGAAAATCCAGTGAATGTAGAACTGTGAATGATGCTTTGAACAGATGCGGTGTTATGGTAACTGAGAGAAAGAAAACTGAGTTTTCTTTTCTTTTTTTTTTTTCTTTGGCCACAAAGAAAATTGAGTTTAAAGCAAGGGATCTGGTGCAGGATCTTGGTAGACTAGTCAAAGGCTCCATTGAATCAGTTCAAGACTTGGTTTCTGGGTTTGAATTTGCACCTAGTGCTTTAGGAGCCTTATTATCTTATGCAGAATTACTGGCAGATGAAGGCAATTATGGAAATTATAATTTACAGCATCCGGGCTACAACAAGGTTAGTATCCGCTGCAATGAGGGCATTGAATGTCGTAGAAAGCAAAACTTATGCAAACAAAGATTTTAGTTTGTTTGGTCTTATGAGGAGAACCTGTGCTGTTGGGATGGGTAAGCGGTTGCTTCTTATGTGGCTAAAACAGCCTTTGTTAGATGTAAGCTAGATAAACTCAAGACTAGATTTGGTACAAGCTTTTGTGGAGGTTACTGAGCTTCGTCAAGATTTGAGACAGCATTTAAAAGGAATTTCAGATGTTAAGCGACTTATGCATAATATTGAAAAGACAAGAGCTGGTCTGCAGCATATTGTAAAACTTTATCAGGTGAATTAAAACCCTAATATTCTAATGTATTGGTTGTGTGCATATGTAATGTACAGCTACTGCAGGGAAATTGGCACCAATCAATCTAGCAGCCAAAGCTAAAAATCTTGCAGTCTCTGCTTGATGTGTGTTATTTTTCCATTTTATAGATTTCAGAAGTTAGTTACAATTTTGTTAGGGGAATTCTGAGCTGGAAGCTAGTTATTGGTGTGCTGAGCTGGAGCGGTGTTGTTGAGTTGGAGAGTTAGTTATTGGGGATGTAGTGAAGCTGAACTGGAATTACAGTTAGAGTTAGTTAAGTTCGATGGTTGTTAGTGACAGCTAGCAATCTGTTACAATTGCATAGACAAAGTTAAGTTGATTTCATTTCAATTCTTGTATAAATTCATTATACATCAAAAGATTACAATCAACGAAATGAATTACAACTCTCTCTCAATTCTCTTCTTTCCTTTTTTGTTTTGCTCTGTTTATTTGATCAACTTGCTCGTGGCTTGTTTTTCTCTCTCAAGCTGCCTGCATTTGTTCTTTGTTCTTTTTTGATATTTGCTGGGAATTTTCCTACACCATTCCTAGTGTCAGAGCTCTTTCCTGGCATCCATGGTAGACAATACTAGGTCTCATGACTTTAGGAGGTTCAAGGAATCTATCAAAGAAAGTTTGAATTTTGACTAGGATTCAAATTCAAGAGACTAGTATGTCAGCCCTTAACACGCAACAAAGCCAAATCATAACCCAATTGGTGTTACGCAGCCAAGGACACAAGGTCCAGGCCAACAATTCTCCACAAGGCAGTTCAAAGTTGATTTTCACCACTTTTTCTGATTATGATTTGAATAGGTGATCGCATAGGTGCCAATAGTTCTTTGAAGTTGACAAAATACCGCCAGAAGCTATGGTGAAATTGGCTGCAATCAACTTAGAAGGAAGAGCATTGAAGTGTTACCAAAACTGGGTTAAGTGCAAAAAAGGAAGTGAGACTGTTTCATGGGTGGCTTGTGTGTAAGTTTGGAGGATTGATTTAGGGAGCAAAGCTATGGTAATCTAATGACTGACCTACTCAGCTTCAAGCAAACTGGCTGCTTACCATGATCAACTTGAGTTTTTGTTAGGTAAAATTGAATTAACTAAGGAGTATGTTGTTAGTTTCTTTTTGAATGGTCTCAAGAATGTAATCCAGCAACTAGTAAAGATGTTTATGCCCAAAACCTTGACCCAAGCCTTTGTGTCACGAGTCGAGAGTTAAACTTCGAATCCGTGCGGCTCCGGGACCCGGGCATTCACCCTTCCGGCGTCCCAGATCAGCCTTCCGCCACGGTTCACACCCTTGAGAAGTATTGTCCGCTCTGGCCCCCTTGGCCTCACGGTTTTGTCCTACAAAAGGCGCCTCACAAGGCGGAGATGGTGTGAACCCTTTTATACCCCAGGGACCCTCCTATTATGTTCGATGTGGGATTCAGGACTCCCCCTTAAGTCCGTGACATTTGCACTAGCACCCACCTTCAAGAAACCTCCCCTACTGCCTACACTTACAAATTTGTCAAGACCTCAACCAAGAGCCCCTCCCATGCTGTCAAACCCTACCCAGATTCATCCTAATTCCTTTAAGAGAAACGCCAAATCCCTTAACTCCAACTAGTAATGACTTTGATGAAAGAAGGGCCAAGGGGCTTTGTTTCAGGTGTGATAAAAAGTTTATAGGGCATAAGTGCAAGTAGAGGTAGTTGTATTTGATTAAAGTTAATGAGTTGAGTGAAAAAGAGGAAAGGTGTGATGAAGAGATGGAAGCTGAAGATGTCAATCACAGATATCAGTTCATGCTATTAGTGGCATGGATTCAAGGGGATACAACACTATGAGACTGACTGTCTATGTGAAAGGGAAGCCTTGTTGCCATTAGGGAATTGTGATATGGTGTTTGGGGTCCAGTGGTTGGAAACTTTGAGAGAAATCAAGTGGGATTTCAAGCAATTGAGGATGGAGTTTGTGGTGCAGGGCAAGAAGCATGTGCTAAGGGGAGGCCCCCATCTGCTGAGTCGAAGACTATCAGTGGAAAGCAGTTGGATAAGCTGTCTCTCATTCCTCTTAGTGCTCACTGGATCAGTTTTGTAGTTTGCAACTAAAGGGTAGCATGGAGCTTCATTGCATTGTTAATGGTGTTGTCGTGAATGAAGAACACATACCAGACGAAGTGCAGGAGCTGCTGAGCAGATATGAGGAATTGTTTCAGGAGCGAGCTCAGTTGCCACCCCATAGGGGTCATAACCACAGAATACCACTTAAGGAGGGAGTCACTGCTGTTGATGTCGGACCTTATAGGCACTCAACCTTGCAGAAAGATGTGATTGACAAAATGACTCGAGAATGCGTATTGATTATAAGCAGCTAAATAAGAGCACTATTACGGATAAATATCCAATTCCAGTTATTGAGGAGCTTCTGGATTAGCAGCATGGCTCTTTATTGTTCTCCAAGATTGACGAGGTTTGTATAGCACCAGATCAGGAAACATCCACCAAACATTCACAAAACATTATTTAGGACTCACAATGGCTACTATGAATTCTGGGTTATGCTTTTTGGTTTCACCAATGCACCCTCCACATTCAAAACCCTCATGAATGACATTTTCAGACCTTTTTGAGGAAATTCATCTTGGTCTTCTTTAATGACATCGAGGTGTATAGAAAGCCACTTCAAGACCATTTTCCAACTATTGCAGCAACATTCATTGTTGGGAAAAAGGAGCAAATGCTATTTTGCTTAAACTAGTCGTATGTAATGTAAGCTCAAAAGGTATTCACAGACCCTACGAAAATTGAGGGAGTCCAAAAGTGGCCCATACCACAGAATGTGACCCAATTGAAATCCACAAGACTACTTTTATATTGTAGTTATAGATAAATAAATTAATTAATTACATTAAATGTAATAATTACGTGTAACCTTCTAAATAAGTTAAAAAAGATTCTATTAAAAATGTATTTGTTGGATAATTTTTTTAAAATTTTAGTTAATAGAATTTTTAAAGGATTATAATTTTATACATTAATAGTGAAGTTTTGAATTCTGCAAATGGATTTATGTGATTGTCACGTGTTCCTTTAATAATTACTACATTAACTTTCTTAGTTTAAAACTAACAATCATGCATCAATTCTTTAGATTTACTTCTAAAGTTTAGAAACTTCATCATTAGTGCATAAGATGATTTGTTTATCTTTAAATCTCATATCTTTAATTTTAATAGCATTGAGGTCATGACTTAAAAATTTGGATTTGGCAAAAAAGAAAAATAATTTGGATCTTTGTTTTGCATAAATTATTATACATACAAGATATAAATTTTATGAAAATATGACTTTTCTAATTACGCTTATATTCATGAATTTACTAGATTTTTACCTGTGAACTTGAAATTTATTTTGCATACATTCTCAAACATTTACTAATTTTTAAATAATTTTAATATAAGAAACCAAATCTAAATTTATGCTCCTAAAAAGACATTAGTAAAAACATATATCTCAATCGCTAAACTTTACTCCGGAAAAGAACTTTGTTTTGTGAAACATAATGTTAATAAAATAGTTAATGGGATTGTTTATTCGAATATTAATCTAGTCTTTTTATTTTTGTGAAAGCATTTTTTTCTAGACAAAAAATTAAAATAGAATCAAGATTAGTAAATCCATCGCGTTACAGTTATTTCTAGCGTCTTAAAGTTTTTTTTTTCTTGGATGTGCATCGGAGGAATTCTCACTGCACTGTAAATATTGTTTTTATTAACGGAATTCCTAAAGGTTTAGTTGTTTTCAACACTCCTAACAGATAGGAATATCTTTTGCCACATATTCAAATGATATGTTAGTCTTCTTAAAAAATTGCACGTATTTTATAGAACGAACATATAAAAATCTTTCAATGAGAAGATATTTTGGATATTCGATGATCCGATTACATATAATAGTCTGAAAGTAATTGGAATATGCATTTTTCTTCTTCTTCTTTTTTTTTTTTTTTGTCCATCAGCAAAACCTTATTATCCCATTGAAAGTTTACGAAAGAAAAAGAAAAAAAAATCCGATGTTTAATTAATATTTAATGTTTACAATTATTTGTTTTTTTTTTTTAATTAAAATACAGGTCTTTACATATGCATCGTATTAAATTGTTCATTTAATTAATTAAGTATATTAACTTAACAATTTGTTTACTAATTTTCTATTTATATTTAAATTGATATACAAAAAAGTTAAGATTAACTTTGACAATAAATAAATAAATAAATAAAACAATCGCAGCACAAATGCACAATAGGAACATCTAAATGAATATTCTAGATCGTTCAAGTATGGAAGTAGAGATGATGAAGCAAAAATAATATGTTACAAATTGTTTAATTAATGTAAATATAAAAGAACTAAAACTTTAATTAGATATGATAATTTTTTATATGTATTATGTTCAATTCATGTTCAACACATATAATTAGAACACAAAAAATTAACATATCAATTTCATATCTATAAGTAAAATTCAAAACATTTTTTTTAAATTTTTGTCATACTTATATATAATTTTTATTAAATTTTTAAATTGTATTATGTTTGTGTGTTCCTTTATGTCGTTTTCAAATCATATTATTATATCATATTTAAAATTATCAAATCTTATTTTATTTTTTGAATTATATGATCATATACTTTTCAAGAAATTTTAACATTTCTCGTATTACAAACATACAAATTCATTTGTGAAGTTTTTATAGCTTTAGTTCTAAAAAAGATACTTATTCTTTGAAAAAACACAAAATCTATAATTGATATGTTTATCAAATAAAATGATTGTTATTAAGAAAACCATAATACACGAAGAAATTTGAGAGAAAAAAATAAATTTCATTCATGATTTTAAATATTTTATTTGAGATTTTAATTTTAAAAATTTTTCATTTGGATTTCAAATTTTTAAAATAATTTTATTTTGTTCTTTCACCCATATTTTAATTTATGTGACACGTCACATAAATTCTTTTTTTGTGGTCCATATGAATAGTTTTTCAGTTGTTAATGGAAAAGAGTGATAAAATATCAAAATAAAATCACTTTTAAAAATTAAAGTAACCAAATGAAACAATTCATAGGGGTTTATATTGAGCTCTAACCTAAGGGTATTTTTAGGAGAATAAAAGAAAGAAGAAAGCAGTTAGAAACAAAGGCAGGAAGTGTTTCCTATATTTCCACTCTGACGTGTAAATCAGAGATTCGAATAAAGAAGATCAGAAGGAGTAAAACATAAAGAGTTAAAACAAGATGAAACTTGAAATGATAATACCTGGATGTCCATATCTATAGGTGAGAGGTAGAAGATCAATAAGAGACAATAGTGACATGACCGAGCTGATGTGCCACTAAACATGTCAGGCCAACCTGACATGTCAGATTGACTCAAATGTCAGAAATGTCCCTAGTTGTCTATTGACAACCTTTAATAGGGGAAAAAGATCATAATGCCTTTTGACCACTAAATGCTCCTATCATTCTGTCCCTCCATCGAACAGCTTGAGTATCAAACTATTAGGTGTGTGGCTAATTTATTTTGCATATGTTAGTAGGCTTAAAAAGGGTTACTAGGGATCTGATCTTTTTTTGGGTTGAGGTTATAAATCCATGGGATCGATGTGAAGGCTAGCATCAAAAGGTGATATTTGTTGTTCATTTCGATCCGGGCTATCTTGGTGTGTGCTGACCTAACATGAGTCTAATCTTACATGTTTACTTTAGGTTAAATATATGACTCATTTAAAAGTTGTCGAAGTGTCTCTTATCTGGGATGATCCAAGGTGAAGAAAAAAAGTTTGGAAGGGTTGAGGAGTTTGTCTAGCTTAACGTTTTTAAGAACTTGAATCCTTGTTTATGCTTTAGTGTTGACTCGATCATTGGTTCACCAAATCAGTTTAATTTAGGGACCTATCCGGTCTAACAGATTTGATTAGTTTAGTTGGTTAAGGTCCCATTAAATGAAAGAAAGGTTGTTTACGTGATAAAATTCAAAGTGAAGAAGATGAAAAGACGCTCTCTAACGATGTCTTGATACATGGCACAATCTGGACTATTTATCTAATCTAAGGTGTGGTTATATAAAGAGCTGTCGGGACCTTCATTTTACATCTTTCTATTTTTTTGCTCTCTTTTTGACCAAATTTTTTTTACTTCAATAGCTTTTGAACCTCTCATAACCTTACAGTATTCTTTCTTTCAACTATTCTCTCCACTTATCTTAGTACATATTCTCTCTATCATGTTTTCTAACATTAGTCTTAGGGATGCATGGAGCTTCAAGGTAAAGTTAAAGGGAGGTCGGCTTAGATAAGACGATGATGATTTAGTCTCACTAGTCATCAGAGGTCAGGATTACAAGAAGATGGCCTATTGGCTCAACCTAATGTCCAAAAAAGAGCAGCAATGAATTAATAAGAATGCTCAGGTAAGAGGAAACTAGGTTTTGAATATGGATGAGTTGTGTGCTTAAATAGACTTTGATTTGGTAAATCCACCTCTTTTTTCAGTCTCTCAGGTTGGCCCATCTTTTACAGTCAACTTTTTTTCATCTTCAATTGTTCACCCTTCTGAAGCTCATTCTCATCAATTTTCTTCCTCCTTTGCTCCCCGTCCTATAAATGCTCCCATTATTTTTTTTCTCTTCTTCTTTAATCAACTCTTATTTATGTCCCTTCTTTTTCTGGTGAGTCTTTTCATCTTTCATCTTCCCTCGTGGTCATGGTGCTTTCTATCACTGCTCTAGCTCAAAATCTTACTCTTACTCAAAAGTCTAAGTCTTTTGATGGTGAAGACTCTGATGATGATGAAGGTTTCGATAAGGAATAAGAAGAAGAAATACCCTTGCTAAGGAAAACAATGGTGAGAATGAGAGCTTTTTGAAACCAAATAAGCTTATCGATGTTCCTATATATGCCTCATACTCTTTAGGTACAATCCCTAAGAACATGAAGAGGAACTTAAAAGGTAAGGTCAATCCTAATGACTACCCAATATGTGTTCTGCTTATCACATCCATTCTTTGGGCGTGAACTTTTGCATTTCAAAAAAAAAGAGTCTAGTTATTAATGCCGAACTCTTCAGATTAGGTCACTGATAAGCTAGAGCCTTATCGCTTCTAGATCTACTGGATTCAATAGTGGCTGGTATGAAGTTCCCTCTTTATTCTTTATTTGTTTTAATTTTTAGTTCTTACAATTTAATAATTACTCACTTAACCCTAACTCAATATGGTATATAATAGAAAGATAAAAAAAAAATCAATATTTTCAACTCATGTCCATGTCCAAAGATTCAAACAAATATTCATGCAATAAAAACTATTAATCGAAGCAATCAAGAACTACGCATGAATATCAATGAAGGTGAATTAATCAATCCAAGCTTTCAAAAATGTTAGAACAATATCTACCAAGTGGCTTTGTGATTAATTTGTGCAATGTGTTCATATATGCAATAACAAAATCATATATTTACACATATTAAAGCAAGTATGTATATGTACTCAAACTCATATCATATTATAAAGTTGATACATTTACCTCCATCCATGTCAAGCTTTGTTGTCATGCTCATTTGGCTTTGAATTCTCCAATCTACTTTATTTGAGCAAAACTAGGCTTGATTGATGATGATGACATGCTTTGCTTGCTATACTTGAAATTTCAAAAATGTAGGCTCATTCATGCTCATTTCAAGTTCTCCTAGCATAGACTTAGAAAAATTTTTTGACAAAAGATTTTCATTAGAAGCATCAAAAAAATCAATTGATAAAATTTATACCAATTGTTAGAAAACAATTCCAAATTCTAAGTCATTATAGGCAAAAGAAAATTTATTCACTAAGCACAAGTTGCCAATTGCAAGGGAGATATATACTTAAGCTAGAGGCCATATATCAATTTAAACATCAAATAGCACAAGAATGGCACTAAAGCAAAAATTCTCATGTAATATAAAAAAAATCAAACCTTTTAGATCATTCTTGAACACAAAATAGACATATTCAATATTCATTTATATTCAAGAACTCACCAAAGAATATGCCAAAATAAATTTTAGGCCATATGAAAACTAAAAACTCAAGGAAGACATATTTATCATCAAAAAGATATTCAAAAAAATTTTAGCATAGAAGCACAAATATGTCTATACAAATTATAGGTCATAATCAACAATGACTTAAGCTAAAAATAAGCATCATAAGAAATTCATTTACTTAAGTCATGTTGCAACCATGTCAAGTCAAGAAAAATCACATTTATCATATATGTACACACTTGACAAGAACAATAGATGAACCAATCACACATATCATTTACAAGCAAGTAGTTCATCATATTCAAAATCACAAATCAAGAGATATATCAATTGAGCAAAAGATCCAAAATATTTCACAAAATTAATGAATCAATTTAGCACAAGAGCAAGTATATAAAAAATATTTTAAAAATCAAAAGATAAAAAATTTAAGTATTTTCAAATCATAAGCATTAAGGTCAAGTTGAACCAATCATCATATGAGCACATATCTTGACCAAAAACATAGATGAACAAAGAATCAATATATATCACTTAAGCACATAATGTTCATCAATTCATCAACACAAGAGAAGAAATAAATCTTGAATTAATAAGGATAAAGAATTAAAGCATATTTCAAGACTATTTCATAAGAAATCAAAATATGAACAATCAAACAACAATATTTATAATTTAAGCACAAGATGTTCATAAATTCATAAATCAAGAGTTATAACAATTTAGAATATAACAATCAAGTTTAAATAATATATCACAAGATTCAAGCATTATAAACAAGTTAGGCAATTTTAAACATCATGGTCATATAAGCATGTTTAACAATCACAAATCAATAAAAAATTTATCAACAAAAGTATGCTCAAGCAATTTAACACCACAAACAATTTCAACAAGCATCTCAAACATACTTAAGAGCAAAATAGAATATTGAATGCAAGCTCACATTTTCTCAAGATTATGCAACATATGTCTTGTAATCAATGTTAACCAAATTTTGCATAATCAATCAAGCATTCAAATTTCATCAAAAATAGGTAACCACATTCAAATTCTCTTCAAATAAAAGTTTAGAGGTTACCCATCTCCATTATGTGTCTAGAGTATTCAATCTTCATTCTCACATTATGGCTCCTTGCTCTAGCACACCTACAAGAGACAATCTCATTTGATTTTTGGTACCCAAATTGCTTTGGGTCTCGAGAGTTAGTCACCAAGTCTCTTGTTCCTTTTGGAACCCATACTTGCCTAATTCTAAATGGGACTTTTCTTCTAATAGGATAAGTATGTGTAGTATGACCATGAAAATTACAAAAATTACATTTAATCATTTTAGTACTAAATGAATTCTTTAAAAGATTTTGTTTTTCATTCATCAAATCATCAAATTTCTTTTTCAAATCAAAATTTTCTTTTTCTAAAAATCCATATCTACTTAGAGAGGTTTTTAAATCTATTTTCAACTTTTCATTTTCTTTTTCTAAAACATTTTTTGCATTCATCAAAATATCATTTTTAACTTTCAATTTTGAAATCATTTTCTTATGTTTCAAATGCATATTTTTAAACTTAATTACTAAATCATTGTAAGCATATTGTAACTCATCAAAAGTATAAGAGTTTGAATCACAAGAGTTAGAGGTTACCTTTGGTTCCTCAATAGCCATAAGACATGTTGGATGTTGGTTGGAAATTTATCTTTCATGTAGCTCATCCAACTTTCTCCATATCTCATTTGAAGTTGAACACTTTGATATCAAGTTGAATTTGTGGGAGTCAAGAGCTCCATATCGTAAGCACTTGGCCTTGGCACCATCCATCACTTACCTCATGTATTTTGCATCATTTGAAGGAGTTTCAAGCTTTTTTCAATCACATTCCAAACTCTAAAATCTTGGGCCATAATGAACATCTTCATCCTCCTTCTCCATTCACAAAATTCAAATTTATCAACTATAGGAGCTTTGAGGACTTCTTCATCATCTTGGAACTAAAATTGAGCCATAGGATCTTTTCTCAAGGTGGTTAAACCTACAAAAAGAGACCAAAGCTCTTATACCAATTGTTAGCTTTATAGGTTAGATGGTGAACCAAATTGGGGGGTAAATTGGATTTCTCTAAATTCTTCCCAAACAAATGATTTCAATATAGTTGAATGGAAATTAAAACAATAAGCACTTTTGATGAAAATATAATGCAAACAATAACAATTAACGAATCTAAAATCAAATATAAACAATAATAAATTGCAAGAAGATAGGGATAGAGAAATCAAACACAATGATTTATAGAGCTTCGATCCTTCTTCATAAGGCACCTATGTCTTCTATTCTTGGTTGTCCACACCAAGGCTTCAATCCACTATTCTTGAATTAAAAATACAACCTATATTTTTCTTTCTAAGGTTTAAGATAAAAACCTCTACCCTTTGTAGTATTATACCCAATCTCACTACAAAGCTCTCAAGAGGATACCTCACCTCTTGTTCTCTTTCACCCTTGTTTTTCAAAGGTAATTTTGCAAACAATAGAACAACCTCTCTAAGGCTAAGTGTTTGCTAAGTTTAAGTACAAGAAAATGATGAATGAACAACAAATAAAGATTGGATACAATAAATACAAAGTTATAGACTTTGAAACTCTAAAAACTCTTGATTCTTTGATAGAATGAAAATTCAGCTTATTGGCTCTTGCTCTCTTTATTCATCAATCTTCTTGGTGTGTTGGAGTGCCCAATTTATAGAGGAAATTGAAGAGGTAGCCGTTGGAAGTGTTTGGGAGAAAAATATAGCCATTGAAAGCACCAAAAAGTAGTTGTTTGAGTGTTTTCACCCAGAATCGATCGATCCTTCCATGAGGGGATCAATTGGTTCATGTTTTGAACCAATTTGCCTTTAAAAATCATGACCCGATTGATCCCTTCCATGAGGGGATCGATCCTGTCGGTGGCTGGGTGGTTATTTCCTATTCTGCACTCTACTCACTAATTTGATCATATCTTGAGTTATAAAAATCCAAATCACAAACTATTTAAAGATTTAGAAACTAGACTTAAAGTGCTTTCTATCCATATAAATTTCATCACCTAATTCACTGCGTACAAATTATAGTGAATTTTCAAAATTAAGCCTTATGCAGTTTTTCTGACAACTATAGAGTGTCTAGTAAAATTTCAAAATCTTTTCTTAGAAAATTTGGATTTTGATTTTGTTTAATCCATTAGAAAGTAGACTCAAAGAGATTTCCAACCCATATAAAATTAAAATATTAAAACTTTGTGAATTAATAGAGAAAAATAAAACAAATTCAATGTTGGAAAACTTTGTTATTGTAAAACAGCTTTCTTAAGTTAATCTATTTCTCAAAACCAATATTATCAAAATTATATTAGGTCCAAAATGAATAAGTTCACTTTAAAAACAACAATTGCAATTTCATTTAAGCTCAAATAAATAATCTCTAAAGATAGATTTGGTTTGAGAAATATGACACTAAGAAAGGTTTGTTTAAACTTTGAAAATCATATTATTTATTTAGTACCAAAATATAAAACTTAAGAACATGTACTAAATAAATCTTTTTTCAAAATCTTGATCAAGTTTATTTAGCTTTAATGTTTTTGTCATTTCAAAATAAGGATCAATTCAAGGCTAACAAAAATTAAACATGTGAAACACTTTCAAATGTGACATTTTGATATATGTCAAGGTTAGCTATAAGGGCTTGAGATTTTAAAAGGTTATTTAAGAATGGAAAAAGGTTGAAATTTTTGAAATCAACCCTTCTTAAACTTCTAGAACTTTAATATTTTGGATCTTTCAAAAATGTTGGCTTATCTTTATTTAGCATCCATCTCATTAACTATTAGGAATAGCCTTCAAGGTTTGCTCTAGACTACCGTTTTATAGGGTTTCACCTCTAGAGTCAAATTTATATTTTTTCCTTTTCTGTCTTTTTTTGGGTTTTTTTTAATTATTATACTATACACTTAAGAATTTAAACTTATCTAAAAAAGGTTAATGGTCCAAATAGAAAATTAGACAATAAAAAGGTATCAAAAAGGTTCTGGGTTTCATGGTTATTTTTTCAAGAGAAATTCTTCAAATTTAAACATCCATACTCGATCCAATGTAGACTTTTCATAGGATATAACATAGGCCAAGGTTTGGGGTTTTGCAAAGAAAAGGATAAACAAACCTAAAACAAGTGTTTAAAGGTAATTGAAATTAAGAATCATTCTTTCATTTGAAAGATTCACTATGAGGTATATTCCTTACCATTTTTTTATACTTTCCACCATTCATTTTTTTTTCTTTCCTTCTTTTCCTTTATTCTTCTTTCTTTCTTTTCTTCTTTATTTTTTTCACTTTTTCTTTTGCATTCTTTCATTACATGGATTCAAAACTTTTGAGAATTTTTATATTAGGCCTTTGACCCAATACATAGGATTCTATTTGGACATCACCGTTCTTAACCCTTAAATGCATCATTTTTTATCCCCAAGTGTAGAAGGTGATCCTTAGTTAGAGTTTATTTTAAAAGAAAATTTATCAGGCCCAAAGGGATAGCAAAAGATAAATTTTCACATTAGTGAAAGGTTGATGAAAGGTAGCTATTTGTCATTTCAAGCATGATCACTTAAATTAATGAGTAATTCTCTTTGGAAAAATAAACTTGAAGAAAGGTTTTTATTTCAAAAGTTTTTCTTTCTTTTTTTATTTAGTCTTTCTTAACCTTTTCATTTGGCTTTTCACTTTGGTTTTTTTTTTACCTTGTTTCTTTTTCAAAATTCTAGATTTGTTAGGACTTTTTTTGGATTTATTCGAATTCATGATGTCATAACCATTTTTTTTGCCCTTTTTCTTTTTCTTTTTCTCTTTTTTTTTTGTTTGAAATGCTCCCCATAATTTATACCTTAGTCCACTTTGCTCAAAATGCAAATCATGGAAGATGCCTCATTTTAACAAACCAACCTTAATGAAAGTTATTATAAGAAAAGGGTCACATAGAATGAACTTGAAAAGGATCATATGGAATAAACCCATTTAAGTTGTCAAATGGTTCATCTCACTTCACAAAAGAGAGCATATGGGTTGATCATAACTCAAATTATCTTAAGGGCAATAAAATCTTTCTTTTCTGATTAACGCCCTATGACACTGACTAGGCTAATTTTGGGGCAAAAAACTTAAAGGTTGGTATGTTTGAGATTATTTTACAGGATTTAGGTTGGCTTTGATATTGAAAATTTTTAGGGCTACAGCGTAACTTTAATATATTAAATTATCATATCTGAATTTTAAAAAAAAATCATATATGCCTAATTTTCTAGGAATCCTAATTTTTTTTTCTTTCACTTAGCTATTTCATTATTCATTACCTGGGAAAAGAATATCTCCTTTGATATCATAACATTATCAGGCAAGGAAAAAGTTCACGAATTTAAACTCATGGCTTTTGAAGGGTCATGGCTGATGAATGGAATCAATTGAATGATTTAAGAAATTGTGTTTACGTATTTGAAAAATTTTTAATAGTGATCTCCAACTAAACCGAAAGTCAAAACTTTGGCCCATTTTTTGTCTTTTTTCATTTTATTCTTTTTTTTCATTTTTTTTCTTTTTTAAAGGCATTTCTTTTTCTATAACCTTAAGACTTAACTAAGTGTGGCTTTATTTGAATCCAACAATTCCCCTTTCTTACCATTTTGTTTCAAAGAAATCCCACAAGTCCAAAATTTAAAAGAAATTAACAACATCAAATGACAATATAAATCCATAAAACACTTATGGTGCACAAGATCTATTCATATAATGCAAATACTCTAATCTAAACCAAAAATTTACATTCTTATTTGTACTCTTGAGATGACATTCAAAGTTTTAGAAATAAAAGTTTCCCACTTGACACTTCAACTTTAGCATCATTGACCCTCGACTTTCTTACTATCAATTATCAAAACCATAAACCAGTTCTTTAAATTTTGCAAGATCCATGGCAATCAAAGCTTGAACTATATCCTTAAAGGCAATATAGTCTTCTACGGAATGCCTTTCAACCTCATAATGAAATTCACATTTAGCATTAGGATTATACCACTTTGAGTATGGAGGATTTTTGGGTTTTGTAGGGACAACAGAAATCATAAGATTTTTGACAAGTAAAGTGAAGAGCTTAGCGTAAGACACTAGGAGTGAATAATACATTTTGACCATTTTCTCTTATGGCTTTATGAATAACTTGAGTTAATCTTTTATTCTATAAATGTTAGTGGTAAAGGAATTGGAGCATACAAATAAAGTGGTTGACGAAAATTATTGACCTTAAGATGTTAGTTAAGAACAATACAATGACCATTAGGAATAGTCATTCATCAAATCTTCTTGTATCGTGATGAGGTTTCTATCATTTCACCCTTCAATGAGTACCTTTTAAGTATATTCATAAAAAAATTTCCCATGCCCTTAATTAGGAATTTTCACATGCGAATAGTCATTCATCAAATCTTCTTACATCATGGTGAAATTTCTTTGATTTTGCCCTTTAACAATTACTTTTGAATGTATTCATCGAAAGTATTCCCCTACCCTTTTATTTTCATATTGGCATCCATAATTTTTTTTTATCCCACCTCAATTCTGCCTATAGCAAATAGCAAATTAGTAAATTCTATGGATGTATTACCAATAAGCTTATCATAATAAAAGGAAGAAAGGGTTTCCATAAATAGAGAATTCAATTCCTTATTAGTTAAAGGTGGTCGGACTTGTGAAGTAACCTCTTTCCATTAGCAGTATATTCTTTGTAGCTCTAATTAGGGCTTCTTCTCATGTTTTAAAGGGTTAATCAATTTAGAGCCATCTCCAACATGAACTGATACCACTTCAAGAACACCTAAGATAAATCCCTTCAAGTATGAATTTAGTTGCTTTCTAAACTATAATACCAATTGGTTGTTGCCCCAGCCAAACTTTCTTTAAAGGCATGAATAAGTAACTTTTCATCATCGATACACCTAACCATTTATGACAATATTGAGCCAACTGTATCTTAAGACATCTAGTTTCATTATATTTCTCAAATGTCAAAACCTTGAACTTAGGTGGAATAACCACATCTGGAACTGACTAGGATTCCTTTACGTCACTAGATTTATCCTTACCTTCAATAGCTTGAATCCTTTCTTCCAAAGGACTATACCTTCTCTATTCATTTAGATTTCATGACTCTTCCCTTATAGGTCCTAAGTTAAGTCCTTCGGGTTGATAATTTCTTTAAGCAAAAAGTCCCTCAATAATTTTCTCCATCTCTCATATCAAATCAATATTCTTTTGATCCTTTATAGAAATAAGGGATTATTCTTGAAAGAAAATTCTTTCTTTTTAGAGCACACATGAATTGCATTCTATTGAGTAAATATATAAATGGATGAATCAATGAATACACAAATGAAAAAGCTTTTTGGTGAAAAGTGTGGAAATTAAAAAAGTTGCAAGAATTAAAAACAAACCATAATTCACATATCTAGGTTTAAAAAGACAACACTATATTAATATAAAAAAAATATTTCACAAACAAAAGAAATGCACAAAGCATTTTATTTTTCAAACAACCTATCACATAAAGATCTTCTTTAATAAAAAAATCTCATCAATGTTCATCATTATGTCATCCCCTTTTCATTATTCTTAAATCTTTAATACCCTACTATAGTTAGATCAAACTATTTTGCATTTATGAATGATTGCACCTTGTGTTTGAAAACCTCACAATTCTCAATAGAATGCCCCATAATCCCATCATGGTATTCGTATCTTGTATTTGGGTCAAAATATATTGGGTACAGAGGTTTTAAAGGCTCTGAAGGCATAAGGGCAACAAGATGTCTCTCAAACAAATATGAAATGGGGATAGAATCTAACTATTTCTTTTTCTTAGGTAATTTTTAAGCAATAGATTGACCAAGAGTTTGAGAATTTGGTGGTGGTGCAAAAGTTTGATATTGAAAAATTATTTGAATAAGTGGTTGGGGAATGAAAGGCTGAAGATTTTGGTTCAAATGTAGACTTCTCGGAGATTGTATAAAGTTTTGAGGCTTGATCTTAGATGCTTAGAAAGGAGTCATAAACAGTCATAAGAAAGATTTGAAGGCAAATTTGAGTTTGAAACAATTGGTGAAGGTTGCATGAAACTTGGTAACTCTATCTTAGAAATCAAATTCTAGAGTTCAGAGACTTGCATGGTTAAATCACTCATCCCTTTCATGATCTTATTCAAACC